>JAPYKE020000304.1:0-352243 GCA_028554795.2 Sinohyriopsis cumingii | reverse complement strand
TAGGGACAAGGGGAATTGAACATGGGGAATAGAGTTTGGGCTTGTCTAGGGACAAGGGGAATTGAACATGGGGAATAGAGTTTGGGCTTGTCTAGGGACAAAGGGAATTAACATGGGGAATAAATTGTGGGGCTTGTATAGGGACAATGGGAATAGAGTTTGGGTTTGTCTAGGGACAAGGGGAATTGAATATGGGATTTTTTTTTTTTTTTAAAAGTTTTTTTAAATTTAAATTTAAATTTAAATTTAAAAAAGGGTAGGCAATGGAAAGGCTATCTCTTCTCGAGAAATATGGCTGGCCCTGAAAAGGGCCTTTGGGTTTATGTTAATGTATCCATTAACATAAAGGGCACCGCATTGGTCTTCTTCTTGTCCTTAGGCTGCGTTTCACTGTAGGACCGTAAATCAGGACTCTTTTGAGGCATCCTTGTCTTTCTACGTAGATCCTACGTATCCACAGACTGGTGTTTGTCCTGTGGACAACGGTCCACTTGGATCGGACATACATGGGTATGTCCGTCCGGAACATCATGGAAGACACAAGCGTAAAAGATTGCACATCGGTCCACATCTTGAAGCGACGAGAACAAGTGAATCAATGCACTGAACTGCGCTTATTTATAGGTAGAGGTAGGATTGAAACGGATTGAGTTCATTCACCAATCCAAACACGCGTTACAAAATTCAGTCAGCCCGCATCCAATCCGAAGAGATTAGTCTGTGACGTCAGTTGGTCTATACAGATTCGCTAGCGCTTGTGTGCAGTCAATCTATGCGACAGTGATTCAACATGACGAAAATTCAGAAAACGATCCATTGGGGTGCACCAGCAGGGGAGACCGCCCAAGGGAACCCGGACTTACTTTCAGAAGAGGTACATTGGGATTTTGTGGATTTTCTTACCTCGCAAGAATTTGTTCCGGAACCTTCGTCATTACCGCAAGTGGAGAATTTTAGACAGAGACAGAAAGAAGAATTGGAGAAATTTACGCAACGACAAAAGGAAGCGGAACAAGCTTTTCTCCTACAGCAACAGCAACAGGAATAGGTAAGAAAAAAACAACAGCAACAACAGCAAGAAGAAGTAGCAGCAAAGAAACAAGAGGGTGAAAATCAAACGGCTACGGTACTGTTGGACATTTTAGCGGAGTTAAGAAGTCTGAAACAAATGTATCAGACTTCTTTATCACGACCGAAGAGAATACGACCTTCCCGAGCTAAACACGCCAACCCTGTGACTAAGCCTGTCGTACCACCCTTAGTGATTTCAACCCAATCATCAGAAGTAGGCCTTGGCCGTGGCAAAGGCTTAAGGCAGTTAAAGTTGATTGGTTAAACTCACTCCTACACCGTAAAGAAAAAAGGCCCTTTTCAGGGCCACCCACATTTCTCGAAAAGAAATACAATTTCAATTTGCCAATAACTCAAAAATAAACCCCACCCATTTTACCCTTATAGTACGTGTCTGTGTATGAGTGCGTGAGTGTAGCTTCTTATTTTAAAATCAAAACTCAAAGACACTTACCTTATATCATTCTTTTCTCCATTTTTACAATCCAATTCACAATTCACCACAGAACACTTTAATTAAAAGTTCATTGACTTCTTCTTTCTCCTTGTTTAGTCTCTCTGTTTTTTGAATTTCTTCACCGTTTTTTCCTCATTTTCTTCCCTTCTTCTTTTCTTCTCCTGTTTCTTTCCTTCTTTTAAATATAATTGTCTTCTTTCTTCCTCTGAAGAATCCCTCTCTTCTTTCGAAGAATCCCTCTCTTCTTCCGAAGAATCCCTCTCTTCTTCTGAAGAATCCTTCTTTTCTTCTGACTCCTCTTGTTTCTTTTTTGGGCAATCTGGAGACCAATGTCCTTTTTCTTTACAATAATAACAGGTATCTTGACTTTTGTCTTTTTTAGCCCCTGTTTTTTTTTTTTTTTGACGGTCTGGACACTCTGAAGACCAATGCCCTTTCTTCTGACAGATATAGCAAGTATCTTGACTTTTATCTCGAAAGGAAGGAGAGTAGTCCGTAGGCTGGTCTGAAGAGAATTTTCTAATGACCCCTCGCAAAGCTCTGACGAAACGTTCGATTTGGTTAGTCTCTTCCATCGTTGTGCTCGGCTTGAGAGTGAAATGAATAGTGAAAGGACAGGACACACACCCTTTTTATATACGCTGGTTTGCCATGACTATAAATTAGTCTATGGTGTTTGAACTTGAGTCATTTGACGTTTTTCACTCAAGATGAAACGAACCTATTCATTTGAGAAGAAAGAAGAAGAAGAAAGTAAGAGGCAGAAACGTGATCTATCGCCTCGTACCAGGGCTGAAATCTTGGCACAAATTCATGCCAGTGATTTTGAAGAGGACATGAGTGAACCAGAATTTGAAACCTCTAAACCATGTTCACCACCCTTAGTCAATACTGAAAAATACTATTCCATTCGAGAGACGGAAAAGCGCTCCTCTAGAAAATTTAGAACCACGGCTTACACCTACACGGTGAAGTTTAAAGATTTCAAGTCCGACGTACCCTTGGAGAAAGCAGAAGGGTTTATCACCGAGATGTGGGATTCTTTGCTCACCGCACTCAAGCGACAATGTCAAGCCAAAGAAGACGATCGCTTGACACTATCCATACAACACGACGGTTTGAAATCCCCTGTTTGGATCGAGTTTAGCAGACCCGCAGAACTAACCCCTTCCAAAGTCATGGACAAGATTCAACACGTACAACAATCTAATGACCAGTTTGACATCACCGATGGTAAAGCCACACTGAAAATGGCCCACGTCTCTCCTCCTCAAGGGACTGGACGCAAAAAGATGTTATTGGTGGACGACCTTCGCAACACCAAAACAAGTCTCGTCCGAATTAACAACCCTCAAGACCAGATGTGTTTAGCTCGAGCCATCGTGGTGGGACGAACCTATGCCAACAAGAACGACACGACAGAATGGAAAAGAGCCTGGAAAACTATTCGACAATCGGACCGAGCCAAACAACGAAACGAAGCAGAACTCCTGTTGCAACAAGCTGGCCTGTCCAAAGACACACCCTGTGGCATTCCTGAGATGCAAAAATTGCAAGATGCCCTAGCTCCACGCTACACCTTGAAAGTGCACCCTCAAGAAATGCGTGGGTCTCTGTTGTTTCGAGGCCAAGATTTTAAGGACGGAAAATACATTCATGTCTATTATCACGATGAACATTTCGATACCATTACCAGTATCACTGGATTCCTGGGATACGGTTATTATTGTGAAAAATGTGATTATGGTTATAACAATCGAGAGCAACACAAGTCTTGTGGATGGAAATGCCCAGGATGTTTGGCCTCTCCACCCTGTCTGAGCGAAGAACCAGTGCCTTGTTCAACTTGTCTGAGCACGTTTGTCAGT
Source organism: Sinohyriopsis cumingii (assembly GCA_028554795.2). NCBI lineage: Eukaryota > Metazoa > Mollusca > Bivalvia > Unionida > Unionidae > Sinohyriopsis > Sinohyriopsis cumingii. The sequence continues at coordinate 348,847 of JAPYKE020000304.1, read as the reverse complement.
CCTACCTGTTACCAGCAACATTTGAAAACACAAGGTTCACAGAAGAAATGTGCTTGTCAACTGCTGAGATTGTGCCCTACGTGTGGACAAGGCATACGTACCAATAGTACCAAGGCACACGTATGTCGAGGAAAGAAAAAATGTCACATTTGTCACCACATCGTGGACTTGGAACACGAATGTTACGTGCAAAAATACCAACCCCCACCAGAGGAAGAGGACGGTCACAAGAAGAAAGGCAATTTCATCTTTTTCGATTTCGAATGCATGCAAGAGACCGGCATTCACATTCCTAATTTCTGCGTGGCTCATCGAGCGTGCGAGAAGTGCATTCAAGAACCTATCTTCAGTCATTGCCCTCACTGCAGCAAGATTCCTGGAGGGCGTGAAAAAATCTTTCGGGGACCGAACACGTTAGCCGATTTTGCCCGATGGGTCTTAGACCCCATCGACAAGACGTGGAGCCAAGAGGACATCGAACGTTACGGAGATTGTCATCGTCATGCCACGGTGATGGCTCACAATTTCTCCGGATACGATGGACAGTTTCTTTTGAGGTACTATACGGAACAAGGCACCGAGCGTCCTAAAGCCACTTTGAACGGAGCTAAAATCATTTTCATGCAAGTGGGACAAGTACAGTTTAAAGATTCGATGAGCTATTTGGCCATGCCTTTGAGTCGAATGCCTAAAACGTTTGGAATGACAGAAATGGCTAAAGGGTACTTTCCACACTTTTTCAATACGGAAGCCAATCAACATGCCGTTCTAACCCATTTGCCTGAGGCTCACTATTACGACCCCGACAACATGCGTACCGAACAACGAGAAGATTTCTACGCTTGGTACCAGGCTCACGCCTCGGACCCTTTCGACTTTCAGGAAGAAATGTTAAAGTATTGTCGTTCCGACGTGGACATTTTACGGCGTTGCTGTGGAAAATTTCGAGAACTGTTCATGGAACACGGAGGGGTCGATCCTTTGAAAGAAGCTTGCACCATTGCCAAAGCGTGTTCCTTAGTGTACCGACAACGATTCATGCCTGAAAACACCGTGGCTGTCATCAGTCCTCAAACGACCCACTATGTCAAGCGTCAATACTCGGTCAAAGCCCTACGTTGGTTACACTACTTGTGCGACAAGGAAGACAAATGGATTCAGCATGCCCGCAACGGAGGAGGCGAAAAGACCATCGGAACGTATTCGGTCGATGGCTGGGATTTAGAAAACCCCAAGATCGTGTACGAGTTTAACGGTTGCTTATTTCATGGATGTCCCGTCTGTTACCCTGACCGTGACACTAAAAATCAGTTTTTGCAACGAACCATGGAAGACTTGTACAAGGACACTTGTCAGCGACGCCTAAAGTTAGAACAGCAAGGATACCAAGTGGTGGAAATGTGGGAACACGAGTACGATCACCGTTTGAAAACCGATCCCGAGTTTAAACGCCTCGTGGAAAGTTACCAGTTCATGGACCCGTTGAACCCGAGGGATAGTTTGTACGGAGGAAGGACCAATGCCACCTGTTTGCTGTACCAAGCCGACGAAGAGAAAGGAGAAGAAATCAAATACTTGGACGTGTGTTCACTGTATCCCTACGTATGCAAATATTGTCGCTTTCCCGTAGGGCACCCGCAATTGCTGACGGAACACATCGACCTGAAAAACATTCGACAATACGAAGGCTTGATCAAGTGTAAAGTTTTGCCTCCCACGAACCTATACCATCCCGTCTTACCTCACCATTGTCAAGGCAAACTGATGTTTCTCTTGTGCGGTACTTGTGCCGAAACGTGCAACCTGGACCAACCTTGCCATCACAGCCAGGAAGAACGTGCCTTGACGGGAACCTGGGTCAGCGTGGAATTGTTCAAAGCTCTGGACATGGGATACCAACTGTTAGAAGTGTACGAAATTTGCCACTTTCCCAAGACACAACAGTACCACAAGGGTGACCCTACTCAGAAAGGCATTTTCGCCGACTACGTGGATGCCTTTTGAAAACTGAAGCAAGAAGCCAGCGGCTATCCTTCCTGGTGTCACACTCCCGAAGACCAAATACAATTCAAAGAGAAATACTACGAACAAGAAGGCATCTCTTTAGACCACATCGAGAAAAACGAAGGCAGGCGATCGTTTGCCAAAGTGATGTTAAATTGCTTGTGGGGTAAAATGGCACAACGACCGTGTTTACCCAAGACGGAATATTTGACAGAACCTTGCCGCTACTTCCAGATGATTCACGACAAAACCAAATACATGAAACACGTGGACGTCGTTGGAGAGGATTTGATCTTGGTCAATTACGAAGAAGATCTGGACTTTGTACAAGACGACCCTTTTGGAAATGTCATCATTGCGGCTTACGTGACAGCTCATGCTCGCTTAAAATTGTACGAAGCTTTAGAACTGTTAGAAGAACGCGTCCTGTACTCTGACACGGACAGTTGCATTTACATCCATCACCCGATTCAACATCACCCTGACATCGAAGGGGACCGTTTAGGAGCCTGGACAGACGAGCATCCCGACGACAAGATTCTAAGTTTCGTCAGTGGCGGCCCCAAAAATTACGGCTACGAATACCGGGACGAACAAGGAGAAGTGCACACGACGTGCAAAGTGAAAGGACTGACTCTGAATCATCGTACCAGTCGAGTGGTCAACTTTGGGGTATTGAAAGAAGCCTTGCAATCGGGAGAGGATGGAAACTTTAAAGTGACCACCTATCAACCGAACAAGATTGTACGTTTACTCACTCACCACATCGTCAGTCGACCCTTGGAAAAAGTCTATCAAATTGTATACCAGAAGCGAGTGCGACTTCCCAATCACTTTACGTTGCCGTACGGTCACGTCGATATTGGTCTGTATATAAAAAGGAACCCTAGGCAAGATCGATAGTTCATTGTTCATTGAAGTAACTTACCATGTCGTTGACGAAGAAGAAACCAGATTGGTTTGGCTTGGACAGAAGAGGTGGCCCAGTATGCACGAGAGTTATTCAAGGAAAAAAGTTACTTTTCAACCCGTGTTAGTGACGGTGCCAGAAGAACCCGTCACCCAGGACGGGAATGTCGTGGACAGGCCTGAAAGACCCTTTCGGGAGGACACTTGTGTGACCTTACCCCCTACTATAGAACTGCTTAGAACATTACCCAAAACATGTTGTACAGACACTTGTTTTTATTCCACGTTCATGGTTATCATGTGCCTTTTATCCTTGTACTTAAGCCTTTGGCTTTTATGTATTTTGAAAAAAACATTCAATAAACGTGTTCTGAAAAAGTATATAAACTCTTGTCTTGTTTGTTTTCGTGTCACAAGTGACATTTCTCACGCCATGGCTACCTCTGCTGTCTCTGCTCCCTCTTCCTCTACTGTCAAAGTCATCGACGAACACTTAGATCGTGCCAGTTGGGAGGCTTTGTATCTTCGCCATCCCTTTAACATGCTCATTGCTGGACCTAGCGGTTCAGGCAAAACCGAATTCGTCAAACGTTTGATCGAATATAAACATCATTTGATCGATCGGTCACCTCAACGGATCGTGTGGTGTTACAAAGAGTGGCAATCGGCGTACAACCTCTTGCGAGAAAGTCAAGGCGATTCCATCGTGTTTGTGGAAGGCATTCCTAAAGAAGACGACGGCATCGTCTCTGACTCCCGTCAAACCCATTTGGTCATTTTCGACGACATATTAGGAGAAGACGAAGAAGAAATTAAACTGTGGTTCACGCGCAAAGGGCATCACCGTAATGTCTTGTTTAAAAGCCCTCGAGATAAATCGCAAGTGCAAGTCTTAGCCAAACAGTTAGGAACGCCTTGGCTGATTCAGGCGTACGACGATGCCACTCAAACGCCACACGCCTATTTACTCGTCGATTTGAAACCTACGACTCCCGAGGATTTGCGATTTCGTACCCACTTGTTTCACCACTGGTGCCAAGACGGAGGGCCTGTCCTGTACACGTCTCCGTCCTCGACTTCATTTCACTCCCCATCAAAAAATCTATAAAAACCTCAAACCCTTTTTCGTCTGTCTCACACAGTGTGAACATGACGTCCCTTCAGTCGCATCTTCCCGTCAAATTGATTCGTGCCTTGTATGGCATCAGTCGAGAAAAAAATCCACAAACACGAGCTCGTGTCTTAGAAGCTAGTCTCAAAGAAGTCTTACGATGGTTCACGGTGACGGCACGTCAATTACTCCAAGGAATCATTCAGATTCCTCATCAAACCAAACGCTTTTTCGATCGAAACAAAGTCGCTTTGGTCCAACTGGCCGATCCCCGCATCGACACTCAAACTAAAAAACAAATCATTTTGAAACCTGGAGGGAGCGGTACTCTAGGAGGGGTCATCATTCGCTCACTCTTAAGATGGGATCCTAATGCCCCGAAAGTTATACCCAAGACAAAAGTCCTACGAAGCCCCAAGAAGAAAAAGACCAGGTCCCCAAGGAGAACTTCTCCAGTGGCAGGACCCTCCTCTTACCAGACACCACCACCACCCCGGAAAAAGAAAAGAAGCCCCCAGAAAAAGAAACAGAAAAAAAGTCCCCAGAAAAAGAAAAGTCCACAGAAGAAAACTAGTCGCAAGAGAGGCACTTCGGCCAGGACGCAACCTTACACTCGCAAACCACGATCTGCCACGGCAGTGACTGCGTCTCCGGCATCCTCACGTTTGTCCACTTCTCCGTTAATGACACCAGGAACTGAAGAGTTCTTGGAGACGTCGATCACACCAAGAACTTCTCCGTTGATGACCCCCAAAAGAACTTCCCCAGTCGCAGGACCCTCCAATTTAGTGGCAGTGGCTGCTGCTCACAAAGTACCTTCTCCCAAAATCAAAGTCCATGAAAGATCGGGCATGTTACAAAGTTTACTGGATTTGTCCAAGCAAGAACTGGCTCGATTTAGTCCGTTACGTACCCCTGCACGACGTGTCATGCCTGTCCTCAAACTGATACGACGTCAAGACAATCAGTGGCGACGCGTTCCAGTATAAAAAAGGCCTGTGACCGAGTAGGGTATCAGTGTTTTTTTGGTGCTCCTGAAGATTCAAAGATGTCACCCTCCAGAAAACCCCAAGGAAAGAAAAGGAAAGGACTGCCACCACGTTTAGCCAAACATGGGGACATGTTATCTGTCCTGTCCAAAGCTTCTCCACCCCTACGAAAAAAACTCATTCAAACGGCCTCCAAAGAGGTCATCGATACCGTGTGCGAATGTTGTTTGAACGTCTTGAAAGGCACGATCCCTTTGTCCAAACACCAGAAACAATGCTTAGGCAAACATCGTCACGTTCTTCGCCAAATGGTTCAAAAGAAAATTCCCATTCGTCAAAAAAAGAAGATGTTGGTCCAACGTGGAGGCATTTTGCCTCTCTTGTTAGGCCCCATACTGAAAGGAGTCTTGGGAACCATGTTGGGAGGACTGGTGGGAGCAAGATAAAAAGGCCCTCGGAAGTCACAAGATCTCAGAATCGACCCCTGACAACCCCATGGAAGGACGAAAACTAGCTTTAGTGCCTTACAAACGATGGATGGAATACCATCGGTGGCAAGAACAACGCACCCCGCATTTACCTCCCAATCCCAATTTGAGCGAAATGTCCCAGTTACAACACGAATTGCAGTCCTTGATGGATCGCCAAGATTTGTCCGAAACAGAAAAATCGCAAAAGTACGGTCAACTCTTGCAACGACTGCAACTCTTTCACCAGAAAGCTTTAGACGAAACAGCTCTACCCACTCTAAAAGATTTTAAGACCTTGATGAAAAGTCCAGCACCATCACCAGTACCAGTACCAGTACCACCACTACCAGTGACCAAGACAGAAAAAGGAGAAGAAGAAGAAGGGTTTCAAACTCCACCAGAAAAAGTACGCAAGTTAACAACACCACCTACCTCCAGAATTGGATGGATTAAAAAGATGATGGCCACCTCTTCTTCATCACAAGAGAAAAAGAAAGTGAAGACAGAAGTGAAGACAGAAGTGAAACAAGAACCGATATCCCCCGCTCAGACATCCTCCTCTTCAACACCTATTGCCGGGCGCACACGCAAAGCATTGCAATCCAAGAAAGTACCCCAGGAGAAAAAGAGTAGCATCCTCCAAGAGTGGGTGTCTTATTAACACACCAACCAACACAAAAAAATGGAAAAAGTCTTAGCCAGCATTTACTACGATCCCTCCCATCCTGCAGGTTACGCAGGAGTTCAAAAATTGTATCGTGCTGCCAAAACTCGACTGAAAAGTCTCCGTTTACCTCAAGTGCAACGATGGTTACAAGAACAAGCTACCTACACTTTACACAAATCCATTCGACGCAAGTTTGCCAGAAGTCGCACCCGAGTGGAAGGCATCGATCATCAATGGCAAGCCGATTTAGCCGATGTCTCTCATTTGGCCAGCTACAATCATGGCTACAAATATTTGTTTTGTGTCATCGACGTCTTTTCCAAATTTGCCTGGGTCGTACCCTTGACTTCCAAATCGAGCAGCGAGTTAGTGCGAGCCCTGCAACGAGTGTTGAAACAAAGCGGTCGTCACCCTCTTCGATGGTAAACGGACAAAGGTACCTAATTTCTGAACCAAGCTTTCCAAAAAGAATTAAAGAAACGTGACATTCATTTTTTTACCACCGAGAATCCCGAAACCAAAGCCAGCATCGTGGAACGTTTTCAACGCACTTTGAAAGAACGCATGTGGAAATATTTTACGCATCACCACACTCTGAAGTACATCAACATCTTACCGCACCTGGTGCAAGCGTACAACCAATTTTACCATCGAAGCATTGGACGTGCCCCGCAAGACGTGACTCCCGAGAACGAAGTGTTGGTGTTTGAGCGCCTGTTTGGTACGTCCCGGACGAGGGCTGTCCCCAAGAAAAGTGGAGAGTTGGCCTTAGGAGATTGGGTGCGCATTGGCAAAACCAAACGCACTTTCGACAAAGGTTACTTACCTAACTGGACGACCGAATTGTTTCGCGTCACTGGACGAGTGCATGGCCGTCATCCTGCCGTCTATAAATTGGAAGACATGAATGGAGAAGTGCTCAAAGGAACGTTTTATTTGCCCGAGTTACAACGTGTCACCAAAAAAGAAGACGACGTGTACGACATCGAAAGCATTCTCGAACGCAGAACCCGTAAAGTGGGCAAACGACGTGTCAAAGAAGTCAAAGTACGTTGGAAAGGATATCCGCCCAGTTTTGATTCTTGGATCGACGCTTCGCAAGTCATCGACTATAAAAAGAAGTGACCATCATGCCCTTTCACACAGCAGACGCAGCTACGTCGACCAATCCTCCTTCACCTAGTTCTTCCGTGCAAGATTTACAAAAACAACCCTTGTGGGTGTGGTGTGGAGAACGTGTGCCTAAAACGCAAATCGTCTTTTTCTGCCAAATCTTCGTGGTGCATTGTGTCATCGGGGCAGCCATCGCCAATTTGAGTTTGCAACAAGGAGACAAACAATTGTGGACCATTTTATTGAGCAGTTGCATCGGTTACCTGCTTCCTAATCCCTCCCTGAAATTCACCTCGAACGGGAACCCCGGGAACCTTGTGTCCAGTGCCAGTACAAGTCACCACTTCAATCACAACCAGAACCCTATTTTAGACGGAGACACGCCTCTGACGTCCACTAACCCCTCGGACAGCCACAGAACTCTGGAATTATGAGTCACCAAAACCAATTTTACTTAACTTTACCCAGTGACAGTTCCATGGAGGTGTTTCCCAAGAACACGTTGTGCTGTTACACGGCCAAATTACCTCAGGCCATCCAGTTAGATCACGAAGCCCATTGGGAAGTGGCTTTAGTAGATATGATTCACCCGACCCAAGTCCTCAATGTCCTTCCCAATCAAACTTTTTTTGATGTGGAAGTTCATGACGAGCAAATGCAACAGTGGATGGATAGCAATGTCAAATATGACAAGAAAACCCGTACACAAAAGTACACCACCTATCACTTGTTCATTCCCCCGGGCTATTATTTTAGTGGTCAACATTTGGTCAGCACCATAACCTCCAGGTTTAATGTCGTGTTTCTGAAAGCTTTGGAGCATGTCAACAAAAATGTCACCATGGAGTACCACAAAGCAGCTCGTCGCTTCTTGATGAAATTTGAACGAAGTAAAATCGTGTCCATTTTATTTTGTCCTGAATTGTTTGACATGTTGGGCGGAGACATGGACATGAGAAAGGCCATGCTCAAGAAAAACGAATTACCCATCGTTTACGACAACGAGTCTTTTAGCAAGTTATTTCGTGCCCCGGTAGAACTGAACCAAGGACTGAATTTGATGTTCGTGTATTCCGATGTGGTGGAGTACAACGTGGTGGGACACACCTCCGTACCGTTACTGCGTGTCATTCCTTTCAAAGTAGATTCTGCCACGGGCGCTGACGAGGAAGGTGGAAACACTTACCACGTCCACCGCGAATTTGTCCATCCTCACTATTTGCCGGTCAGCAAGTCGTATTTGGACACGGTCAACATTGCTATAAAAGGAGATCTGGGACAAAATATTCCATTCACCAAAGGAAAAGTCACGGTGAAACTCCATTTTCGAAAACGGTTCTCTCACGACTCGTAAGTAAGTCATGTATCCAGTGTACCGAGGGGTTGCTCGACAGCGAGGACACGGTTTAGGAGACATGTTAAAATCGGCCTTTCGTTCGGTGGCCGCAGTGTTGAAACCGATGGTGACACGCGGATTGCACGCCTTGAAAGATGCGGCACTGACGCAAGGCAAAGAATTTCTCCAAAATGTCATCATCGACAAACAAAACCCTAAAGAAGCCTTCATGAGGGCAGGCAAAAATGTCTTGCTGCAAACGGGCAAAGACATTTTAGGCCAACGAGAGACACCTATAAATGCCCTGCACGCTACCGAGTCAGGCATTCAGCAAGGACAAGGCAGAAAGAGACGACGAAGAAAACACCCTTTCACCAGACTTCAGGCGAGAAAGGCCAAGAAAAGACGAACCGTTCGAGACTTAGACGTTTTCGATTATTGAGAAAAGAGACAAAAAAAATGATGCACCGAGAATCTTGCGCTTGTTCCAAGACGGAACTGGATCTGTTTGCCATGCCCCCCACGATGATGACGATGCAAGAATCCCAATGGGTGGAATTTCACCCCGTCTCCTCACTGACCGATTCCGCTCCCATCGAGTTTGAAATCAAAGGACAGCCCGAAGATTACATCGATCTGAATAGCAGTTACTTGTACCTGAAAGTCAAAATTCTAGATAAGACTGGAGGTCCTATAGACGATGAAGCAGTAGCTCCCGTCAACAATTTCATGCATTCCTTGTTCAGTGGAGTGGACTTGTACTTGAATAACAAACTGGTCAGTAGCAGCATGGATACTTACCCTTATCGTGCCTACCTGGAAAATCTCTTGACGTACGGAATAGATGCCAAGAACACTCATCTCAATGCCTGTGTGGTATGGGAAGCTGACGAACCTACCAAGTTTGAAATATTGGAAACTGATGAAAAGAAAGACAACAATGATGGATTTGTAGAACGAAGAAAGAGAATCACGGGAGCCGACACAAGTTTAGAACTGATGGATCGTTTGCATTTGGACATGTGGTTGCAAGAAAAGTATTTGCTGAACGGGGTGGATGTCCGCCTGAGACTGAATCGTAGCAGTGCCGCTTTCCATTTGATGGCTGATAGTGACGGTTACAAAACCAAAATCCAAGAAGCCAGACTCTACGTACGCCGTGTGGAAGTGTTACCTAAAGTGGGAAACGACATCAGTCAGACGTTGAGCAGAACGACCGCCAAGTATCCCATACGACGCGTGGAAGTGAAAACCTTCACCATCCCCAAGGGACAGCGATCCATGATCGAAGATCATCTGTTCCAAGGACAGTTACCCAAACGTTTGATCGTTGGTATAGTCGAGAATACAGCCTTCAACGGAGCTGCCGAAAAAAATCCTTTCTACTTTCAACACTTTGGCGTGTCCAAAATCGAAGTCAGTCGCGATGGCAAAACCTTGTGTACCCGACCGTTTGAACCTGACTTTACCAAGAAGAATTACTTGAGATCGTACTTGTCCCTGTACGAAGCCACCGGACAGTTAGGAACCAATACCAGTCACGGTATTACGTACGAGGATTATGCAGGAGGCTACGCTTTGTGGGCTTTCGATTTCACTCCAGACCAAGGCAGCGACGAGGGACATTTCCACCCTATAAAATCCGGCCAGATTCGTGTGGAAATTCAGTTTAAAGACCGAGACCCTGATGAAACGGTGAACGTCATCCTGTATGCAGAATTCGATAATACCATAGAAATCAACAGTTTGAGAGAAGTCATCCTAGATTACTAGAAACCATGGAAGACTGTTATCCCTCTTTACCTAGTGGAGAAACTTTTAGTGTTGGATTATTGTTAAAAAATGTTAGAGTTGTTGTTGTTTAGTGTTAAGTGATTTTTGAATAAAAAATGTTGTGTTTTGAAAAAATTGTTTGATGTTATATTGTTGGATTATTGTTAAAAATGTTAGAGTTGTTGTTTAGTGTTAAGTGATTTTTGAATAAAAAATGTTGTGTTTTGAAAAAATGCCTTTGTGGTTTGTTTAGCTATAAGAATGTTGGATTGATGCTCTTTCATTTCTTACTATCCCTCTCATGACACTCACTAAACGTTGCGACTCAAAAACCGTGTGGGGGATGTTTTCCTTCACGTCCGCGCTTTGACTTTAAGAACCGGGGTTGTTTCCAGTCTAACCATCCATTGTCGACTCATCCTCCTACGAAGATGTGCTCCAAACTAGCTAAGCTCAACGAAGCCTACGTGAATTTGCATAGGGTCAGACACAGTCTGATACCGAAGCCAGAAGAAATAGAGAATGTGAGAATGTTAAAAATCACTGAAGACCTGATATAAGAGCTCTTCAGAGAAGAAATGAACAGGGAAAAAGAAGAATGGACAGAGAAGTACAGACTTCAGAGACAGCAGCAACAGCAGCAACAACAACAACAGCAGCAGCAACCTGAAGCTGACAGAGGCTTTGTCGATTGTCGTATCGACACCAAAGAGTTCTTCTTCTCTTTTCGAAGAAGCAGACCTATCGCCAGAAAGTCTATCCTCAGAGGACATCGCATTCTTAGAAACTAAAAAAGAATGCCATAGCAAACAAAAAACAGCCCTTTTCAGGTCTACCCAATACTCTAGAAAAGAAATAACAATCGATTTGCCAATGTGTGTAGGTAGAGTAGTGTGAAAATAAACACTCTTTTTTAAAAAAATGTGAGGGTATGTGTTTGTGTTTGTAAGTGGTTAAGTAAGTTGGTATGGATAGTAGATTAAAACGATGTCTTTTTTTGGTGTTTGAGGTGTAAATTTGGGGTTAGATTGGATTGCTTTGCGTATGTGGATAGTCTATTGAAGTGATTTATACAAAAATTTTAAAATAGTGATGGGTAGCATAAAAAAGTGAGTGAGTGTTTCTTTTAGGTCCGCGCGTTGTTGTTTTTTGGTTATGATCTAGGTAAGATCAATTTAATGTTTTAGGGGGATGTTTTCCATCACGTCCGCGCTTTCACTATAAATTGAAACTCGCTGGGCAGTCTAGCTACCCTTGTTGATTGATCAACACAAGAATGAATAGCAGAATAAGCAAACTTCTTGAACTCCAGATACATCTGGAATATGTCAGGCGCCTGTTAAATGAACTGGCCGCGGAGGCTATAGTAGAAGAGGAAAGAATGAAGAACGAAGAGGAGGAGAGAAGACAGAGGGAAGAGGAGGAAAAGAAACTAGAAGAGAGGATGTCGTACAATATTCCCGAGACAGAGGATTGGGGTGTTGAAGCGAATCATCCTCCCTCTGCGCTACCCAGAAGAAAGGTGAAAGGAGACTGGGGAAGAAGATGCGTGTGTGGCGCCAGGCCAGGAAGGTGCAACCATTAGATAGGTGCATCTGGAGTTCAAAAAAAAAAACAGCCCTTTTAAGGGCTACCCAATACTCTAGAAAAGAAATAACTATCGATTTGCCAATGTGTGTATGTGTGTGTGTGTGTGTGTGTGTGTGTGTGTGTGTGTGTGTGTGTAGGTAGAGTAGTGTGATTATAAACACTAACTCTTTTTTCATAGTGCGAGGGTATGTGTTTGTGTGTTTGTGTTTGTAACTGCTCACGTACGATTGTGTGGATAGTAGATTATGGATTTTGTTTATTGTTTCTTAGCGTATGTGGAGAGTATAGTTTGGGTTTTGTAACCGCTCACGTACGATTGTGTGGATAGTAGATTATGGATTTTGTTTATTGTTTCTTAGCGTATGTGGAGAGTATAGTTTGGGTTTTATTATATGAAATGAGAAAAGTAGGGGATGTTTTCCTTCACGTCCGCACGTTGCTGTTTCTTTTGTCATGATCTAGGTAAGATCAATTTTATGTTTTAAGGGGGATGTTTTCCATCACGTCCGCGCTTTCACTATAAGAACCCACCGTATTCGTCGTTCAAACCATTCTACAAAGAAGATGGCTTCGAACCAAATGGACAAGATGCAAACATTGCAAGACGTTTTAGACAATTTAGGAATGATGGAGCAGATGTTAATAAGACTCTTTGAAGACCACTATTCCTATAGTCCCCATCGTGTAAAGATGGAAATTAATAACTTGAGAAAGGTAAAGGACAAGATAAGTGGTGTAATGAAAGAGATAAAGGAGGAGAAGGAGGATGAAGAGGAAAGGACAATGATGAGAGCATGGAATGAAAAAATTGAAAAAGAAGAAGAAAATGAAAAGAGGAAGAAAGAAGAGGAGGAAGAGAAGAAGAAAGAAGAGGAGGAGAAAAAAGAAAGAAAAGAAGAGAAAGAGTGTTGGAGATAAAATAAGAAGTTGGTGGAGTAAAAGAAGAAATTAGAAGCAGAAGAAGAAGAAAACCCAAAGGCCCTTTTCAGGGCCAGCCATATTTCTCGAAAAGAGATAGCCTTTCCATTGCCTACCCTTTTTTAAATTTAAATTTAAATATAAATTTAAAAAAACTTTAAAAAAAAAAATCCCATATTCAATCCCCTTGTCCCTAGACAAACCCAAACTCTATTCCCATTGTCCCTATACAAGCCCCACAATTTATTCCCCATGTTAATTCCCCTTGTCCCTAGACAAGCCCAAACTCTATTCCCCATGTTCAATTCCCCTTGTCCCTAGACAAGCCCAAACTCTATTCCCCATGTTCAATTCCCCTTGTCCCTAGAGTGGCCCAGCAATTTTCTCCATGTTAAATTTCCATTGAGGCTAGAGTGTCCCAGGGGTCTCTGTAATGCTTATTCCCATTGAGGCTAGGGTATCCCCATTTACTACTGACATTGTTTAGTTATTTGTAGACTCAATAAATAAAAAAACTCAGAGAAAATGTTTGATCGGGTTTAACAATACATTTTAGCCAGCCAGACTTCGAATGTGACAACACATGTTTTAGAGTTAGAAGAGAAATAACACTGTCACTTCTTGTTGTATTTTATATTATTTTAATTTTTTCTCTCTGAGGATTCCTAGATTGAACCTGGTATTCTGGAGGGGATGGGCGGGATCGCCATCATTTTCAAATGTGTTATACCTAAGGCTTACTTGGTATGAGAAATAACTCTTATAGAAACCTTGCTTTCCTGAATCCATGTATAGTTTAATGTATGTACGTACGTATGTATCTATGTCTTTGTTTTGGTTATTTTGCTATTTTTCTGTGTGTGTGTGTGTGTGTGTGTGAGAGAGAGAGAGAGAGAGAGAGAGAGAGAAATAATCTCCTGCTCAGACTCGCACTCTGATCAAAACTCTAACATCAGATTGGCTGACATAAATATAACCGACCAATCAGGTGGTAGAGTTTGGGATGGACTCTGGATTTGAGTCTGCAATAGATATTTATAACTTTAGAGAATGTCCGAAGGCTTACATTCCTTATTTAGGCTGTCCACCTTATTTCAGCACACCAAAACAGCAATTCCACCGCAAGAATTTAATCTATTTAGAAATATAGCGATCTTCTCTTCACACAACTAAAGTCAAATACAAAATTAGAACTTAGTACGATGTGTAACTCACCTTCTTTACTGAACTTGAATGGTCTTTTGGACTATTAATTGTATGAAAATCAGCTGGCGTAAATTAAACAACGGTTTGAATTGAACTGATTTTTTTAAATATTGATAAGTGCAGTTATGTATATTTTATTACAGGATATTTTTAAAAATAGGTGAATTAACGGTTGCTCTCTATCCTCATTAAATGCTAATTGAGCAATTGATCGAGCAAATGATCAAACTGTTTGCATACTCTTTTGAACGATTCTCTCTTATCATCGGAAATGACATTTACTTCCAGCTCTTAAAATACATTTTACTGAAAATAGATCTTACTAAACAGAGGAGAAAGAGTTTGGAACACCGTCTGAATTTGCCTTTTTGAAAAGAGTTTGTAACACCGTCTGAATTTGCCTTAGATGTGATTTCTTATCCGGGAAGTAATAATGACTCGACATATTATGTAGATCAATTAAGAAGTTTAATCGACATCATGAGAAACAAAGTCATTACGATGCAAATCTGTGTAGCTTAGTTTCCTGCTTGGAATCCATAATCTTTCCTTTACGTCATCACTGGTATCAGACCAATAGAAAAACTCAATTTAAACGTATCTGCTCATTTGCTGGGGTGATTCATTTTGCATTTATCCTCTGATTTGATTTTAATGACAGATAAAACCCAACTAAGCTGTCACGTTTGTTTTAGAACTAAATATGTATCGCAAATATGATATTAATAATTCTGCAATATATTCTAAAAGAGTTATTTTGAGGAAATCTGTGATTATAGCACTGGTGAACTTAGGTACGGTTTCATGATAAGATCAGAGGGAACCAAATGCTTTCTGTTCTTAGAAACAGGACGTCCTTATGGTAAAAATCAGTGGTAAAGTGTTTCTTTTAAAAGAGATAAGAACGCGCAATTAGAATGAAAGATTTGTTCTTTGCCAATACGGAAGTAGTAATATTAGGAAACTATACATATCATAATTATAGAGGCGCCCATAGGTAAACATGCGGGGGGGGGGGGGGCGGTATAGGGACATGGGAAATCCCTGTGTAAAATCTTTCAATAGGTTTAACATAGGAATGGTATAATTGTGGCCAAAGTCTGTATAGGGACAAGCCTGCTTATGGTGACAAACGAGAATGGTAGCTATAAAAGGTGAAAGGAGAAAAATGGGCAGACAGTTTAGAGAGACATGGAAACCTGTAATGTTAAAAGGTTTTATTCACAATCCAGAACACACCAATAACCTGTCATTTACTATCCAGCACCCCACATCTACTATACAAAACGCAGTGTATAAAAACCAATATTTCGTGCAATTTGTTTTCATGTCAGCTTAGTGTTAGTATGAGTAGATTACTTTGATTAAAGCTAAAACATTAGTACAATATATGCAAATTTATGAATACCTCCAACATGACTTGGGGTATAGGTAATGCTTTTGCATGCATCTCGGCTATATACATATTGTCACTAGACAGCAGGTCACTAAACAAAGCATGTTGATGGTATAGTATGTGATGTTGGATAGTGGATGATGAAGTATTGGTAACTACACACGACGTATTGGATAGTATATGTGTGGTGTTGGATAGTAGTAACATTACATTTTCCATTGTCCCTATAAACTCTCGACACTTTTTCCGTCACCATTTAAACATTACCATTCCTGTTTGTCCCTATTATACCATTCCCACGTTAAACCCATAAACAAATTTAACATAAGACTTCCCCCTTGTTCCCACTGATATGTCCTCCCCCCTGCATTTCTCCGATATTATTACTTACGGGTAGGACAAATGATAAGGAGACGTAAATAATCACAATGTATGAACAGTAATATTTAAGCATTTACACTGTAAAAATCATGCAGTCAATACAGAATAAATTATCAACCAAAAAATTACATTACAGAATCTATATATTGTATTCTTATTTGCCTGAAATAAAATATTTCAATTTTGTTTGTTTTTTAAATACTTTTTCCGTCTGCTTACTTAATTTACGACTATCGATTATTTCGGCGTACGTGACGGTGAGAATGTAAAGTCCTTTTATGACGTCACAGTCACCCAATGGTACCGAGTGGTCAGTTGTCAGTTCTTTGTCAACTGCTATATAGATCTAATTATATGAATGGACTTGAACTTATTTGATCATCAGGTCTTGGAACTTCCTTGAATTTTCAATGACTTTTCTTAGCACTGTGACATCTAACGTGTGTCTTGTCCACATTTAATACGATTTAAGACTAGATTTGCCTTGTTGATACGATTTAAGACTAGATTTGCCTTGTTCATACGATTTAGACTAGATTTGCATTGTTGATACGATTTAAGACTAGATTTGCCTTGTTCATATAACTAGTTTCTTGTCCACATTTAATACAATTCAAAGTTAGATTGACTTGGTCAGGTAACTAGATACCTGTCGACATTTAACACAATTAAAGACTAGATTTGCCTTGTTGATACGATTTAAGACTAGATTTGCCTTGTTGATACGATTTAAGACTAGATTTGCCTTGTTCATACGATTTAAGACTAGATTTGCCTTGTTCATACGATTTAAGACTAGATTTGCCTTGTTCATATAACTAGTTTCTTGTCCACATTTAATACAATTCAAAGTTAGATTGACTTGGTCAGGTAACTAGATACCTGTCGACATTTAACACAATTAAAGACTAGATTTGCTTTGGTCATATAAATAGATTCCTGTCAACATTTAATACAATTGAAAAGTAGATTTGACTTGGTCAAATAACAAGAGTCTTCTCAACATTTAATGCAGTTAAAGACTAAATTTGTCTTTGTCATATAATTAGAGTCATGTCAACATTTAATACAAAGACTAAATTTGTTTATGTCATATAACTAGAGTCATGTCAACATTTAATACAAAGACTAAATTTGTTTATGTCATATAACTAGAGTCATGTCAACATTTAATACAAAGACTAAATTTGTTTATGTCATATAACTAGAGTCATGTCAACATTTAATACAAAGACTAAATTTGTTTATGTCATATAACTAGAGTCTTGTCAACATTTAATATAATTAAAGACTAATTTGTATTGGCCATATAACTAGAGTCATGTCAACATTTAATACAAAGACTACTTTTTCTTGGTCATATAAATAGAGTCTTGTCAACATTTAATACAGCTAAAGACTAATTTGTATTGGCCAATTAACTAGACTCCAGTCAACATTTAATACAATTAAAAACTAAATTTGTCTACGTCATATAATTAGAGTACTTTCAACATTTAATACAGTAAAAGACTAAATTTGTCTACGTCATAAACTAGTGCCTTGTCCACATTTGATACAATTAAAGTATATACTGGTCTTGTCTTCTTTTGTTCCTCTTTTTAGGGTTTGCTTGAATGAATTAAAAAAATGAGGGGTCACTACAAAGAAACAAACATTGAGTGGAATCCAGTTTTTCCTTCCGTTCATGTTATTATTCTTCACCTACAGCGTACGTGAATGTCGCCAGGTTCATTGATGACCTTCGTTTGATATCAGTATACGTAAATGTCGTTAGGTTCATTGTTGACCTTCGTTTGAAAACAGTATCCCTTAATTTACCAATGTCATTTATGTTTTTTGAAACCCGGAATATGATCGTTCCGAGCTCCTTTTATATAACACCATTGATTGACCCTGTATTCGTTACATTTCAGGGTGAGGTCAGTCTATTGAAAGAGCTCTTCTGTGTTCAGTTTCTGCTAGAGTTCGGCTCATGTAATATATACACCTATATCAAATTACCCGAATCTTACATTTTTAAAAGTACAGTATCATTTAGAAACGAATCTTTAAAGCAGTAACTAAACTAAATAAAGGGGTTCCTAATGACTATTACTCAAACACTACTACGTTGTCTTCACTAAAACCGTTCTCCCACAGCCAAACAGTTCACGAGCATTTTGTTTTCATTGCCTAAGCGTCTACCATTACACGCGGGTGTTGTTGTGGCGCGTGACCACCCTTAAATGTTGTTCCGTGTGTTGGTAATCTTAGGCATGATTAAAGAAAACCGATTCAAATTCAGAATTCCGCCAAACCAAACTCATATAAACACCGGAGCGATGATGTAGGTTCAACCATATTCCTTACTCCACGTGCCATAATGTACCCTACATAGACAAGGCGAAATGGCCAAGGAATTGGGCTAGGGGTGGGGACTATGTCGGCTGCGTACGATAGCGACTAACCAATCAATAATCACGGCATGAGAATAAACAAGCTTCTCCGTTAAAAATTATTGGAAATTGGCTTGGATTTTTATTTAATTCTTTAGGTTATTTAGGATAGGTTTTGAATTTCATGTACAATGAAAGCAGTCAGATATATTCTGTGTATAATGGAAGCTGGAAGACACATTGTACATTTTACGTATTTTGCATCGTGACTCATTATTGGGGTGAGTAACACGAGGATTTTGTTCGAAATACACTGCGACACGCGTGAGGATTTGCAATGGCAAGCGATGAAAGTTGTTATAATACTTTTGTCCTTTTTGTTGTTGTTATTGTTGTTATCGTTCATCTATTTACAATTTTGAGAATCACTTTTGAATATGACGCATCGCACGTGCACTAATTTCCACTCGTCGACCTAGCTATCATGTGCCCAAAATAAACTTTTTGTCACCAATATTTGCAAAACAATATAGATCGCAACCACTCTTTCTTGTGTCTTGATTTTTGTAAACTTTATTTAATGGCTGAATTAGTACATCACTAAGTACATCTTTCCAAACAATCTGGATAAGATGTCACCGAATGCACTCTTATTGGTGTTTTATGCGTACAGTACCAACTTTTACCTTTCTAGTTAATACTTTTAGGAAAATGTTGGCAATGATGATGGCGATTATGGTGGTGGTGGTTGTGACATTACTAATTGCATTGATGTACTAAAAACATGGAGCTGAAAGCTATGACAGGCCCACTGTCTGCACCAATAAAACATGCAAGATTTGAATTCACGACAGTCATTTGCTGCAGTTTAGCGTACACTCTGGTGCAGAGTACAGCCTTACGTTTTATTTGCTGAATTTTTAATGTCATTTAACTTCCGTAAACCCGTCGTTAGCATACTTATATAGACGTGTTATTTGCTTATATCGAGTCCGTAACGGATACGTTTTTGAAGGAGGAGATGGATAACTAAAGAGTGGGGAAGTGAACTATCAAAATTATTTGTCTTGGAAATTCCACTAATTCACGGACGAGCATAAAATAAAAAAAGAATCTGTTCACAAAAAATCTGAAATGCTAATTATGCAAATGATAGTTATATTTTACTGCTGCCCAAAATGTAAGCAAAGATGTGGTTTTAAAATAAAGCAATATCTCCCACCACCTGGCCATATGGCCATGGAATGATGTCACCATTAGTCAGCAGGTGATATATATATATATATATATATATATATATATATATATATATATATATATATATATATATACACACACACACACACAATGTGGACGTATCGGACCCCTCCCCTCTCCTTTCGATTGGTGATATAACTTGTCCAAACTTTGGAACGAACCCCGCCGAGCATTCACTTCCAAGTCTTCTAAAAAAAAAAAATTCAACACAACAGGACCTGCACTTTCGCTTCGAATTCATCAAGCTAAATATAAACTTTGTTTCCGCACTGTATAAGTTTTTATATTGAATATTTGCCTTTACCCATCACAAAGATTAGCGGAAATTTGAACCGTGTCCATCTAATCGTAAGTGTGCGTGTATGTGCGAGATCGCGAAGTCTGCGTGATCAATAAATGTTTCCCCGTTTCGATTAATAGAGAGAATATTCATTTGGAAACGTATCTGGCTGTGTTAGTCTGTTTTAAGTTATAATTTACCCCGATGATATATTTAAAGTACAATGAGTTGTTTGATCTACACCGAGTATTCAGACACCAGGAACACCAAACACAACATATGTTACGGAGCTAGGTAATAACGAAGGGAGGGCTTTGATATCGCGAGCATGCGCGTTTGAATAGTCCGGTTTCAGTTTATCCTTGCTGCTTGGTAAGTTTTCCCTAAAATGCAAGCAAAAATAGAGAAAAGCATCTCGTCTTTTTTGTGTCCCCATGCATTTAGCTTCGGGAATAGTGTGATGCTATCAGTCAGCAACTGTATTTCCTCATAATCCCTTAAGTGTAAATTCACCATTGTTATTCTGCTAGTTTTCTATGCGATAGCCATGCATAAGAGGGGTGAAGTTTGGACGCCCTCCCCTGGGTATCCCTTGGAAGGGTTCAAAGTTCAACCGTAAAGTACTTCCATAACAGTGTTGTTTTGAAATTCTCTTAAAACTTCTTTTTCCTTTACTCCGTTTTCCCCGTTGGTGTTGAATTACGTGTCAAAGAGAACCAGTTGGAGAGAAAATCAATATAATTTATAAGGAGGGATATCAGCGGTTTTATCACAGCCATACTAGATTTTTTTGTTTGGGGAGGGGATGGGGTTGTTTCTGATGCACACCAATAGGTGTGTTTTATTTAATGACATCATTAATTTCTTTTGTTTAAGATGTGATTATCTATCGTTTGAAAGCCATTTAACACATCCACTACACACAGTCAAAGACACATTTGATTCAGATTTATTTTCAAGAAAACAAATTTCAGAGCACCTGCAAAGATAGTTATTCCGAACTTTTTTACTAGTGGTAATAGGAGGTTACCCTTTTTCAATGTTATCACAGTAAATCAGAGAATGGTGTTATTTATAAGAGAAATCTGACTGTTTTTACTTGTTACAAGACAATGAAAAATGAAAGAATTTGGTTCTCGCTGATAGGAATAAATGTCATCGCAGTGACCTACACGATAATTGAATGGAACCTTACTGTTTACTTCTATTGCCGTTAGATAACACATTTCGTTGATGTATGACATTTGTGGTTACACAACAGAGTCACGTTATTTATTCCAAGGACAGGGAATAATGCCCGTTAGTGCTACAAACAATAAAACTAGTATTTAACTTAAAAAAGATAAAGTAATTTAGCGATACATTTTAAAGGAAATTGAAAAATATAGTTCGTCTACATATCACTGTATCTATCTACCTGCCCATCCGTCTGTCCGTCCGCCAGTCTATCTACCTACTTGCTTGCTCATTTGTTTGTCTATCTGTTTATGTGCATGTGTGTGTGTGTGTGTGTGTGTGTGTGTGTGTGTGTGTAGAGTGGGACAATTCATACTTTGTTTTAATTCGATTCGATACATTAAAGTAGGCTTTTCGTCATAAAAACAAGAGTTGCAATAATTTTAGCTGAAAAGGCAAGCCTCATTCCTGACCAAACTTTGTGGATGGCTAGCAGAAAATGCAAATTATATACATTAATCAAACTTTGTGGATGGTCTGGTGTTAAGACAAACAAATTACGCTACAAGACATGCTAAACTGAGCATTTTGTCCAAGACTGTTTCACAAAATCACTTCTGAGGGTATAAAAGATGATTTAGTAGAATTTAGCCAGAAATCGCAAGTGAGCAAACTATTTTGAGTGTCGATGATTATAATTTGTTTATCTGGATATATCGGGAAGAAGAAATTCAATAAGATAATACGGTGTTTGTAGATTGGTAATGCAATTGTCTCTTTCGTCTAGATTACAGACTTTCCCACCAAGTTTCAAAATAAAGAGATACACGTGTATTATGAAAGTCATTTAACTATTTTGGTCGCTTCTAGCTGTATACTTTTAAGTCTTTTCGACCATTTTTTCCCTTAATCTATAAAAGAACATGCACAACAGACTACACAGACATATTCCACAATGAACCAGGTTTGTGTTGGGCAAATTGTTACAGTTTCAGAAGGCATATGCAGACTTATAATAACATTTTGTAGTAAATATATCATTTGCGGTATCGTTGCCAGTTATTAATAAGTCTATCCAATTAGCTTTTGCTTTCAGAACGTTGAATGTACTTAAATCATCTTTGCTTTAAATACCGTCACGGCTCATTTAGTTCGCTTGGAGATTCTCGATTAGTTTTCGAAACGGTAGTTGGATGCATAGTTATACCACTAGACACCAAGACTGGATCAAGAAAGATTCTAACAGTAAAATTAATTATTACGGGGACTGTTATCGCGTTTAGTAGATTATATCTGGTTATATCATCGGTTTAATTTGGCCGAAATAGAAGGTCTGAAGAAATCAGTTTTATAATCTCCCAACAATGATATATACTCATACGGATAGCTTATGATATCGGTCGAAGATCTCCCAACAACCATATATGCTCATACGGGTCGCTTATGATATCGGTCGAAGATCTTCCAACAATCATATATGCTCATACGGGTCGCTTATGATATCGGTCCAAGTTACAAAACTTTCCCAGAAATTAGTACGTGATTGGTTTGATGTATTGGTCAACAGGTACTCCGAGTGCATCATAACACCCGTACACATAAGCTGAATGGAATGACACCCAATGTTGGCATTGTTCAGCCGTTTACTAATTAATATATGGGAAACATATGCCATAATTCCACCTTCATTACAGTTTCTGGTTCTATTTTTTTTTTTTTTTTTTTTGTTAACTGAGGAACTGACATTTCATTCATTTGGCTAGAACAATGCTGATATTGAACAACATTACTCATTTGAGAAGAATTTTAATAAGTCAACATTATTTGATAATGGAGATGTATTCCCATAAACATATTCAATTAAATAAAATATATTTAAAAAAATTATTTCAATATTACTGGTTTCGTATTATCACTTTTGTTTCGTTGTTAACTTTCTTACTCTACATTATCGTGGCATCACTTTGCCTTAAAAGCTAACTTTAATTTTCTTTCATGAACGTCTTCAGTGAAAGTAGTACCCAAAATTTCTCGATGTGTTACAATCCCCCCCCCCCCAAAAAAAACCCAGACTAATATCGCATGGCCATTCTACAGCCAATCACAATGTAGAAACTTTGTCCAATCTAGAAAAAAAGAAAGGGAATTACTGTGCCACGATGAAACAATTAGACGTCGCCCGGCCATTTCCATCGAGGCAAGATATAACCTCGAATGTAGCCACATGAAAATTTGGTGGGTTTTATGGTTCTACTCCGACAGAGTGCACTGCTTATGTCGCGACAGAAAAGGCCGACAATGTGAGGATTGTGACTTTGTCCCCTTCCACCGCCTTGCACCACATGAACCAAAGTAGATGTAAATATAGTTCTCAGCGAATTACATGCGATATTTTTATCGACTTCAGGGAAAAGGCCTAGGATGTTCGGAAACGCTTGACCATTCTGATTACCTCTACAATTTCTGTTAGACAAAAATATGCCTCGGATATATGTCGGCGCAGTAAATCTGTTCGCCAGAAATTTTTTCTAAGCAAAAACAAGAAAGCACGGTTTATTTGGCTGACCTCTGCTACTTCTACGATTGGACTGACTGTAGGACTGATCGAGATGTTGCGAATGCAAAAAAAAAAAAAATAGTTCAGTGCATTCGAAATTCCTAGGTCGTTTCTTGTTTCGAAATAACCAAGGTGGTCCGAAAGGCAATCTGAACGGATCGTGTCATTTCCACAAAACTTCATCTCTGAAATACTTCTGAAATTGTTCGATACATGAGAAAGATATATCGTAAAAAAGTACAAATCACTGAAAAATGATTGAGAACCGTCACACGCTAAAGCAAGCTAGGCAACAAAGAACCATTCCAAAAGCCAGTTTTCCACCGGTAATTAGTAGAATCTGTGACTTCCGACTGGTTTATTAGTGACGTTATTCATACAAAAGCGACTTCATTGCCGAGAATCTTATCCGCTGTTTTCACGTGACTTCACAAAACGTGCATACTTCCATATCCGCCATCTTGATTCTCTAGCCATGCAAACCGGCACCTAACAACATTGTTCTTCCCACATAATTATGAAGGCATTTTTTTGTGCCAGGATATCCTAATACATCACATTCTGTTGTGCATGTCAAATGCAAGAGACCAAATGCGTGACTTTTCTCCTTCTTTCTTCAAGTAAAACACTGAAATTTCAACTATCTTTGTTATTCTTTCAAAAACAAATAGATCCTTCAATAAAGTGGCGCATAAACAAATGGATACACAAACAATAGAAACATGTAATGATTTTCAATTTATATGGGCTGAAACAAATTATTGGTTATAATTCAAGTTAAAAAGCCAATCGTTAATATATAAGTTCGCATTTCTAACAGCATTTCAAGAAGAATCGGTTTTGACATTAGGCATGCTTCGTTACGCAAATGTTTCGTTTTAATACACTAAAGATGAAACTTCTTTGAACGGTTATAGCTTACATTCAGTATCATCCTACGTCCGCCATTTCCACCACAAATACAATATTTGAACGAACTTATTAAATTGATTTATCAGCTGTCTTTGGCACAAGTACATATTTTCGCATAAAGTATTTGTATTTGTACATAAAAGTTCTGGCATAATACAAATGCTATGAAATTATATTTCCGTAACTGTTATTTTTCCCCGAAGATCATTGTCCGGCAATAGTCTTTCAAGGTGACAAGCTTAGGGACATCATATAAAATACTTGTAACAAAAAATAATATTGTCTGTTTTTTTTAAAAAAAGTATAGCTGCATTTATATTTGATAGCAATATGCTCGATTACGGTTCAACTTCACTTTTCTCTTTCGATATAAGCCAGGGAACTTAGTTTGATTTTTATTTTCTTGCTATAGGGGCACATAATTTCAAGTATAATCTATGTATCGTTTTGATTAAGTAAATATCCTTATCGACAATCAAATCAGATTATTGTCTTGAATATACGTGATGACTCGTGTCGATAAATGTTTGTTAGGGGCTCAAAATGTCAGCGTAAGGTACGTGCGCGTTGCATTGTGGTTATTTGCGTACACAATTGTGACGTCTGTGAAAACAACCTAAGTCATTTCAACCCACCCACCAACCCCACCAGCAGCGAATGATTGGTAGCTTGACACCAGCACAGCCCGAATGACATCTTTTAATTCTGTGCAAAACAATAAAAGATGGTTGGTGGGTAATAATTAATTGATCTCACGACCATCAGAAATATGCAATAGTTGTCAGCACAAAAAAAGAAGAAACCCCCCCCCCCCACAAAACTACGATACCTCTATGGAATAATTTCACCATGTTCAGTAACGCGTTCATGTTGTCATCTCAGTCGAGTCACCCATAATGGATGCAAGGCTGGTGTGTGACGTACAAATGACATCATGTCCGGACTAATCCATAGACTAATAAGGTTATATAGCCTTAGGTCTTTCTTTCGAATACGTACATACTACTTAAGACCTTCCCTCGTATTAGCCTTGGGCCTTATTACCTTGATCCCGCCCTGGATGATCTTACTTGGTAAACACGGCACATACATATTTACAGGCGGCTTTTGTAATATTTTGTGTTTCCAATCATTGATGGAAAGACCCCATCGTCTTCTGAGGGGCGTATAATGCACCGTTCCCGGTAAAGGCCTAATTCACGAATGATAAATATTTTCGGGAAAATAAAATTACTGGGGTTTTCTTCCGATATACAAAGTTAATTGTCTGATAATAAGAACCATTCTACGCAGTGTTTAAAAATAAACAAGCAAACGGAGAAACGGAAGGCGGAAATTAAATTACTTTAAAAATCCTGCATTCAAATCAGTTTTTAAAGTCCGCTTCCCTGTATACCTGGTATAATTTTCCTAATACGTTCCCTCGTGCAATAGACTATAGACGAAAACCGCAGCTTGTGACTTCCTTGATTACAACACGTGGAC
The DNA here is from genome assembly GCA_028554795.2 of Sinohyriopsis cumingii. NCBI lineage: Eukaryota > Metazoa > Mollusca > Bivalvia > Unionida > Unionidae > Sinohyriopsis > Sinohyriopsis cumingii. Next base: position 322,939 of record JAPYKE020000304.1, on the reverse strand, counting down.
GAGTGATCAGCTCCGGGATTATTTAAACACCTGATATTTATCGTAGTATATCCTGGCATGGCGAATAACATAGCTTTCACCACTTACTTTTCAACATGTTTACATCGTTAAGGTAAGACCATGTTTTCACCCCTTATCTTTATTTTTTTTTTTTGCTCCTTCTTTTCCTACTCCTCCTTCTTCATCTGAGAATCATTATGGAAGGGCAAGATTGGCATTTTAAAGATAAAAATTACTCTTGTTCACACTCATGGGTGTCCGCAGCATAGGTCATTGGGGTCACGTGATCCCCCATGGAAATCATACTGCAAATAATCATGTAAATGAAGCTGAAAATATGTCACAAGATTCTTTTCAACGCTTAGTAAATAATAGCTTTAGCTTCAGACTGCTTACTATCCTAACTACGCAACTAACTCTCCTGGCCGTGACTGACTGACCCCCCCCCCCGCACAAAATCCTGCGGGCGCTCATTTTCACACTGTTTGGGGAAAATCTAGAACAGCTGTAATGAGAATGAGATCGACCATTAGGTACATTTCTGGGAAGCTAAGCAAATGATTTAAATGATAGACTGTGACCTATATTTCGGCAATATGGGTCGCGTTATGTAGAATAATGGCTTCTTATTTAATCTTGTCAAAGGATCTAACGGGATACAAGCAAAGTAAACCTTTTTTGGACGGAATAAGAGATTCTCAATCAAAGTCGGATGCCAGTGAACATGCTAAGCTAAAATTACAAATCACAAATACGCTAATAAACTTCACTTTTCTATCGATATTAGTTTTAGGTTCCTCCTTTCCCATCCCGTTTAGATCTTTGTCCAGTTTTGTTGGGAAGTCAGGGCGCGTTCCCTATCGAAACACGAAATTCACTGAAATTATGCGATAGCGGCATAGGTTAGCTGCTTTAAACTTGGGCTACCGAAATTATGCGATAGCGGCATAGGTTAGCTGCTTTAAACTTGGGCTACCGAAATTATACGATAGCGGCATAGGTTAGCTGCTTTAAACTTGGGCTACCAAAAATATGCGACACTGTGTCTTAGACTATCTGCTTGAAGTTGATAAGCAGAATATTCGTGTTTTCAGACAAGTGGTATTTTTAATAATCCGACATCTGAGTCGATAATACTATATTTACGCATTCGAAACATCTCGGCTATTTCTGCAAGAGAATCAATATACCCTTGAACTGTATGCTGGCGTATTAATATTTAATTTGTTCGTCGGAATCTACACCAAAATAAAAAGAAATCGAAACCTGTTAGGTCCACCTTGGTTATTTCTACGTTTGGTGGACTGAAGAATTGACCAAGAAGTTACGAATGAAAAAAAAAATATTTCGATTCATTCGCAACTTCTTAGTCAATCAGCTTTTATCAGTTGCCGAGGTGGTCCAAATGGCATTATTTCTAGATATGATCCCTGCGCACATATTCTAATTCCCCATTCACGATGTGTTAATTTCGATTGGTCAGTTCTGTACATAGTTTGTTTGTATCACGATATCCTTTGAAGGCTGTAAAAAAAAATTTCAAAAATAACACAGGCCGCAAGACTGACGATCACCTGACCATGCAGTATAAGAAATGATAACGTTCGATGTCCAGTCAGTAAAAACTGACCAAATCAATTTTAATTGGTTAATACGAATGAGAAGATAAATATTCTAATTTTATTCAAGCATATAATTTCGGCATGCCACAACTGCGTGGTTTCAGCTAATGTCACGTTTTCGAGAGGGAACTCTACCAGAGCGCCACCTCAATCTAGCTGACCAAATATATACACGGGATGCGAAACATCAAAGGAAACTGCTAGCTCTTAATGCTCGTTTTGTCGTTTTGACGAAACGTGAAGTCATTCCGACATATGCCATTTTTTTTGTGATGGGAAGGTATTGTCAAAACATAATGATAACATTTGAACGAATTGGTTCGATCACTTCTTCAATCCAAAATTTTGAATGGTCCAAGCATCTAATCTTATCGCCCACTTGATTTAAGTTTTGAATACAATTATCAATACTCAAAATATTGACAAAAAATCTTTTTTTTTAAAGAAACTTATCCTATAATTAATTGACAATAATTGACTTTTATCGTGCTCAAGCACAAATAATCGCTTACGTCATCAGATATGTAGGCACGCACTTGACGTATTTCACAATGCCCTTAACACTTACTCCACGTGTATTCTGAATTATTATCGAGGAGCTGCTATGCCACTAACGTTTGGATGATAGCTGTATAGGAAAAATAAAAATGTTAAATGGGGGAAAGTAGGTGGGAATAAATTCAGTATATCACATTAAAACTACGTTTTGTTACATTTATCTGATAGGGAAGAACGTAAACAATTAAAAGTACAGTGGATGCGTTGTTTTCTTTATTTACCAAAGTGGAATTGTTAAATATAATTTTTCATTGTTATCGTATTCGTTCAGGTTCTCGGAATCTTGAGAGACAAGAAGTTAGTGGGTTGTTTTCGCTGGACAACAATTTCGCACAAATTATCTTATACCACTGTGGCGTGAGGGGTTGTTATGCCGTCACTGTGGTGGGCGTGGGGTGGGGTGCTTCCAATATTTATTTCAATTATTACAGAAGTCCCACCCAGCTCGATTTTGGTTGGAAGTTAAATGAGTGAAAGATAGATGTAAAGCTCCGAGCCCCCAGCCAGCAATGCCGACGGTTAATTGATTAAATATAAAAAAGTGAAATTCAACTAATAACAATTTAATGACAATTCAATAATCAATTGATTAAAATTTCCTAAGTACTCTCCTTCCGCTCGATCCTGTGATATCCTAAGGCATAATTTGATTTGTAGTGTGAGATGGCTTTCCACCTGTCCTTGTATTCTACTCATCTGTGTATTCTTCTCTCCTATCTCTTCAACTCCTTCTCCTCTTCCTCCCGACTTTCTCCAAAATTCCTTATCTCCTCGACTTTTCTATTCAGATCCTCCTTCTCCACTTTCTCCTCCTCGACTCCTTTTCCTCCTCCACCTTCTATCCATCTTCTCTCCACCGACTAGAATTTGTCGACTCCGGCTGTTCTGCTAGTCTCACTTCCGTCTCCCTTCTTAGAGATTCGGTACTCAACTGAACCGGAAGTTCTGTCCCCCAAAAAGCTTCCTGTGAAAACATAAGGGCGTTACACTATTTTCCTTAGCCCTCTCATCTAACACTAGACACAGCCTATCATCAGATAACGGCTATTAAATTTCTCCGGTCACGCATTCATTCACATCGAAATACAAATACATTCTTATATGGTAAAACAACGTCGTAATAAAAGCACGCTATGAATTACTTCTCATACATACATCAATAAATTGTGTCACATCAGTACATATTCCTAATCCCATTATACTAAACAATATCACAACAATCAGACGCATTTCTTTATATTACAACCCATACAAAGTACACAAATGTTCAAATGTCCATGTCATGATATATCCATACATCCATATTAACTTACCTTACACACTTCAACCATTTCGCAAATTCTCAATTCAAGCATGTGTAAAATCTAATATATCACATGAATAAATGCACTAGTTTACTGCTAAGTAACATAATAGCGAATTACAACCCCACCCTAAAACAAAAACAACACACATAAACCAAAAACACAAGACAAAACAAAACATAAATAAATAAAAAACAAAGAATATAAATGTACACATTTTATCCCCAAAGTTATCCTTCATCTAAATTTAATTAGTTGCGCTTTCAGACGTTAGTATTGATTACACTAACAAAATTATTTTTCCTTTTTAAAAAAAATGATCAAAGTTAGTTTGCTTTGGAAAAGTTTAAGCTATTTCTCTAGCACAAGGGATCAGCCATTTCTTTAGGCAGTGTGTTGTTTCCCCTCCCGACCCATATAAAGAAATTTCAGCCACAGTACATATATTGAAGTATACCAACATTTGTACAGTGTGCTGTTTTAAATGCAAACCGTAGACCAGTCCCGGTTTGTTGACGTACTTAATGACCGTAGAGCGGAATCTAATGTATGTATTATATATATCAGTCGTTTGTCATCTGTTCCTGTGATGTAGGAAGCAGGTCGAAAACCATGTTAAAAGTTTAACTTGTATATTTCATCACTATTTTGTGCAATATAATGAACAATGATGTGTACTATTACGTGGAAGAGAAGTCGAAATCGTGTTATGATTTTAAGGTACATGTCATCACTGACTAATGTTGTGATGTAATCAATATTCACACCACCAAGCCCGCGATCTGTAAAACCGCGCGATGCTCTTATATGAAGAGGTCGTAGTTACGAAACTTGTACTGATACACGACATTTTATTTTGTCGTGTCCTCTTTGCTAAAGAAGATAGATTTATTTTTAATTGTAGTGTTGTTATATCCCACTACAAATCGGTTGGTGTATTTTTGTAACGCTACGAGATCCTGATTACGTCAAAATAAGCAAACAAACCAGTAAGTATATTAGCATAGACGGCAATCATGAGTTCCATAACTAAGAAAGACTGATCGTAGATCATTTATATATACGATAACATTTCTGACGAAACAAATGTTGTTGTTGTTGGGTTTAATGCACAAGACAGGCTATACATGGCAGCCAGTATCAGTGGTGGAGGAAGAACCCGGGAGAACCCCGGAAAGAACCACCGAACCACAAGAAGCTACAGGCAAGCTTTTTCACATACCAACATTAGCCGAACCCGAGACTCGAACCCACGCAGACAGAGTTGAAATGGCAATGATCCGCAACGGTGAGCGCTTTAGACCACTCAGCCACTCGGGATCCCCAGAAGTGTGTGTGTGTGATATTAGGATTTTTTAACGTAGCTTTAACAATTTTCAGTCATATCTAACATATGACTGAAAATTGTACGATGTATGCAGTATGGCAGTTTATAGTGATGCCTAGCACTTGGGCATCATGCCGCAGACATGTAGCATCATGTCCCACCCAGTCATATCCTGACACCAGACCGACCAGTCCTAACACTAACCTATTAATGCTGAGCGTCTAGCGAGGTAGCTGTTTGTACCATTTTTGCAAGTCTTTGGTATGACTCGGCCGGGGTTCGAACCCACGATCTCCCGCTTTCCGAGGCGGACGCTCGTTGAATATTTGTGATGAAACATTAACACTTGATCAGTAGATCCCAACTGCGAGCCTAGTTTGGTTATAAACAGCTATTTAATACAGTCATTGTACAGCTTCATAAAGAAATTTTCCAAATAGGATTTTCTTTTTAATGCAGCATAACTTTATATATAAATAAACAAATGAGCTCAAATTTTCTGGAAAAGCGATATTGTGGACAGCACGCCTCTATTATTACACACCAACAACCCAATATTATTTAAAGATGGAAGGTTAAAAATAACAAATGAAAACGTTTGAAAGACCATCCACCGCATGCATATCCGGGTATTTTTGTTTTCTTTATAAAGATAAAGACCGAAAAGTGGATTAGACAAACAACATACAAGTTAGACAGGGGAAGGTAGGGATATAGGGGTGGTGGGGGAGTGTTCGGATCGAGGAATATCAAATGCCTGGAAAGTTACAAATCTGGATTTGGACCACAATCACATAAGCTACACTCGATTAAATGTTTATTTCACTGCAAGTGACCGGTGTTAGACTCGTGATGAACTCGATTAACCGGTACAGCACCATGCTGATTTGTGTAGGTTGAATACTGTACTGTACATACAGGTTCAAAGAACAACGTGTATAATTGAAGGTTACAAGCTTAACTCGCTCGGGTTCTTTGAATAACAAGCGTGTCATACTATTAATAACATCCCATCATAAAATTATACTCGATTTATGCATAGCCGGTTTTAATTTTGCCAAAAATTCGCTGCCTTGTGTTTACAACTTCTTTCTGGCACGGCTCTATTCGAATGCAATCCGGAGTTTTTCGGTTAAAGCTTGTTTATCCCAAAGCACTCTACGTCATCCGACTGTCCGTCAAACATGTATACAAACATCGACTATTGTTATTCCATTCAACTGCTCATTCAGGTTTCAATAACTGACGAAGAGGATAATATAGCCTGCTTCCCATTCTCAAACTATCCTGGTTGTGGTAGTTGCTTTTGGTTAACTTTAACGCCATTTCTCAGCGCCCAGAACCCGGGAGAACCTCAGTCACGTAAGAACCACTGATCGGACCCACGGGAATCTATTGGCAAGCTTTCTCACCCACACTGACCGAGCCCGATACTCGAACCCGCACGGCCCTGTTAATGTATTCTGTGAGTAATGAATTACGTAAATCCTGGTACTATCATACACCCACCACCCACACCTACATACCTGGGTTAGGTATATGGCCAAGGCTTCAAACCCCTAAGGGGCCTCGGTTTTTACCAATAATTTTTTTATTATCTCTTAAACACACTCGTTATGTAATAATTAGTTGTCTTTCAAATATGTATATAGTAAACTATATGGGCTTGTTTTGTCATTATTTTCTAAATTTCAGTATAACCAGGACATAGGGGCCTCAAACTCTCGAAGTGGCCCAGGCTTCTCTCAACCTCTGACGGAATACACACACAGTGCGACAGTATATCCGCTCTCGCGGTCTAATGACGCCAACCATATTATTTTCAGTAGTGAGCTAGAGGATTTTTCCCTAAGGATTTTACTGCCAAATATTTCGTTGCTGTATAGAGAATGTGCGTGTGTTTGTGTGTATGTGTGTTTTGGTTTTTAACGCTGCTGTAACAATTGCAGTCATATCGCTACGATGGCTGCAGTGTGGCAGTTTATACTGATGTCTACACTGGGACATCACGCTGCATGCATGGAGCATCATGTCCCACCGTCATATTATCCCGATGCCAGGCCGACCAGTCATAACACTAACATCTTAATGCTGAGAGCCAAGCGAGGCAGCGGTTAGTACCATATTTATGTCTTTGGTATGACTCGCCGGGGTTTGAATCTCCGACCACCCGCATCTGAGGCGGACGCTCTAACCACTTAGGCCATATACGGCATGTGCAACTTGTTACCGCATAGTAATAAATGGACGACAGGTAGATCTAGAAAAGTTTTGTTTTGCTTTTTTCTTCTTGTCAAAACACCCACCCCAATCACCTGTCTTAGCTTTTTCTGCGGGGGGGGGGGTACATTTAATTTTATTTTAGATCCCCTTAAGTGAGTCAAAATTTTAAGAACAGGACATAGCTAGCCCATTGAGTCGCTCTGCTAAGTATGTCTGTTCCTTGTTCATGTCCAAGTGAGCTTCTATGCCTTTTCTCTTTCTAATCAACATCAGCTATACATAATAAGTGTAATCTGCCAATACCACATAAATACTTGAAATTATCCTACGTATTAGCTGTAACACAGGCAGGCATTTTCTTAGTGAATTCGTGACCAAAAAAGGCCGCCCGATCTTTCAAACTTCAAAGTACTATGACCGTGCTGGTATCGGGTCCACCACAACCTTTACGTCAGTACAACCACAACTAATCTATTGAGTGATGTACATCTCGTGCTGATCAATCAAGTTCACCATCTAATGTTCTTTGAAAGATCTTAAATTTACAGTGTTTTAGCAGATGTTTTCTTTTCCACTGCCTTTAATGGATAATTTAAAGTAAAGCTAATTGATTTCTCTTGCAGGAGCCGGGTCGTTAATATATAGGAACGATTCAGTGATGATTGAAGGCTGCATATATTTCCCAGCCAAGTGCGTCAGATTACGTCAGAGCGCGTGTCAGCCATAGCAACCAGCTGATACGAAACTAAACTGAAGTTCTGAGTTTAGCTTTACATGTCGACTGTCGTAAATGTTGACGTCACAGCAAGAACTCGCAGCATGTAGATTTGGACAATGTCGGAAAGAAGAAAAAAGGCAGGCAAACGATTCATATTTTGTGTTTTTCTCTGGAAATTTAGTAACAGATAGCCGTTACAGAAAAACCATGGTCATGGCTGAACGGTCCAAGGGTCAGGTCCGGGTGGGATTTTATGATATAGAACGGACAATTGGCAAAGGCAACTTTGCTGTTGTGAAACTAGCGAAGCACCGCATCACAAAAACAGAGGTAACTTAATTTATAAAGTTAACACATGTCAAATGAAAAGTTTTTTTAAAAAAATATGTTTTGCGACCTGTATAATTACACATGCGTTACATTAATATTTTTTTGTCGTATTTTACCTGTAAGTATACATTTCCAATGGAGGTATGGCGACTGAACGTTGTAGGTGGAAGAGGAAGTATGAAAAGGCCGCGTAATGACTTCGGCCTTAATTAGTACTCTACAGAATCAATATCATTTCTACTAACACTGATTTCTTTTGTTTTTTCCTCCATGGAGGGAGAATTCCCTCTCCAGCATTTCGTAAGGGGTAGGTCATTTTTTAAGGGAGGGGGGAAGTAGATTTACGAGTAGAATATAAATAGATTCGTTATAGTTAATTTTCGACATATCTGTTTTTATAGATTGCTTTAAATAGATAAAGATGAAACGAAGTATGTGTTATGATAATGGTCATATGCAGAGACATTATTTTGCCCAAAACTGCAATCCTATCAAAATTGCAATCCCATCATTGCCAAGCGCAGTTGATAGATAATTTTTAATAAGTAGGTAATTAATGAAAGCGTCACAATACTCAGTTGCATATGTCAGACTGAGCTTTTATAATATTAATATTATAGGTTTTGTTACATTTATCTTATGCTTGCTTAATTTTAATGGGGGGGGGGGATTACATTTAGAGAGATTTTGTGCGATCATCCATCCTATAGTTGTGCAGTCCATATGGGCAGTGATTATGTGTTATGATAATGGTCATATGTAGAGACATTATCTTGCCCAAAACTGCAATTGCATCAAAACTGCAATCTCATCATTGCCAAGTGCAGTTGGTAGATAACTTTTAATAATGAGGTAATTAATGAAAGTGTCACAATACTCACTTGCATATGTCAGATTAAGCTTTTATAAGATTACATTTTAATGGGGGGGGGGATTACATTTAGAGAGATTTTGTGCAATCATCCATCCTATAGGAGACACTGGACCATCAGTAGTATACAAGTAACTGATAATTGAGTCGGTTAACTTAGCATGACATTTGGAATGAAAATCAGTTGTACAGAACATATGAGAAGACAGTGATGGAAATACGAGGTGGCTGCAGGAACTTTCATGGACTTAATGAAACCAAAAGAAACGTAACACTCTTCAGCTCGGGCTTAATCTGCTCGTCACTTTCATCACTTGCCATTTTCACATAAATATGTGATACATGCTATAGTATATAATTACACTGATAGAACAGTGAGTGAAAATACTAATCATTGAATATACCCATCTCATGGCAGACGTCTGTCTCATGGCAGACACCCATCTCATGGCAGACAATTGAATAGTTCTTTACATCTGGCACTTCACAAAGTAAAACAGAATTTCAAATTCACATTATTTATTATTTATTATTTTCTGTCTGATTTAACTTTGAATTTAAATGCTATGTCAGAGTGCAAAGTTATATCAATTAGGCAATATCATTTTTTAATTTTTTTTAAATGACAAACTTGTAGTAAAAGATATGGAAATACAAAATATTAGGCCAAGAAATTATGCATGTTTCTGCTTGGCAGACCTCCCTGTTGCTAATTGCCAACCTTAGCACCCCCACACCACCAGTAAAAAAAGAGCACAGAAATCACATTGAATATATATTGAAAATGAAAAAAAATAACTTTGAACTGCCTACCCAAATTTAAAAACCAGTGCATAGGAAACAATGTTTTTTTTTGTTTTGTTGCATTAGTAATTAATGGTTTCATATTTGTTTTACTTTGGTACTGCGGTATTGAACTACAATTTAATTTTTAAAAATTGCATTTGATTGTTTCATTCTTAAGATTATTATTATTTTCAATAAAATGTGGCCTTCTGCTGATTGTAAGGTATGCCTAGGCCCATAGCACAGGTCTGAAAGTCATTTATTTTCTGTACCATTCCCAATTTGAGGCTTTAGCTGTTAAACACTTAAATTTTAAAACCAAGCTTATTTACATGTGTTCATTCATAGTCTGCATCAAGTGTCAAATAGAACTAGTTACTGCATGATCATAACTTTCTCTTGACTTGTACATTATATTTTGAATTAACTGTGGGAATCATTAACACACAATACATTGCACACATTTTTTTGTCTGTAAAAATAGTGCATAGCATTTTTAAAAATAAGTTGTCATGCTGGTACCATGTGATAGTTTGTGCAGAGCCTCTCTATATATGTGTAGATGTTATGAACAACATTTTGGTGGGAATGTATTTTTTTTTTCATTCTCTGTCCATTGCACCATCAATCAGTTTGTTTCAAATGGGTTTGTCTTTATGATGGATGGATGAGTGAATGTTGCATGTGTACTTAATAAAAAAATTTGACTTGCTTTTTCACATGTAAAGCAGTACTCAGTGATGTAGATGCCTACATGTTTTTATTTTGTAACCCAATACAGTAAATGTACATTTGTAGTTATTTTATAGAATATTAATTAAGGATATAGCTGGTTTTTAATCATCAACCAATAAAATTGAACAGTGATAGGGTTATCTATCTTTAATTACCATGGTGCTAAGCTTTGAAAGTCTGCCTATTTGATAGTTTAGGGAGTTTGAATAGATCCTGATTAATTGCAATAGTATATATCCAACAAATACATGTATCCTGGGTGCAAGATAGAGAGAAGAAGAAAAAAAACATGTTAGAACTGAGGGATAGATTGAGTAAGACACAAACCTTGTCAAAACTGGCAGTCAAATACAACACTTGGGGGTCGCTGATGCATAAATGAGAGTAATGGGAAACAGTGCATATTGTTAGCAAGTTAGTGTAAGTTGTCAGTTCACTGTGCTAAGGGTGTCTTCGGGAGACAGTTGACCTAACCTCCATAAATGGTTATCCAAAACAAGATGCCATAAGTTTGATTTACCCTTCCCTAGTCCTACATTATTTTTGTTCTGGGGGAGTGATGGATCTTACAACCTAATTAACGGCGCTGTGTAGCTTGTTTTGATGTCAACTAACGGTATAACGAAGGTCAAATTTTCAGAAATATCACATACAACTCGCAACCAATAATGATGCTTTCCAGCAAAGTAAAGTTACAATGCTTTTGTCAGACTTTACTTACCCTGATGTCTTTTCTCCAATAAATTCAAATTTTCACAAAAGAAATGGACCTGTTTTCAAGTTTTGTTGGCATGCATTTCAGATGGCTGGAAACCAATGAAAGCCGGGAATGCCAAAATTGGGTTAAGTTGAAATATTCTTTAAAGAAACGATATATTATGCTTATTTGAACTGTAAACCAAGGTTTTGTTCATTCAAGAAACAAATCTGCCACATGAACCTACTTAAACATACTTTGGCATACCTCGACTACCATTGCATTGCAACAAATTCAAATGCATGTCAACAGAACATGAAAATGCGGCCATTTGCTAGTGTCATATTTTCATTCCGCCAGGATAAAGACAGCACAGTAAGTATATTAATTACACATAAATTAGTGGAAGAGTGTCGATATATGTTGCCAAATATGTGACATATTCCTGGAACTTGACATTGGAACATGCTATACAAGCCTGTTATTTGGATAGTAAGACACAGCACTTAAACAAAAACATGTGATATGTCTTACATTATTGAACTAACCCTTCCCCAGAAAACTAGCTGTATCACACTATTCACATAGTAGTCTGTCCTCTTCCCATCCCAGTTTGAAATGGAAGGAAGCCTTGTTCTTAGAGGCGGACATGTAGTTGCAGCAAATGCAGTTTTGACCCTTCATATCAGGCATTGAAACTCTTTAAACTTGAACAACCAGTATGTTCTTTGCAACAACCAGTATGTTCTTTGCAACAACCAGTATGTTCTTTGCAACAACCAGTATGTTCTTTTGCAACAACCAGTATGTTCTTTGCAACAACCAGTATGTTCCTTGCAACAACCAGTATGTTCCTTGCAACAACCAGTATGTTCCTTGCAACAAACAGTATGTTCTTTGCAACAACCAGTATGTTACTTGCAACAAACAGTATGTTCTTTGCAACAACCAGTATGTTCCTTGCAACAACCAGTATGTTCCTTGCAACAAACAGTATGTTCTTTGCAACAACCAGTATGTTCTTTGCAACAACCAGTATGTTCCTTGCAACAACCAGTATGTTCCTTGCAACAAACAGTATGTTCTTTGCAACAACCAGTATGTTCCTTGCAACAACCAGTATGTTCCTTGCAACAAACAGTATGTTCTTTGCAACAACCAGTATGTTCTTTGCAACAACCAGTATGTTCCTTGCAACAAACAGTATGTTCTTTGCAACAACCAGTATGTTCCTTGCAACAACCAGTATGTTCTTTGCAACAACCATTATCTTCGTTGCAACAACCAGTGTCTTCGTTGCAACACAATTTAAATTCATTCAAAGTACAGTGTATGATTTCAGGGCAGTGAGTTGAAAGACAGATTGTGACCTATAGCTGTATGTTCTTAGTTTATGTTCATCACTGCATATATTCATTCAGCCATCTATTGTTCCATCCATCCATGCCCTGCATAGATTTAACATGCATAGATGCTTTAAAGATCAACGATTTCTGAACACTCCAATAATTACTTGGCCTTTATTTAATATCTATGATATAGGTCAATACCTAGCATTTTACACACAATCTCTTGTTTTCCCGAATAGTAACTTTTTGTGGGATATTGATATTATAGGCTGTGAGGATATAGATTTTGACAAAATGAACTTTGTGAATGATAGTTAGTTTTTTTGTCCGTCTGATATTGACAATGATGAAGTCTTTGATGGCTTCCAGGCTAACTAGACATTTGAGAACTTAACTGCTCCTGAACTTTGCCCATAGGTTTGAGTGACAGTGATTCTACACCCAGATGAAGTGTGCCGCATTATTTTGCTGACCTGATCAAGATCATATGCAACATTTAGTTACAGAACACCCACCCACCCTTTTCACCAAAATGGACACCAGTTTATATTCCAGCTATGAATGCATTTATTGGCTTACGTTTTTGCATGGGCGTTTTATGTCTCATCCATGAATGACAGCTGGGACAAAATAAAATGGATGTTCAAGATTATTTTTGATGGTACAGTAATGATTATGTCCCATGATCATTTCAAACAAATATGGAAATACATGCCCTTATACAGTTTTGAATTTTGAAACTCATTCAGACAATAAAAGTTTAAAATTTTATAAATGTGTTTATAAAGTTATGAAATTTTACTGCATTCTTCAGAGTGACCATAATAAACTCATCAAATCTCCTGTATTTTTGCATTGGAATTTATTTCAGAATAAAAATACTGAAAGAAAAAATGCAGATTTGTTGAATTTCAGTATTGATTCTGTTTGCACTCCAATTCTCGTGCAAGTAAATTTGATAAAATTGCAATAACCTTTGACATTCTTGATTGATTTTTGTAAGTTTTATTCTTAAACTTTATAAAAATTACCCCACATTTCATAGTTACATATATGGGCAATAAGAAAATTTTAAAAAGAAAAATTCCATTGAAAATAAGTTTTAAAAAGATTTTAAGTATGTTTTTGTATACTTTGCACTGAATTTTAACACCAGCTTTTCAGTGAATAAATATATGACTTGAAAATTGATACTTTTTAAAAGGATAATATATAACTTTCAAAAGCCAGATTGATGAATGTCACCACGTGCATTCATTCTTGCTGATGTGCCACAGTTTCACACTATTACCTCTCTGACTGGACTAAATTATCTTTCAGAGATTGGATATATTAAAGAGATAATGGTATTTATACAGGAATGAAACATCTTTTCAGAACACTCCTCATTGGTTGTGCCGGAGTACAACTCAAACATTACATGATTTTCCTTTCAATTTATAAAATGTGAATCATAAAGCAGCTAGGTACATGGTCAGTACAATGCACAAAATGTTCATCAAGGTCAGGGATTTACAGACAACTTGCCTGAATAACAGGACAAGCTAAGATTTGACTCGGGCAAGCTTAAGTTTTCAAGGTACTTGCCTGTGGGCAAATACTAAAAAAATTCACTAGAGATAGAGAGAAAGGAGGTGTGATCTGTTTGTAATGCTTTATATCCTGGAAGTTTTACACCCCACCCCAGTGCATATATTAGTACCTTTATTTAGTGAAGACCAACCGTACTTTGAGATTAACCAGACTGGACATTGTATTATTCATTCTCACTTAATTCTTCCTGTATTTGAAAGATTTGAAATTGCTTTTCAAAATTGGATGTAGTTTAGTATGGAAAATATGTGGGTGAAATATGACACAGGAGTTGAGTCATTGCAGCACCTTTTATTTCCCATTTATGGGGATGTTTTGTGTTTATTGTGTGTCAGTAGTTATGTGTGTAATTATACTGTATATTCTCAACTGTAAACTGCATAGACCTGGATCTTACATTGTATAATGCACTAGCAGATCCAGGTATCATTGGAGTAAACAGTAGAATGGACAGAATAGAGCCTAATTTGAGTACAGATCCGGATGTATGTTGTTTGCAGCTGGACTCGACTTGTACGTGTGTATACTGTAAGGTATGCATGTGGTAGTTTGTATATATGTACTGTGACACATGCAAAAGAGAGACTTCAAAACCATGAATGAAGGTTGTTTGTAAATGTTTTAAAATATCAGTCAGCACATTTCAAGTTGTTTTTAGTGACTAGGCAGGTTTAATTTTGATGGATAACCAGGGCTTGATAAAAGGCACCTGTTACAAACTTTAAAACATGTAGAATTCACGGTTTTAACAGTGGACTTGTGAAAATTATGGTCCCCAGCCCCATTCCTAATCATGTAAGGAAAATTCCTATGGGGCAGTATGAAGGGAATGCATACAGACTCAATGTTGCTAATAAGGCTACAACGCTGACCAAAATTTCTACATGTGTATATTGTATACAATAACTGAAACAATGCTGTTAAGTTTAAAAAGGCCTTTTCCCCAGTCTTTAAGTTAGGTTTACAGCTGACATCTATTATATACATCGTTAAAAAAATACCTAACTCATTTTCAGTTATCTTCCCTTTTTTAGCAGCTGTATTTTACCTCATTTTTGGAAGGATCCAATTGAGCTCATTTCTCTGTCTCGGTTTAATATTTCTGTAAATTTAGGTAAAACATCCATAGAACCATTGCAATATTGCTTTTGTCTTGCTACATACATGTGTGTTGGAAACATCAATATTGTTTTCGTCTTGCTACATACATGTGTGATGGAAACATCAATATTGTTTTTGTCTTGCTACATACATGTGTGATGGAAACATCAATATTGTTTTCGTCTTGCTACATATATTTGTGATGGAAACATCAATAATGTGGCTGGATACTCTGCCTATATTTACCATGTACATGTTTGCTACAAAGTTTTAGATTTTGAAAACATTTACAGGCAGTAAATTAAGCTAACCTGTTTACATACTGTATGTAAATCTTGTATCTTTAGTGGCAAGGCGTGTCCAGAAGTCCACTGTGTTCTCTTTTCACCTATGGTCCACTACAGGAAGATTTCCTTGTTTCTCGGGAATATACGTAATTAGAAACGCATCATCAGTTAGCTGATGAAGTGAGCTCTTGTATTTCAATGGATGTGATCTCTTATCGATCAGTAAGTGACTGCAGCGCTGAACAAATTTCTTTTTTACCCACTTCTCCAGGGCCAGTGGTTTCACAAAATTCACTTGTCCCAAAATTTCACTGTCTTGTCTAAATTTGATGAGATGTATCTATTTTAATCCATAGTAAAAGAAAAAACAAACCCAGAAGAAATATATATAACTTATTTATTTCTTTAAAGTGCTTGACTTTTTATTGTCAGGTTATCTTATTGCACTATTTCTTGCTCTCAAACAGTAGTATCCATCAGCAAGAATGAAATTGAGTTCATACTTTCTCTAACTCGACACAAGCAAAGTTTCTTGCCTCAAGGCTTTTCTTATAATTATCACCAGGTTTGGCTCTTTTCTTCTCCTGGAGCATACAAAACATTTCCACACCAGAAACTGGTGTTCCGTATTGGGCTATAGTGTAGTGTGTTAAAGACAGCTCTCATTTTATTTTATTTTTCATTCTCATTTAATTTTAAAATGGCTTTTCCGAATGGAGTGTTAGCAGCTCAACATCAGGGATTGCTTGAACATGCTGGCTAATGTCATGCATATACCGTGTCTTTACGAGGCCCAAAACAGTTATGAGACTTGCTTGATTAAATCCTGAATTTGTCATTTCCGTTGACAAATAAACTTTCTGAATACCCGACCCTTGCTAGTTTTGGATATTGTTTGCAATAGCTGCAAAACATCTTTCTTTCCATGTCAGTGAATTCAAGCCATGGATTATTATCAATTCAATTTCATTGAAATTTCTTTGTCTCTTAGGTTGTCATATTTAATATTTTTGTTGCCACAGAGTCTGACGATAATTGAGTAAACTTGTTTTAGTAAAGTGACCGTAATGTGCATTTTGTTGATGCTAATTGCTCCCTGATTAACGCACTCATCACAAATTCAATATTGTACACTGAAGTTTTTCCCCTGTTTAATTAATTAACAAAAATTAAATACTCATTACTATCATTTGATCAGTTCATAGAGGAAATGGACCTTTATGTTGGCAAAGTGCCTTTCATTAACTTCATTGCATTGACTTCGTGGATTGAAATCCAAGTCTGATCCATGTGCACATATCTGGGTTGAGTAAGAGGTTTAAAACACCGCTAATCAGTCATACTAGATTTGTTTTGATTGGACGATAATTTGGTCACTTTGCCCAATATGCAGTCAAGCAGTAAGAGAACTTGCTCAAACGAGACAGTTATCATTACCACTCATTGTAGAATCATAGGATCAAAGTGAATGAATTATTCAATTTAAGTTAGATTCAAGCATACAGAATGCCCAGGGGTCATGGATGGTCAGATTAAAGTGGACAATTAGTGCTTACCCAACTTGTTTTGAAGTACATACTGGAAAAAAAGAATTTTTGTCTCAAACTTGCGGTTTGGAAAATTTTACTTTTCCAGCTCAGAAAAAGTATAGTCAGGGGTATCAGATTATGGGATTTGATCAGCTATGGTGTGTTTAGAAGAGATAATTTGACTGACTTGTTCAGTCAGTATGAAAAAGCTTTACTTTGGCTTTGGTGGGCCTCGTAATGTTTTGTTAGGTAGGTATATGCATATCAGTCTTAATGAGTAACATGCAAATTTGAATGTATGCAGCCATGGATAAAAAGAGAGAACAGATTTTCACTTGTGGCTTGTCATGATGATGTAGACATGGCTATATCTGAAAATAATGATGATGAAATGTTTTGAGTGTGGTTAGAGATGGTAAGAAGAACATGGGCAGGGCATTCCATAAAATTGGAAATACCAGATAAAGATTTTAAAGTAACGGGTGTTTGATGGTGCTCACCCAGCACAGCACTACAGGGGTCAGGAAAATTGAGCCTGTTGCAGTGGCAGAATTCGGCAGGCAAGTTATTTGGTTTCTGGCACATAGTGATTACCTGGGTTGGGCTAATTTTGGGACAGCTTTGCTAAGTTGTTGATTTGGAGTGTGATTTTATGAGGCACTGTAGCAGACAAAATCTAGGCCAATCAGAATGTTGCTGTTGAAATTTTAATGTCATATGTCCAGAATTCCAGTTTCACATGTTGTATCAAAAATGCTTCTCCTTAAAGTTCCATTTTCTAGGTTGAGATTTTAGATTGTATCTGTTGAATTAAACAGTAGTGGTTGTAAATTATATTTTCTATGTCAAGGCTTTAGACAGACTTTTGAATTATACACCAGTGGTTGAAATTTCAATGTCATACATAGAGAATTCCTAATTTACGTATTGGTTGTAAGAGTTTATGTTGAAAGTTCCGTTTCATATGTTGGATATTTAGATTTCATCTGTTGAATTACACAGTGCTGGTTGAAACAGGTACCCGGTGAAGTTTTCTGTGGTTTTTGACAGCCCTAATGATCATCAATCATGTGCTCTTGATTGGTGCCCAAGCTAATCAAAAACAGTCGAACATTTCTGCCAGTCAGTGCGGTTGATGGTCTTAAGCTTTTGTGTGAACTTAATTCATTAAGCTTCTGTGTGAACTTGATTCATTAAGTTTCTGTGTGAATTTGATTCATCAAGCTTCTGTGTGAACTTGATTCATTAAGCTTAAGATGCACTTGATTCATTTAGTTTTAAAATTGACCATAACTATCATCTTTTTTGTGTCCTTTGTTGTGTTTTTTAAATGTACCTTATGTTAGCCATGGATGGAACTTTCTTTGCAACAAAGGTAAAACATAAGTATAATTGACACATGGGTGAAGCCTAAAATGTATCATGAGAAAGGAAAGCAAGCATTGCAAGAAAGCATTTGTGTTTGTAAGTGTATCCAAAATGAATCATGAAAACCTATTGTCCTGCAAGATACAAAATCTGCATATGAAGTGATTCATTTGAAAAACGAATTACAAAAACCACAAACAAAAACACTTTGGATTTGGGAGAGTACCTTAAATATTAAGTACATTTTTCAAGGTTTCGTTTTGTAGGCACCAACTTAACATGATTTCAGTCTACTATGCTGTGTGATCATTTCAATCTTGTGTTTGGAACAAACAATACAGTTATGTGTAATACGCAATAGAATAAAAATCTCCACAATACTATGTTAAGTACACCGACAAGAGGTCATGTTATGTTGTTGCTGCAGTTCACAAGTCAAATCACAGATTCCTGAAAGTTATACTTGTAATTCAGAACATCCCAAAATAACCATCACGAACATGAAGTGCAATGCATTATCTGATTGGCTTCTTAAAATAAACCTATGGGGAATTCCAGAGGTCACCAAAAGATTAACTTCGGTTTCTGTCAGATTTCTTTATTGGACTAATGAATAAATGTTTGACTCTGTATTAATAAATGCATGTAGTAGTGTTCATTCCACATATTGAAAAAGTGGAGCCCAGTGGTCCCTACCAGGTGGAAAAAGTCAGGGCATGTAGAAATAAACATTGGTCACACTCTTACTTGTTTCTTGTTGTTCAAGAAATTCAAACAAGTATCACATCATAGAGGCACTTAATTTCTGCAAAATCTAGTAAATTTTTCAGCATTAGATGCTCTGAATAGTCATCATGGAGTTGGACTTCAGTATGGTTTGGTAAGTTTCCTTGTCTGATAAAATAAGTTTCCATTGTATACAGGTTATGGTAATTTTAGTTGACAAGGAAATTTTACCAAACTGAGTGATGGTCTGACTTGTCAGTAATTGATTCAAAGTATATAATGCTTGGAAACTGAATATTGATTGCAGAAATTAAAAAATTCATGACCTGAGCGTTGTGTTCATTATCAGCCTTTCCTGTGATGAACCTTCTGTACTGGGATTTGAATTTCTTATGCTTGAATAACCATTCCCCTCAATAAAGAATTTATTTTGGACATTTAAACTTTTTCTCTGGGAACTACTTTGGCAATAAATGCAGCAGTATTTTGAGTGAAGATTTCATTAATAACGGCTCATGAGCTTTCAATTGGCAAGCAAGCAAATCAAAATTGATGGGACAAATCTGTCATCCATTATGAAGGTGATCATGTAATGCTGTCAGTGAGCACACTACAAGAAGCTTGAGATGCATGGAGTACAGTTTAAAACCAACTAATTATCTTTCATCTTTATTTTCTGGAATCTTTTTTTACGTGCCTCTTGGGAACTTTCTTGTGCCAAAAATGGAAAAAAAAATAATTGATGCATGGGGGTGGTGGTGGTGGCCTATAATGGACCCTGTAAATGAATTATTACTAACTCTAGACTTTGGTCCATTTGTAGTGGTGGTTGTTATTAATTGTTTTTCTTTCACCCTGCTGCTAATTTTTGTAATTTTGCTTGAGCTAGTAAAACAGTAAAAATCATTGGGTTTATGTGCATGTATATAATCATGACCTATTTCATCAGTTGTCAAAAAATCTGGCAAAAGATTATCTTGGCTTTAATTATCATTCAGCCTCTCCTCTTGTCTGGATGCAAATAGATCATGAGCCTGCCTTGAGGGTGTTTTGACCTTGTGACCAGTTATTACATTATTACATTTTATTATTACATAACATGTAGTGTTCTCAGTCTGGATGGGATGTTTTACATTCTTTGTAAGAGTTTCTGATTACCAGTACCTTATTGATGCATCACATTGCATTCATGGTTTCAAAGCAGAATAAACTTGACATAGTTCTTATTTAATCTGTTACACTGTCCTGCCAATAAAGTAATTCTCTGTGACCTATTTTCATGCTAAAACAACTTTGTTTTATGATGTGTTTACTTAGTGATAAGTCTGTTTGCAAGTCAATTCATACCATGTAATTGTTGGTATAAAATGGACAGATCGCTGGAGTGATTTTTAGCACTTTGTTGAAAATACATATTGGTCATTGTGACATATTTTGTATGCCACTTTACAAGGATGCACTTGTTTGTAAAAAAAGAAGCAAACCTGAGATGAATTTCTAGACTGATGGTTACAGAACCTTTATGAAAATACACGTAGATCTTTGCAACTTAATGTGTATTATTGACTTATAAGAATAATCCCTTTACTCATTTTGTGAAACGAAAGTATTTGGTAGTCATGATGATCCTTTTGCCTTTCTATAAGTTTGCATCCATTTATTCTTTCAGCTACATATTAGTTTATAATTACATTTCTACATATTAGTTTATAATTACATTTCTACATGTTAGTTTATAATTACATTTCTGCATGTTAGTTTATAATTACATTTCTACATATTTTATAATTACATTTCTGCATGTTAGTTTATAATTACATTTCTACATATTAGTTTATAATTACATTTCTGCTTGTTAGTTTATAATTACATTTCTACATGTTAGTTTATAATTACATTTCTACATGTTAGTTTATAATTACATTTCTACATATTAGTTTATAATTACATTTCTACATATTAGTTTATAATTACATTTCTACATGTTAGTTTATAATTACATTTCTGCATGTTAGTTTATAATTACATTTCTACATATTAGTTTATAATTACATTTCTACATGTTAGTTTAAAATTACAATTCTGCATGTTAGTTTATAATTACATTTCTACATATTAGTTTATAATTACATTTCTACATGTTAGTTTATAATTACATTTCTACATGTTAGATTATAATTACATTTCTATGTATTAGTTTATAATTACATTTCTAAATATTAGTTAGGAATTACATTTCTACATATCACTTCATAATTACATTTCAGCTACATATCAGTCCATAATTAAATTTCAGCTACATATCAGTTTATAATTACATTTCAGCTACATATCAGTTTATATTTACATTGCAGGTTGCAATCAAAATCATAGACAAAACCCGACTGGACCAAAACAACCTTAAGAAGGTCTATAGAGAAGTGCAAATAATGAAACTTCTCAGCCATCAACATATTATCAAACTTTATCAGGTAACTAACAATTTATTGATTTGCCTGTGAAACAGAGATGTGTATATGATTACTGTTATTATTATTATTATTACTATCTGATTACATAGTTTCTCAATATGGCATTGTTGATGATATTGTAGTTGACATGGATGTTTTAACATCAAAGTTTTGCATTGAACTCCATTGGTCATAATAGTTGCATTTACAGTTACAAAACTTGATGGTTAAATTTATTTTGAGCAATATTACTCACTGCCAGCATAAAGTAGGTTAAAGTGAGCTACTTTTCAAGTTCCTTAAACATTTGCTTCTAATTCATATCTCTTATGCTATTGATTGCTGTCACAGAAAGGTATTATTTTATTAATTCTGAGGATGGTTTTCTCATCATTGAAAGGGAGGTAATGTTTTGAGCATGCCATTTTGTAGAATTTCTGTGATGTCTCTGTACCTTGATTGGTTTTCATTCAATTCCTATTTAAATAGGTAACTGTGACTTGAATCTTGTTATACGAGTGTTGTCACTGACAACATTTATGATGTTATATTCAGCTAATGACAGCTGTTAGTTAGACTTTACTAATGTACTTTATATAGCATGTGGCAAAATCATGTAGCAGAATTTGAAAAATGTTGTCCATATGGAATGAAAATTTTCCATTGCTGGTATTCATTTTATTGGCCAGTCCAGGACAAGTGAAAATTAGTATATCAAGTTTGATTTTACCTTTAGCTTCAGTATTTTTTAAAATAGTAACAGAGATTTTGGATTTGTTTTGCAAATCGTCAAGGAATGGCTAAATTTGTGCAATATTGATGCACAAGTGATTAAATATGCAAGGAGTATTCAAATTTGGTGACATCATCAAAATGCACCTATTAGCTCATTAACCCCTTGAGGTTTTTGTCATTTTCACATGAAATGTGAGTAGGAAACACATTTTGTGGGCTGTTTCTGAATACATCCTAATACATCAGCTTCCAAGTGATTTCCCATTTACCTAATACCTAGTTGTGTTAGAAACATCATTTTTCATTGGCTGTTTCGCTCGCGCATGACAAAAGGGTAAAAGTTGGAGTTCTTTTTTTTTTCGAGTCAAGACCACTCTATTCCAAATGCCCATCTTATCCTACTTTTTGCTAAGGTTCATCTGTCTGTGTGCAGCTCAGACTGGTCTGCCTTAGATCTGAGGCCAAAAAGTAAAAAATCGAAACACAAAATTGGATTCCGACTTAGGGCGAATTTTGGGTGGGAAAAAATCGGGTCTAAACACTTAGGATTTATCCTCTGTATTTTGTAGTGCAACTAGAACTTTCAGATTATTTGGAATCATTGTACATCTGTCTACCTTTCTATAATACCACCCACTAGTGTACAATACATGACCTTGATGCTGCAGAGCTAAGCAGAAGACTACTACCTCCTGCCATGTAAACATGGTGCCAGGGTTTGATGAGTTAAGACATTGCTAAAACAAGATAGTAGTATTTGGAGTACCCTTGGATTTTGTCCTTGCAAGAATAGAGTAATACTGCTAAATTGCTGGATTTCCTATTCAGTTTACAGCTTTAATATGGGGCAGTAAGCAGCTTGACTGTTGTTAAACTGGCATCTTTCAATTCCTTCAGTGAAAATGAACCTTTTTTCAAGGGTTGAGTTAACCCTTTACCTCAGAGAGTGTATGGCTTTTTAGCCCTTCAATACACATCAAGCAAAGTTACCCAGTGCAATGCACTATAAATAGAACTCCGGTTACCTATTCGACTCCATACACATAGGCCTGCCTGTTAACTATTAAGCAGCGTAGTGTATGTTACGTTTAACAGCAATTTTAACCATTTCACATTTTTGGTATATATCTATTATGTATGGAAAAATTTAAGAGTAAAGTCCGATCATTATAACTGTGTAATTATTTTTCCTGAATTTTTTAAAATGTGCTTTAAAATCTTGAAAGAACTCGTTCACCACCAAGTCAGTGAAGTCGCATGACCAGCCGTAGCTGCCATTTCTCATACTCGAACTTTACAAGTTCTTTGTCTGCGTCTACATCACTAAGTAATCTGAATTTGATAATTTATAAAAACTAATAGCTGCCTACATCAATATGAGAACCTTCATCTAAGTTAGTGAAGCTTTAATAGTTGTGTTTCTAATTATGAAAACTCTGTGAGTACTGAACGAAATCCACGACCTCCATTTTGGAGAGTGGAGAATACGACCCAGTTATTTTAAATAGCAGATTTCGACCAAAGCATAAACAGCGACCAAGTGATCTGATGTAATGGTCATTCACAGCAATGAATGTAGTATCTAATAAGGGATTTTCCCCGAAGGTGGCACTACAAAAACTCACTAAAAATGGCTGATGTTTACAGCAGTTGTCCAAAGGCGCTTGTATGCGAATAGGGTAGAGGTGACCAAAGGTGCTTGCATGCGAATCTGTAGAGGCGTCCAAAGGTGCTTGTTTGCGAATGGAATAGAGGTGTTCAGAGACACTTGCATGAGGTAAAGGGTTAAGTGCATTGTTTTCTCACATTAGTTTTACCATCCTGGGGAATAGACAAGAATAAAAGAACTGACCATACCCAGATAAAAGTTGTACAGAAATTCACTTTTGAAAAATTATTCATATCTATACATGGGAAAAAATAATCCATTAAATCGTATAACTCTAAAAATCATATCTGCGCACACACTGCAGACCTTTTTTATGTTAATCTTTGTGACTTGTTAAGCTGGGATAGCCAGAGATGTTGGCACATGTATATTGCCACTTACAGTTAGAACAGATTTTGAAAATGAATTGAGCAAATGTTGAAATTAAATTGTGCAAAGAAGAAACTGTTTACATTTGAAAGAAATGAAAGGGCATACTGCAACTGAAAAATGACAAGATGTTGGGTAAAAATACAAAAGCTGGCACGTAGTGCAGAAAACCATTAGAACAGCATATCATTGCACCTTTCTAATGTAGCTAGTGGGCCTTTTCTCAATCCCTCTGCAAAAGCCAAGACATTTATTTTATGGGTTTGCCAGCTGCAGACTGCACAGACTCAGATCTGCCATCACATGCACTGGCAGATCTGGATCTGTGCAGTTAGGAGTAATCAGTAGAACAAACAACATAGACTCTGATCTGCAGTTGCATTGTACTTCAGCAGATCAGGATCTTTGTCGTGTGCTGTTTGACTTGGCGTGTAAGTGAGTATATATGGTAGTTAATGACCAGTGCTTGGCTTACCCCGACCTCAGCAGTGTAGGGTCCTGCTGGCCCTGCACATTGGATTTGTAAAGTTCAGAGTTTGATGATCTGCGATGCTACCTGTTAATTCTTATATTCTGCACTGGTCGTTTGTTGTCTTCGGGATTTGTGGTAAAATTTACCCTTTTTCTTTGGGTAAGTTGGTTAAAGATTCTCATCTTTGTTTCTGTTAACGTACATGTACATGTGTCTTTCTCTTTCCATTTCAGGTTATGGAAACAAAGAACATGCTTTATTTGGTATCAGAGTATGCACCAAATGGAGAAATATTTGGTATGTAAATAAATATAGTGGAACTTTTAATTTAGACAAAAGTAAAACATATTGCATCCTACTTAAGTGAATCTTGTTATTTCAAATTCTCAAATTAACATACATCCGTCTTGTGCCCCAATACATATCATGTACATGAATTGAATCCTTCATTACCATGATTTAAGTTTTATGAAGGAAAAACAGGTGGCATCTTTGCTTCACAGCTTGAGATATCCAAGTCACTGTACCCAGCCCTTTCCTGCTTTGTTTTGCTTTTTCAGGCATCTATCTCTCTGCAGTGTTCCATCTTGAGTGAGCTCAGGGAACGTTCTTCCACCCAAACTGCCAATGATCTTTGTCATTATAGGTGGACAGAGGTACATAAACCCAGACAGCTCAACTAAGGTGCAAGACTGTTGTGTTTATGTCATAATTTACCATAAAGACCCCAAGGCAACCTTACTCTTTGTTGTTGTTGTAGGATTTAACTCCATTTTTGAGCACACGATAGGCTATACATGGCGGCCAGTATTAATGGTGGAGGAAGAACCCGGGGAAAATCCCGGAAAGAACCACCGACCCACGAGAAGCTACTGGCAAGCTTTCTCACATACCCACATTGGCCGAATCCGAGACTCGAACCCACGCAGAGTTGAGATGGCAGTGATCCGTAACGGAGAGCGCCTTAGACCACTCGGCCAGTCAAGGCCCCCCTTACTCTTTGATGCCTATAGGTAATAGTGGTCCCAGAAGGGACCAATGCTTTGGCCTTGTTTGAATAAAGAAGGTTCCAGCAAAAATCTGTAGTAGTTTACATCATAAGTTTATATGCCGTTTGTTTTTAAGAACATAGTGTATAGTTGGATCTCTTTTGTTTGCAAGTCTTTTCTTCTGAAGGTGAGATTATGTATGATGGAAATAATGAACAGGAAGTGGGAGTCACCAGACAAACATTTTCCGGAGTTTTCTCAAAATGAAGATCATGTTTTATTGATATTAATTACTGTCAAAAAAAGATATCATGACTTGTGGTTAAAAAAAATGGTGGAAAAGAAATTAAACTTCTTTAATGGGAAGTTTGATATTCGACTGTTCCATAAAGTTTCTTAGTTCCGATAATACTATCAAAGACTCCCATGGGTCACAATCACAAAGAGGGAGGACTGTGTTAGGTGGGCCAGAAGAAATGGGAATAAGGAAATAAAAAATGGGCAGATTGGCCATTCTTGAAGTTGTTCTTGTGCCTTCGTGAAAAGAAAAAAAGTAATGAAAATATAATTAATTAAATGTATTAATGATTATCAATACAAACATTTCAAGTATATGCGTACTGATGATTCATTTATCTTATTCCACCACTCAAATTGTGTATAGTTTCAGATCATGAATATATCAGTTCAAGCATTCGTAATTTGGTTATTCTTAGATTCTAGTTTTCCACTGATTTCTTTGCATAAAGTCTGAAGCACTTTATCTTGCACATGGACATGTTCAGAATACATTTAAAACTTTATGTTTTTAGCTTTCCATTAATTTACTTATCACGTATATATCTAGCAAATTTAACATCATCACCATAAGGTTACCTAGATATTATTTAAAGACAGTTTAATTGGTCTGATGGTAGCCTGGCTCATGTTTGGTATTTGATGGCTTGTTGATGTTTAATGGTCTGCCCACACCATCCCTTGAGGCTTCATTGTAGCAGCTCTTTTTCCTAGACACTGTGCTACCATATTTACTCATTTTAAGTCAAGGCATTTTCACCAACAAGAGTATGGTTCATACTTGCTTATAAGCCAAATCAGACTGCAAACAACAAAGATGCCGATCTTACATAGCATAATGCACATGTTGATCGGGATCTATACTGTTTGTTCTGCTGTCTGCTCCTAACAAATTACACAGACATAGATCTTCGGGGGCATTATGTGATGGCAGGATTTTGCAGTTGGACTCATAAACGAGTATATACGGTAATAATTTTTTGAAATTTGGAAAAGAGGTTAAAGCAAATACACACAACATCAAGAAAGTACGTTATTTATGGTGGAGTGGATTGGTAAACATTTAAAACACCACAGAGTCATTGTTTTGTGAAATGAGTTGTGTATAGTCCTCGCTTGTCATAACAGTCAGTGGGAGTCATTGACTACATATTAAGTACAGTGTACATTATGGATATAAATTTTGAATACATATTAAGTACAGTTTGCATTATGGATATAAATTTTGAATACATATTAAGTACATTGAACATTATGGATATAAATTTTGAATACATATTAAGTGTTCATTATGGATACAGATTTCGCTGACACCTAATGAAACTGAGCCATGGCCATTTTGGAACTGTGTTAAAATGAAGGGCCTTGTAATGAGGGAGTGCTGTACTCTTTATTGTGTGAGGAATATGCATTATGTTTAGTGCTGTGTACTAGAATCAGACTTGTGACCGAAATAGTGCAGGGAGTACTGTACTCTTTATTGTGTGAGGAATATGCATTATGTTTAGTGCTGTGTACTAGAATCAGACTTGTGACCGAAATAGTGCAGGGAGTACTGTACTCTTTATTGTGTGAGGAATATGCATTATGTTTAGTGCTGTGTACTAGAATCAGACTTGTGACCGAAATAGTGCAGGGAGTACTGTACTGTTTATTGTGTGAGGAATATGCATTACGTTTAGTGCTGTGTACTAGAATCAGACTTGTGACCAAAATAGTGCAGGGAGTACTGTACTGTTTATTGTGCGAGGAATATGCATTATGTTTAGTGCTGTGTACTAGAATCAGACTTGTGACCGAAATAGTGCAGGTTCAAGTCCTAACATATGATCTTATTAGGTCATGCTGGTTGAAACAGTGACTTACGTCTCCTTGGACATGTACTTTCACTTTACTCCTTTTGCCTCTGTACTAAATTACCCTTTTGTAAGGTTCATTTTAGGCTGTACACTTGTGCAAGAGACCCTTTTTTTCACCTCTGGCAAAAGATATGCCCATGAAAATGAAGATCGTCAAATGCTTTGGTTGATTTTAGACTAAGTCAGGTGCATCTCATTGAAATAGAGCTCACTGCCAAAGAAGCATTGGATGATCGATTACATTATCTTAAAAACGTCTTTCTGCTTTAGCGGCTAGTTGAGAGCATGTTAATAGAAACTGTAAAGAAGAGATGATGAAAATTTCAGCAAAAACAAAGATTTTTTGTTTGTTTTGGGGCCAAAAGTAGCGTGCTGAGAGAAACCATTGTAGACTCCAGTGTTCAGAATTAATTCTAGACAGGAATGGTTACTTGAGCTTGAGGAATTCAAAACCCAGTAATGATGGTACATGGTAGGAGGAATTCAAATCCCATTAGAGATGGTACATGGTAGGAGGAATTCAAATCCCAGTAGAGATGGTACATGGTAGGGGGAATTCAAATCCCAGTAGAGATGGTACACGGTAGAAGGAATTCAAATCCCAGTAGAGATGGTACACGGTAGGAGGAATTCAAATCCCAGTAGAGATGGTACATCGTAGAAGGAATTCAAATCCCAGTAGAGATGGTACATGGTAGGAGAAGCCAATAGTGATCACAGCACTCGGGTCATGGTTTTGCTGCAGTAAATATTCACTTTTCCAGTATTATATACTTTTAATAATAATGATAACATTAATAACAATACGTATTATAAAAATAATAATGATGATAATAATAACAATAATAATGATACTATGTTCTTCACAGAATATATTCATGAATATGAACATACATACAGAAATGAGGAAAGCAGGGTTTCTGGTTAGAGTGATTTCACATAGATAAACAAAATTAAGTGAAACACATTAGAAAATGATGGCAACCCTCACTCACCCCCAAATCCTGGACCGGGGGGAAGGGTGAGGAAGTTAAGTCCATTCAGAATATGTGACAAGTATATAACAGTTAGAAGTGATTCGTGGGTTTGATAGTTATTAGAAAGTTTGGATTTAGTATGAATATAATTTAATTTTATAAGTAAAAGTACTTTACTTGATGGAGGTAACTCGTTATAATATACAATAATCCCCTGAGGCCCTCAGTATGACTAAACTGTTGAAAATTCAAGAAAAAAAACCCCCAAAAATAGTAAATCATGCTTAAATATTTTGAGTGTAAAAGCACAAAGTGTATGTTAACAGAATAAATAGGAGTGCATGTATTTCAATGTTTACAATGAAAACTTCCTTTCAAGATAATAGTCCTGTGAGTTTGTTTTGAACACGTTCAGAATTGTTTCTATCTTATTGCATTGGGGAATTCATTTATTAGTTGTCATCACATCAGACTTTAGCACAGTTTACTATTATTTTCTGCTCAAATACTGTATCCTGAACAGCGGAGACCATTATTTTAAGAGACATGGAAAATTTTTGAAAACACTGCTTTAGTCCGACTCTATGGTGACTTTTTCCAGCATATGGATGCTAAAAAATGAATATTTATTAGAAAAATTAATAAATTCATGACACGAGTGTCTGTGATAATGATGTGTACTGGTAGTTATGATATTTGCTCTTTTATGACCCCATTTTCTGATCTGGTAAGGGCAACTGGGCCCCCACTTTCTCCATTTTTGGAATCGGATTCAGACCACTGGCAAATTTTTTGTGGAAAAAAATGGGTCCAAAAAATTAGGTTTTTCCCGCAGTATTTTGTAGTGCAACTAAAACATCCAAATTATTTGGTATCATTGTAGAGCTACATCTGTCTACCTTTCTATAATACCACCCACTTTAGTGTATCTTATTAGACCTTGATGCTACGGAGCTCGGCAGCAGGCTACTACCTCCTGTCACGTAAACACGGCACCAGAGGTTAAGGAGTTAAGAACTCTTACAGTTCTCAGTTTGACAATAAATTAAGTGATTGAAAATATCAAACATGACTGTTAATTAGGAGTGATAGTTGAGCATGGTTTAAGGCAAAATATACATGTAAAATAGGTGACAATAAAATGCAGTAAAACACTACTTGTTTACAAATGTGTACATTCTAATATACCAGAATATGTGTAAGAACTTGATGATCTTCCTCACAAAGTTGCTTGATATTTCCTAAACAGATTATTCAGCAGTTTTGATGTAGTGGCATGTTTGAACCTTGCTTTGTGAATGATTTGTTTTACTTCAGTTTGTTATCATCATTAGCTTTACATTTTTGCAGGACAGTGTTTATCAGTGTTTTATTTCTTTGATGTGCTTAACATTATCAATGTTTTTTCTGATTTGTTTTTTCATGTATGACACCTGACATTATTATGTTTGTGTTTCTGACTAAAATTTCTGTTTACACAATTAATTTGTAGTTTAATTGAGCTACTTTTGTTATTTAAATTATTATTATTATTATTATTATTATTATTATTATTATTATTTAGATGATTATTATTATTATTATTTAGATGATTATTATTATTTTTATTATTATTAATAATATTATCAGTATCAACTACTGCCCAAGTAAACATTGGAACAACATTACGTCAGTGGTTATCTTAGTGGACTTGCACCGCCTCAGATGCGGGAGGTTGTGGGTTCGATCCCCTGTTAAGTCATAACAAAGACTTATGAAAATTTTACTGACAGCTGCCTCGCTTGGTGCACATCATTAAGAGGTTAGTGTTAGGGCTGGTCAGCTTGGTGTCAGGATAATGTGAATGGGTGGGACATCATGCTGCATGTCTGCCGCATGATGCCCCAATGCTAGACATCACTATAAGCTGCCACACTGCATGCATTGTAGCGATATGACTGAAAAATTGTTAAAGCTATGTTAAATCGAAATCACATGCACACACACACAAACTGGACTTGCAAGTTACAGCAACTCAGAAGTTACAGAATCGAATCCTTCCCTGATCAGGTTGTGTCATTCACCAGGGCAGTGCACTTTGTACTGATTGCCTTATCACGATGTAGCATTTCATGTGTTGATTTGGTGAAAACATCATACCAGAAGCACATAAAATATATGTAACTGTTGGACTCTTTCCTGTAAACAAGTAGCTCGTTTCACTAATCAGATAGAAGCCTGACTTAAGTAGGAGGTGGTATGACACAGACTATTTTTTCAAGTGTCAATTGTTGTTGATAACATCTGAACAAATCTAATCTTCCCCTTGTCATGTACCACAGTTGGTGGGGTTTTGCCATTATATTTCTGCATATAAAACTGGAATGAAAGTAGTGTAGTTTACAAGACAATTTAGATAAATGAAAGTGAAACATAGTCTTTTTGTCTCAGTTTGAGAAGAAAAAAAAAAAAAAAAATGCATTCATGTTGGATTAAAAATTGTGGCCTAATGAGATAAAATTCTTAATGCACAGGAAAATTCTACCTGTCAGAGAAATAAATTTTGCCATCCTTTTACATCTCACACCTTATTAGTATACCGTTATGTTTAAATCGTGTAATTTTCTGTGACAGGTATTTAAACCTTTCTGCCTTTTTATAATACTGAATGTATCATTACAATTTTCCAAGGAGGTAAGGAAGAAACCTATTTATTTCGATTTGAAAGGGGTCAGAGGTCGAGGTTGCATTTATTGAAAGAAGGAAACCTTTCAATACAGTAACTTGTATATAGCTACCTTGAGGAAACTTTGTAAGTAACTTTCATTTGAGGTAAGAAAGACACCTATTGATTTTTGCATCAATGTTCAAGGTCACAGTGACTCAGAGAAGAAAATTGGTTTCTGCATGATATCTTGAGGTTTGGATTGCCTACTTTGACTAAACTGTTGTTGGCTTACATTTAAGTCAAGGAAGATTCCTATCCATTTTGTGGTCAAAAGGTGAACGATCAAGCTCACAGTGACTAAAAGAAAAAAAATATCACGTAGCTGCTTAAAATATCACAAAGCTGCTTAAGTTCTGTGCCACATGGTTTTAGTATTTTTTTTTTATGGCTTGCATTTGAAACACAAAACACTTATTGTTTTGGGGGTTTGAAAGGTCAGATGGACCCAAAGAAGGCGGAAAAATTGTCCAACAGAAAGACCATGATCAAGCCTTTGAAGGCTTGCATTTGAGCTGAGAAAGGCACCTGTCAAATTGGGGGGTCAACCTATGAAAGAACAAGGTCACCAAGACTGGGAAGAAAAATGGTTTCTGCAACATAACTTGAATTCTGTCTTTCACCATAACCAGAATTTGTGTCTTGCATTTGAGATAATAAGCATCTACTGATTTTGGATTCAGAATATCAAAAGTTGAGGTCTGACTGTCTCATTGAAGAGTCTCTTCTGTGCCATATACATAGTTCCGATTTCATTAGTTGATTGGGAATATTATTAAACGATGTGCCTATGAAGCAAGGAGTCAGCATGTTGATTCTAGGGTCAGTGGATTGAAGTCGATGTCATGACAGTAGTGGTGCAGTACATAAGTTAAATGGGTGTCACATCTTTTAATACCAGAGTATCTGACCGATAAAAGGGTTGTACATAAAAAGAATTATAACGACAATGTTAGTCACTATTTGGAGTATTAGGATCTTTGTTAAAGTACCTATCAATCTTCTACCCCAGAATAAGCCAGAATTTTACCATCAAATCCAAAAGGTAGGAAAATGATACTGTCTTTTTCTGATTCCCTATTAACATACACTCGAATGTGGAAGGAACTACCTTTTCCTGAAGGTTTTTGTTACAAGTATGAATAACTAGGTGTTAGCCTCACTTGACATACAAATGAGTAGTATTCTGCTTTTAACTAATCAGAATCATCATGTTCCAAATGATAACTGTTGAAATAGTGCTGTAATTCCGATGCAAAATCCCCATTGGAACCTTTCTCAGTGGTCCACTCGAAACAGTTGAAAGGCTAACTGCCGGGCCTCAGATGTAAACTTTCCATGTTATTCAGCTGGTGATACCTTCCACGATGCAGAATTTGACAAGTGCACGATAGCTATAAATCACACATGAGTCTGTTGCCCCCATGCATCAAAGAACTTGTGTTATTAATTGTGTTACCAGTCAGATGAGTTACTGTTGTTATGCGTGGAAACGTCATTAACTCTGATATTCATTGGCATATCAGCTGTTCAGAAATATATAATTTGGTTTATGAAGAAGTTCATATGAGAAAGGTTGAGATTTTAAGCAGCTTTATGATCTTGTATTTTATTAATTTATTTGAAACTTGATAGGTGTCTTGATCTTAATAATTCGGTCTTGATTTGAGTGATCACATCTTGTAATCAGCATCGGATAGTCTAGATCATAACTTGATGCTTCTCATCTTGCAATGATCTGGATTTCTGTTGCTGACAATTCATTGCAGTCTAACAAAATAAAGATTGCATATGATTTTATATATATTTATATATATATATATATATATATATATATATATATATATATATATATATATATAGTGCTCTTTTAAATTTTAATATCATTATACAGAAGTTTTTAAAGAAATTACTGGAAAATCTAGGGTTTTGTTTTCTTGTATAGTGCACATAATTGCATGTTATCAGCCCAGCATTTCATTTTAAACATGTAAGATTATCAGGTTTCAATTTATGCTGGACTGGTATAATTGCATGCCATCTGCCTGGCATTTTAGTTAAAAAAATGTAAAATTATGTTTTTGTTGGGTTTGGGGTGGTGGTGTTTGCCTGCATCTTAGGATACAGGTACCTGATGGTTGATGAAATTGAATCTTGATATGGTGGTTGGTGAAATTGAATCTTGATATGGTGGTTGGTGAGATTGAATCACTACATGGTTGTTGGTGAAATTTTCTTGTCTGTTAGTTTGATATGGTGTACCTGTGAGTAAAATGCTTAATAGATAAACATACATCAAAATATAACAATTAAAATGTCAAAGGGCACCAGCTGACATTCTTTTATAATCATCTCCTCCTTATTATGAACTTATTTCTTGTTTTTATTCAGCTAGAATCAGTGTTTCTTGTGCAATTCCAGCCAACAATTCTTCTAAGTGATTTTAGCCATATTTTCTTGTCAGCTTAGTTTCCTGTTGCCATAGCAACAGACTCATAATACTTGGCTACATTGACGTAAAACAAGGCAATAATGAGCCTGGAAATAAGCATTAAAAGTCAGGTTTCTATACCAGTTTAAATTCTGGAAGTTCATTTGAAACCAAAGAGGCTTTTAGATAATTACACATGAATTATTTGAGGAAAATATAAAAGAGAATGAAAAAATAACAAGGATATGTTTGCGTTTGTATTAAACATCACAAACTGATTCCAAACAGTAATCTGCAGTACAAACTATTCTGTAGCAAGTGCTGTAGGCCATATAATTCCTGTTTACATTAATATTGGCACAGATTCCAGCCCTTGCCTTAGTAAGGTTCTTCCTGGATGTAATACTGGTATACCTACTTGACTCGTATAAACAATGAGCAGTTTTATATGTATCTGTTGCTCTACAAGCATGTAAAATAACTGAAACATTTTATAAAAGGAGAGGTGTTTCAATCTATTACTTTCATATTTCTTCGAAATTCATATTTAAAATAAATAAAAAAATATTTGAGATAAATCTGTATTACAGGGTGTAAAATAAAATTTTGTTCCCATTGTACTAGGTTTCTGTCTGTTGTCCCTTCATTTTTGTGGGGGAAAAAAGGGGGGTGGATATTGAATTATGCCTGTTTTGTTTCGTTCTGTCATTCCATCCATCCATCCTTCCCACTTCATTTCTGTGGAGTAACTCCTTTAATTGGTATTTCAAGCTAATCTAATGTGCTGTTGGGTATTGATGAGATACCAGCACAGTTTGATTATGAACATTCTGGGTCATCTTGTAGCAGCACTGTAGCTCCTGGTTGTTGGATCAACCCACTTTTGTCTCTCAACAGTAAAACAGTAACTCCATTAATTAAATTAATTAGGTATGCAGCTTGATATTGATAAGACATTATCTGAGTTCGATTGTCAGCTTCTTGTATCATTTGTTGAGCAGTTACAGCTCGATTGTCAAGCACCCTCATTTTGTTTCAACACAGCAACTCCCTTAATTATTATTCGATTTCATTCAGCCATCTTAAGCAGCTTGATGCTGATGAGACAATAAAGTTATCAGTCTTTTGTGTTACAGTTTATTAGAGTTATAGCCCCTGTTTGTGATTACTATCCACTTTCATTTCCACATAGGAAATCCCATGATCATTAATAGATTTCAACTGATTGTGTTATGCTGCTTGATATTGGAATGACCCTAATTTTGTACTCTTTCATTCTTTAATTGCATTGTAACTCCTGATTGTGAGACCCACCCACTTTCCTTTCTGCAAAATTATTTCATAATTATTGGATTTCACCCAGTTTGGTATAAAGGATGATTTTCTTGAGACTGTGACTTTGTTTGATTGTCACTATTCTGCATCATTAATCAGAGTTATGGCCCTTGATAGATGGTGAGACCCACTTACTTTTGTTTCCATATATTAACTCCATCAATTATTATTGGATTTCAACTAAATTTTATAGGCAACTTGATATTCATGAGGTCAGTGAAAAGATGAGATGGGGGGGGGTCATCAGTTCTGGAATTTTTGCTATGTCTGTGTGTTTTTAGGAATTGGTGACTTATAGTCAGGCCACACAGTATTGTTGGCGGTTATAAAGTCTATTGTCCATTAGGTTTCCCCCTCCCCCATCATCTCATGCTCATTTTATTGAATACTTCTATTAATGTGCATGTATTGCAACATATAATTGAGTTGGGCAGCATGGTACATACACCATAAATTGAAGGGAGAAATTCAACCCTCTATTTAAAAAAAAAATGGAATGTTCCTGAATATTGCAGGGATTAAATAAAAATGTTTGGATGTTAGCTTGTTTTTTTATTGTGCAATTTGTTTACAGAATTGTGCAGATCCTGCATTCACATGTCTTAAAATAGACTGTATTTTATTGCTCAATACATTTCAGCAAGGACCTAAACATTTAACTTTGGAAATATTGTTAGCTTCCCAGCCCGTGTGTCTGTTTATATGTCCATTATCACATTTCCTTCTCGATTTGGTGGAAATGAGTGAAATTTTTTAGTTAGGTTGGGATAACCATCTACATGCTTCTTTGGCTTCCTCCTTGGGAGTTTTTGGCAGAGTAAAAGATCAGATATTCAAAACATTCAGTTATAATGACATTATTTGCCCAGACTTCATATGTACAATTGTGGCATTGTATTTGTGGCAGATTTTGCATTATGGATCGTAATTTGGAGGGTGATGGCAGCTATTGCAGTCTTAGCACAGTCAAAAGTTGCTTTAAAGGTTATTGCTCTGTTCTTGATACAAAGTTGCCTTAAAGGTTATTGCTGTTCTTGATACAAAGTTGCCTTAAAGGTTATTGCTGTTCTTGATACAAAGTTGCCTTAAAGGTTATTGCTGTTCTTGATACAAAGTTGCCTTAAAGGTTATTGCTGTTCTTGATACAAAGTTGCCTTAAAGGTTATTGCTCTGTTCTTGATACATAGTTGCCTTTAAGGTTATTGCTCTGTTCTTGATACAAAGTTGCCTTAAAGGTTATTGCTCTGTTCTTGATACAAAGTTGCCTTAATGGTTATTGCTTCAGTCTTAATACAGTCAAATTTAGCCTGAAGGTTATTGCTTTGTTCTTGATACAAAGTTGCTTTAAAGGTTATTGCTCTGTTCTTGATACAACATTGCCTTAAAGGTTATTGCTCTGTTCTTGATACAAAGTTGCCTTAAAGGTTATTGCTCTGTTCTTGATACAAAGTTGCCTTTAAGGTTATTGCTCTGTTCTTAATACAAAGTTGCTTTAAAGGTTATTGCTCTGTTCTTGATACAAAGTTGCCTTAAAGGTTATTGCTCTAGCCTCAATACAGTCAAATTTAGCCTGAAGGTTATTGCTCTGATCTTGATACAAAGTTGCCTTAAAGGTTATTGCTCTATTCTTGATACAAAGTTGCCTTAAAGGTTATTGCTATGTTCTTGATACAGAGTTGCTCTAAAGGTTATTGCTTTATTCTTGATACAAAGTTGCCTTAAAGGTTATTGCTCTAGTCTCAATACAGTCAAAATTGCCATGAAGGTTATAGCTCTAGGCACAGTACAGTCAAATTTAGCCTGAAGGTTATTGCTCTAGTCTCAGTACAGTCAACATTGCCTTGAAGGTTATTGCTCTAGTCTCAATACAGTCAACATTGCCTTGAAGGTTATAGCTCTAGGCTCAGTACAGTCAACATTGCCTAGAAGGTTATTGCTCTAGTCTCAGTACAGTCAACATTGCCTTGAAGGTTATTGCTCTAGTCTCAATACAGTCAAATTTAGCCTGAAGGTTATAGCTCTAGTCTCAGTACAGTCAACATTGCCTAGAAGGTTATTGCTCTAGTCTCAGTACAGTCAACATTGCCTTGAAGGTTATTGCTCTAGTCTCAATACAGTCAAATTTAGCCTGAAGGTTATAGTTCTAGTCTCAGTACAGTCAAATTTAGCCCGAATGTTATTACTCTAGTCTCAGTACAGTCAAAATTGCCTTGAAGGTTATTGCTCTAGTCTCAGTGCAGTCAAAATTGCCATAACAGTTATTGCTTTACTCTTGATGCCATCAGAATTGCTAACAGATTATTACTGTAGTCATAACTTATCCAGCCCTGGAGATTTTTTATTATTTTTATCATTTTCACCTACAGTGGGGGTAGGAAATGCATTTTGGAGGTTAATTCTGCATACATCAAAATGTAGCTGCTTTCATGGGATTTTCATTTAAATGGCTGCCTGGTTGTGTTTTCGTAATGGCTATTTTGCTTGTTCATGTGCAGAAGGGTAAAAGTTTGAGGTATTTTGTGCTTATTGGACACAACGTTTTTGTTTCCTGGTCACTTTTTACCCCAGATTTCAAAGTTATCCTACTTTTTGCAAAGGTTCATCTGTTCATGTGCAGTTCAGATTGGTCTGCCTTAGATATCAGGTCAAAAAATCTAAAAGCAGGTCTCAAAAACTACAGTTTTCCCTCTTATTGTTTATTAACAAATGGACAAAGGACTTAACAGACCATACCTTTAAACATCATCATTAATTTGTTCTCCTTATTAAGTCCGTCACCATAACAAAATACCACGTGTATTTTAAAATGAGTTCGGAAGCCCATTGATGTGTTTTTATACAACTAAAATTACATCTAAGTACATGCTAAAGTGAAGACCACAGACCCTTGGTCAACTAGTCTTATTGTTTCATTATAGTCGTACAAACGTAAAATATAAAAACCTTCCCATTTTCTTTTGTAAATTTGAAATTCACAGACTCCATTAAATCGATTTGTATATACAGTGGAGCCTCGTTAATCCGGACACATTCATTCCCAGCGAATATGTCCGGATTAACGAGTTTCCGGATAATTGAACCTTGCACATTTTTTATTTTACGATATCATCACACCATATATATGTACATGTATATGCTAGCTTTAAATGTAATGTACTGTATATTCAATAATGGTTGAAATAAATTAATGAATACATCTATTAATTTGTGTTTATTTCAATTTGCTGACGTCTGCTCAAAATACGAAATTAATGTTGCTATACTGTCCTTGGCTTGGTTGATGGTAATGTCTTTTCCCTCGGGGTCGGTAGTGTCATCATTGTCTTCTTCATTATCATTGTCTGGAACCTCATCTTTAGATACCAGAGTCAAAATGTCGTCATCGTTGAGTTGTTGCCCTGTCTTTTCTTTTTGTCTATCCGTACGAATTCCTCGGCAGACATCTCAGTCTGGGTGGGAAGGCTTCTTATTAGATCTCTGAGCTCACTTAATGGCATGTCATCTCGTCATCAATATCTTCGACATTAGTGGTTATTGTCGGTATGATCTTTTTTATGCTGGCCGGTATCTCTACTCGTCTGCGCTTGCTTGATGGTGTCGCCATAATATATGTAAAAAGTACAACGAATACAAACTGTTATCTCCCAGTTAAATGCGTAATGGTAAACTAATGCAGTCATTTTTATAATTTGTATTTTACAGTTGCTAATGACTGACGTCCCCATTTTATTCGAAAATGAAGCCCTATACTGTCCACAGCTTAAAAATGTCAACTGTATTTGCACAGCAAACAATAAACTGTGATTGTTACATACAATTTGTAAACAACAAAGAGGCTTAATGACACTTTTAATTTATTTACCATATGTTATGTCAAAAAGCGTGGACGATTTGATCCCAGTGTGTTTATTTAATTATTAACACCCCCATCGGCGACTAGCTAAAACAGACATTGTTTATACAATCGCTGGTTACAATATGGTCACGCTACTTAGTTATTGATAGTGGCCATAGATTCTCAAGGGCTTTACTACTGTGTTTTATGTATTATTCTTCTGATTGTATTTTCACATACGATTTTTCGAATTTTCTTATTTTTGGACAGATTATTTCCTGATTATCGAGACAAGTTTTAATGTAATTTTACACTTTGGTCCCACGATTTTGATTTCCGGATCCGGAACGCGGAATTTCTTGATTAACGGAGCAAATTAACGTTTAGGAATTCCGTTCCTGTTGAATTATGTCCAGATAACGAGGTTTCCGGATAAACG
Organism: Sinohyriopsis cumingii; assembly: GCA_028554795.2. Lineage (NCBI taxonomy): Eukaryota > Metazoa > Mollusca > Bivalvia > Unionida > Unionidae > Sinohyriopsis > Sinohyriopsis cumingii. Next base: position 283,254 of record JAPYKE020000304.1, on the reverse strand, counting down.
GAGTCCGGATTAAGGAGGCTCCACTGTATACATATACTATCTTTTAGGTGTTTGTTCTGTTTTGACTTGGATATAATTAACATTTTATTGCAAATCTATTCAATGATATACCCCTCTATTATCTTTATTAGCGAGTTCAAATTACAAGTAATGCATATGATCGGTTGTCTTTATAACAAATTCTGTATGGACAACGGCTTCAATAGTACATTGACAGATTTTCATTTCCCAAAAGAGAGCCTCATTTCCTTACTGGCAGCCTCACTGATTTTGACATATTCTGTCAGTTATTGCCCTCAGTCTGGTTTCAAAAGCTACAAATAAAAACCGGCCTGAACAAATATAATCTTGTACAGGGACAGTTGTTTTCATCTCTCTCTCTCTCTCTCTCGCATGCACACACATGCACACGTGCTCACACACATTAACTAAAACGTGATTTCAAGTTCTTTTATTTATTTATTGTAATTTGATAATGAGATTATTGCTGCTGTAAAAATACAAGTTGCACTTAATTTCTTGACAATGTGGACTTGTATCGTTGCGTACAATTTACCAATAAATAATACCCTTAACTAACACATGTTCAAACCATCTCACTCATTTTGCTAGTCTACATGTAAGACCTTGATGCTGATATTTATGTTTTGACTTTTGTGCATACTAAAACATAATAATGTGATACGTTTTACATGTAGGACTATCATTTTGCTAACATTACACAACATAACAGCTATATATGCTCTAAATGCAGACAAGTTTTCACATTGAGAGATAATCCTTTCTCTTGTTCACTAATAACAATAAAAATCTTTATTAGTACTTTTATTTTTATTGTAATTAGATTCTTGAGTTCTTTGAGTTGATTCTTGAGAACAGAATGAGACAGAAAATATACGTTTACTTTGTTTTTCGTACAGTCAGAACTACAAAATGATAATCATTTATTTTACATATAATTTTTCGTGCACTGAAATTAATAATTGTTTTTTCATATGCAAAAAATTACATGAAATAAGGTAGTTTAGTTTAAACCATATTTATTTGAGAAACTTTGTCAAATACACTTATAAACATATGATTTAGGAGATTCAGTAGAAAGCATAATCTACATTGTTTTATAAATAATCATTGAACACTCGAGTTAATATGGATTACATCCCTTTGTAGGATCAATAAGATCAATGAAAAAGCTATATCGGTAATGCAGTTATATTAGTTTATAACATTTTATTGTGATAGTAATATAACAAGAATTTGTACTTCTATGTGACCTGTTTTTGATTGTGCCAATTATAAAGCAATTTTAATAGCATACCGGGTACCGTAAACCATATATAAGTCAATGCGATTTCAATGACATAAGCCATATACAAGTCGATTCAGAGTATAAGACAAAGACCTGACTTCAAGTCAAACAGTATCGATTTACACACCAGAAAATACGGTAATTAGTACTCATGAACTAACTACAACCACCCAATTAGTGCAGCTGTTCTCCATTTTTACTTTTTTACTACCTACTTTAATGTATATGCATCACAAACAAAACTATCTTAAAAATAAATAATAACTTGCAACAGTCATCCTTGAATGGCATGTCTTTACACCTCTCCCTCGATAACTCGTGGGTCCAAAAACATAGACTGCACTATAAGCGAGGGCACGAGTTACCGAGGGACCTCCCAAAAATCCACTAGACAAAAGACATCCAGAGAACCGCAGGGTTGGGGGAGCGACTGGGCTGTTTAATGACTAAATCCTCGTTTAATAATCACGTCGAGAATAATTTCAATAAAACACTTTTTCTGATGTTGTTTGTTATTCAGTATAAATTAATTTATTTTCAAAATGTTCAACATCATAAAGATTAATGACATGATTTAAAATGGTTTCAACTACCCTCACGGTACACACAAAAAATTTGTTTATTACGTCACTTTTTATTTTTGTTGATTAGCCTGGTTTCCAGAGTGGTTTGTTTATAGTTATTTTTGCAAAATAAGGAGGCTGTGAAACAGGGAATGAGACTAACTGTTGATACACTACCAAACAATATTCCTTTTTATAAAAAAAATGCAACATTTCATGAGACAATCAGCAACATCGAAACTCAATTTTTGAATTGTTCAATTAGTAAAATATAGATGCCGTGATTTCATTGCAAGTAACAGTGAAATTTCTTATCATCCTTGAGAATATCTCTATGTGCCAATTCAGGAAATCTCTGAAACTCGTTTTCCCCTCAATGGTCCATTTCTGTGAAACAAAGCTCTTTATTTTACGAAATACTCATTTTGCTTCGTTGCCTTGCTATCTTTAATCACAGTTATGATTATGTTAATTTAAGGTAGTTGAATTAGATTATGTATGTGTAACGTTAATAACAGTGTTCGATTGATCAACTGAAATGAGTTACCCGATACATGACCGGAGCTGCTGGTTCTTAAGCATGTAGGAGTTGTGTGCCTTTTAACTTTTTTGTGTCTTCCACCTCCTTTATTTGATTCAAAAGACATAATTAATGTGATTACAGAGAAGGAGGCCCGATTTTTTTTATTTAGTGCAACAATACAACAAATGTGTCCGCAAGTCTAATATAAAAACATGGTCGGCACTTAATTAGGTTCTCAGAGAAACGGTCACGGACATAGCTGTTATGGTGGATTGACACATTTTACGCTTAATTACAAGAGAACACATTACACTTAAAAGGAACTAAAATAGAACTAGAACACAGATTTCAATTGATACAGAAAATTATTTAATTGGATTTTAATTATCAAAGTACTGCATCCACTAGACGTAAGTGTTATTTTCATTGATCAAAATTTCCTTGAGTATCGTTAATTACGGTGTACTGAGAATGTTGTTTACAAAGAAATGGTAATGAATTTTTCGTGACTTCTTTTTGAAGTTGATATTTCATAATGTTGATTACAATTTCCAGGTCCTATCTACCATTTTTGATGATAAAACAAGTGATATATCAGTTTCCATTACAAATTTTGATCGCAATTTTCTTCAAGTTCAACAATTAGGAATACATTTTTGGGTATTTTCTGGTTTAAAAAATGGGATCTACGCCTGGTGCCACGTTATACGTGGGTTCACGAGTTATCATGGCACAAGTTATCGAGGGAGTGGTGTATTAATATAAATAGCCCATGGTTGTTGCAATTGTCTTTACTTTCATTTGTTTTATGCTAGTTTGTTAGACAGTTTGCATATTTAGAAATTCTCAAATATACTGCAGTAAATGGGAAATCTTAAAATTCCGTGATTATATAATGGCCAGAAACTAACTAATTTGTTAAACAGTGTTACTGAAAATTTGTGAAAGAATAAGTCATGCAAGTCATATAGAATGTGTAGATTTCAGCTAGTTCTTAAAATACAGAAATTGCGGCTTTAAGCTTTTTACTGGTTTTTATGGGGGGGGGGTTGAAGGTCACTTATCTGCTGGTTTTTTTAAAATACCCTTTTGCATTTGAACAAGGTAAAAGTAAAGTTTGTATGGAATTCACCTTGAATGAAATAAAGAACACATGATATTATCTTGTCTTTTCAGACTACATAGCAAATCATGGTAGAATGACAGAACCAGAAGCAAGAAAAAAGTTCTGGCAAATCATCAATGCAGTGGAATACTGTCACAACCGACATGTAGTGCACCGAGATCTCAAGGTAGATTTTGACCGATTGTCCAGACCCGTTGATAGATATGTATCTTGTCCTGGTAGAATTACCTTCTAAATTTACGAAAAATACAAATATCAGAAGGAGACTTAACCACTTCCACCAAACCATGTGCCAGATAGCCCATGAACCTGCTGATAATGCTGAGTCAGGCATGGATTCTATTTTTTCCACTAGAAAATGCACAAAAATGGGTCCCTTTTTCTTGAATGCGAAGAAAATCATGATCAAATATGGTAAAAGAAAACTTGATATATCACTCGCTTTCTCATCGAAAGCAGCAGCTGGTATCATTAAATTTTGAAGTAACATCATGAAATTTTAAACGTTTAATAAGGAGTCATATAATTTGTTAAATATTCTTCCAAACAGCATCCTCAGTATGCTGTAAAAGAAAACAATGTTCAACAAAATTTCAATGATATTGTTGCTGATGCCTACAGATGGCAGCAACTTTACAAATTAACTAGCCCTAACCCTAACCCTAGCCCTAACCCTAACCCATCAGATACATTTTGTCAAGTGTTTTGTGTTTTGTTCTGCCTTTTAATTTGGTTTCAGTGTAATCGTCATAAATGCAATATGCCCTCTTGCATTCAAACATGAAAACTATTAATCTACTTTCATAGCATTGTCTGTGGGTGTTACTGTGACAACCTAGTAATTAAGTGCCTACTCTATTTTGATTTCCCACTTGAAGAAGTAAGTATTCATTGTGTCATTACACACAGTGTATTGTTACACTCGGTGTGTTGTTACACTCGGTTAAAAGAAGACCTGCTTTGTATTATCACATTAATTTCATCATTTGAATCGAATTAAAAAAAATGGGGTGGAATAAAAGAAAAGTTCAAGTTATGCTAAGAACTTTACATTGTCCATAATTAACACAAGGGCCAGCTTGTAAGTTTTTACTGTCATACTAGCATTTCTTGTATCATGATTACCAACTTTACATTGTCCATAATTGACACAAGGGCCAGCTTGTAAGTGTTTACTGTCATACTGGTATTTCTTGTATCATGATTACCAACTTTACATTGTCCATAATTGACACAAGGGCCAGCTTGTAAGTTTTTACTGTCATACTGGCATTTCTTGTATCATGATTACCAACTTTACATTGTCCATAATTGACACAAGGGCCAGCTTGTAAGTGTTTACTGTCATACTGGTATTTCTTGTATCATGATTACCAACTTTACATTGTCCATAATTGACACAAGGGCCAGCTTGTAAGTTTTTACTGTCATACTGGCATTTCTTGTATCATGATTACCAACCTTACATGATCCATGATTGACACATGAGCCAGCCTACAGGCTTTTTCCTGTCATGCTGTTCTATTATTACCAGCATTACATGATTTGTAATTGGAATAAGAGCCCACATGGAATAACAGCCAGCATTCAGGCTTTTGGACAAAAAGTAAAATGCCGATATCACAAAATTTCACCAAAGCAATGCAATATTTTGATGGCTTTGACATTAAAGGTTTGGATTGTTCCGTTTTTTGTTGCATGATTTTGAAAATAGGCATTTTGTATTTGGAAGTATAAATAATTAAGTTGATTATTTTGTTCCATGAGATACGGTATTTTTGTTGTTGTTGATGAATGATGTCCAAAAGAATTATATTGCCCAATAAAGTGTATATTCATATAATAAGGTTATTAATGTAAAGATTCCCAGATTCTACTATTATCCCCGTAGCAACAAAGTTGAGAGAAAATAACAGAGTTTGTGTTTTGTTCCTTTTTTCATTAATCATGAGATATTTAATTACCATCTTAACGTCTATCTCACTAAGACTTCTGAAAAAATTGCAATGTTGATGCACCTCAAAGAGTATCTCAGTGACACCATTAATAGGCAAATGTGACTGATTAGTATACGTGGGTGACTTCATGATCACAAGAAGCCCAGCTTTACCAAAAGTAGGTCACAGTGCTCCTAATTTCCAGCTTTGAGTGATTCTAGTAATTTCCTCTATACCAGTCATTTTATTGTTGGCCACTCTAGATGTGCTTCTCTTACTTAGGGGTTTTGTGTATACAAGTAAAATACATTGTTTTATCATTGTTAATAAATTTTACATTTAAGAGGCTTTAAAACCATTGAAGACTATACTTTGCAGTATGGCAACATCAGGCCTTCATTTTGCTCAGTTATATATACCGTATGTACTTGCTTGTAAGATGAATCCAACTGCAAACTACACGGATCCAGATCTGCCATCGCATAATGTGCCAGCAGAACTCGGTCTGTGTTTTTGTTAAGAGTAATCAGTGGAACAAACAATATAGACCCAGATTTTTAGTGCATTATTCCTCATCAGAACATGATCTTTGTTGTTTGTTGTTTGACTCGTAAGCGGGTATGTAGTGTATTTAAAAACTCAAAAGCAGAAATATACTGCCATCAGTGTTTTTTAAACTGCCCACATAAAGAAAGGGTCGAAGATACTGAGTATATCACAAAGCATTTTTGACAAAGAGCATACAGCTCGTTCAGCAGATAGCTGATTCTTTGATAATTAAAGAAGATCACCATGAGGGTTGACACAGATCAGCTCACTTAAAAATGGATGTTTTTACATTGAATTAATGATGTTTTCTTTATTGTGGAGTCTCCAGATGAAAAATCACCTGACTCTTATGACGCAAATTGTAATCAGTAGTTTTATCACTTTGTTTGCATTATCATCTGTCGTATGATTTATTGTTCTTACACATTAAACAAACTAGAGATTCACTTGAGAGGCCTCTCTTGGGGAGTGGAAGGAAGGTGTAATTACAAAAAGCATCAATTCCAATTTTGCCCCAAGTAGTACCATAGTATTTGTTCATGTTTAAATAAGGAGACTGGTTTTGTCAATTCAGTTTTAATAGAATGGGCTAGAAAATTATGGTTAGATAAAGAAATTATGGTGTACATTTGATTAAATAGTGGACAGACTTGCTACAAGTAATATTAAAGAATTGTGGTTGAAAAAAATTAAGTTGAAAATAAGTTGAAATTTGTATTGAATTACTCAAGACAAGAAGATTTGTTGTTATATCACATGTGAATTTCTGAGAAAGCAATGCAGCATTTTATTCTCTAAGCAGAATGGTGAACTCACACACATACACACACACACATAGATGCACAAAATGACACATACACACACACACAGATGCACAAAATGACACGTACACAGAGAATCTCTCCCTCTTCCCTCATTATTTCTCAGAGGTTATTACTGATACATAATACTGATAATTTTGTGTGCGTTAAAATGTTGTAATTGTAGTGAATATGATTGCGATTATAGTTAATTTAATTATTAATTACTGGTATATTCTAAATATTAATACTCACTATTTTATTTTTATTATTATTATTATTATTATTAATCTTTAATTTCTTTTTTGGTCAAAATTTGAGGGAATGGCAAGAATATTAGAACATATGATGGTATTATTGATCTAGGTTGAGATTTTAAACACAAGGGAAATTGGGGACCTGTGATGTAAACACAAGGGAAAATGGGGACCTATGATGTAAATACAAGGGAAAATGGGGACCCATGATGTAAATACAAGGGAAAATGGGGACCCATGATGTAAACACAAGGGAAAGGGGGGATGAATTCTAACTGCAATGTAAATTCAGTTTTAAATGCATTCCAGCTTCTGTTTTAATTTTTTTTCAGGCTGAAAATTTACTACTAGATGCCAACATGAACATTAAAATTGCAGGTAAGATTGCTAAAATTTAATTTATTAGATCCAACAGATAAGAAAACGCTAAGTAAACTTTGCATGTATTAGAGTTTTATTTACATTTGATGTAGCAAAATAAAGACATGCATGGAGCCTTGAATGTGATAGCATTTCATAACATCACAAACCTTGCAACCCATATAATTAATACAGTTGTAATTTTAATTACATGTAAAAGAGATAGTAACAGTTGTTTTAGCTTATTATGGTGATTTTAGACATTTTCTTGAACTCGTCAAGCTGCAGCATCAATGGCAATCACTTGGAACTGTTGTGAACGATTTTGATACCAGCTTTCCATTAGTTGTAATATGACTGATATTTATTGATGTACTGTAGCTGTCATATGATATTAGTGTAGTGTGACTGATATTGAGTAATGTACTGTACCTTTCTGTAGATTACTAGTACATTTGTCCGATCTTTGTTTAGCTGTAACATAATTTAGATAATGGACAACAGTTGATACCTTTGATGATAGTTGCAATGTTTGTCATTAGATATCATGCAAAAGATTCTTCCTTGGTTGGATAGATATCTGATTGCATAACTTAACAGGTCATCAAAACAAATTTTTATTTAATCATGCTTGAACTAGAAACAACTTAAAAACAAAAGCGAAGAATGGTACAATTCAGAGTTGGATAACTCAGTTAAATAGCTTAAGGTTTAATTTCCTTTCATGGGAATGTCCTAGTCATACCATAGTATATGTGTCATCCAGGGTATTAAATGGACAAATCATGTGACATAATGTCAGTAATTTGCTGCATATATAAAAAATTCCATTAGATTTGCTCATTACCTGTAGTCTTACTTAATGGGTTATACATGAATCATAGCATAATTACCCTGGAGCAGAAAGTTTGTTGAGCATGCTCATATATCACGTCAAATCCAGAGTGCCCTAATTTTAGTATTTGTTATCCAATATATTTTCATTGTGAAATAGATATTGTTTTGTGAAATAGATATTGTTAACACTTAAATTATGTGATAACATTTGCAGATATAATTTTTGTTGTGGGGGTGGGTGGGTTGAGGCAAATAATTCATGTATGCTAATGAATAAACATGCAGGGATGGTTATTTTCAACACAGGTGATGTGTTGTTGGAGGGAGGATCGGGGGGGATGATCAACTGTTTTCCCTCATTATAATGCTGTCCATGTGATCATCCGAGTAAACTGCTTGATAGTGAGATATTGTCATGAAGTATGATGCATACTGTATTCCCTCATTATAATGATGTCCATGTGATCATCAGAGTAAACTGCTTGATAGTGAGATATTGTCATGAAGTATGATGCATACTGTATTCCCTCACTATAATGCTATCCATGTGATCAGCAGAGTAGACTGCTTGATAGTGAGATATTGTCATGAAGTATGAGAGATTGTCATGAAGTATGATGCATACTCTACTCCCTCACTATAATGTTTTCCATGGCAGCCATGAGTGTACAGCCTTATACTGAGACCAATTTATAATGAAGTGCATGGTGGATACAAAATATCCCCTTATTATAATGCTGTCCATGTGAGCTATGGAGTATAACACTACATAATGACAGTATTACCACCACATAATGGTGGAAAAGTGAGCTGTGGAGTATATTGCTGTCTAATGACACTGTTTCTCACATTATAATGCTGTAAATGTATGCCTTAAAATATGCAGTTTTCAATTGAGACTGCCTTATTATGAGGTACATGATACTGTTCAGCCTCATTATAGTGCTATGTGAGTCACGGAATATACTGCTGTGTAATCAGACTGCCTTTTAATTAAGTATATTACACATATCAGGGAATAATAAATCCTCTTGCCTGACTCACAAGACAAGGTCAGATTTCCAGCTTGAAAAACATGTGCCTATTGGGTAAGACCAAAAAATTGATAGAGAGGTTGAAAGGGGTCTCATTCTGATCATAATGTTTTCAGTAAGCAAGTTTTATACCCTTTGATTTATTTTTGTCTTTATTTGTACTTTATTTATTGCGTTATTGACTGCAGTTTCTTTCATCTACATCAAGGTCTGATATTTTCTTGTGCGAACAAGATTATGTGGGTATTTACTATTTAAAGCAAGTTTTGACAAATAAGGAGTAAATATTTATTTTTTAACTTGTCAGTTCCAGTTTAATTGTAAAATTTGTTCAGATCCGAGATTTACAGACTGTCTAGTGATAACCTAAGTTCATGCAGTTTGTGAGCTTGAAGACTCGAAACAATTGGCTTTTCAAAGGTTGTTATTAAGCATGTTGCTGATTTTTAAGTTGAGTCAGTGTTAATTGTTAATAACATAACTATTTAGATTTGGCATTTATATTTGGAATAAAAGGCACATGTCTTTAACTTAATCACCAGAAGGATTTCATTCAAATCATTTTCAGGTACCAGAAATGTAGCACTCACAAGTGGTGGTTATTATGTGTTGTTTAATTGATAAATACACAAGACCTATACATATTTTCTGCTTGGCAAACAGGTACCAGTAAATGGAAAAAAATAAATATTACATTGGCTTGTCAAATATTTTGATGCTTGTCACCGATTTCAGTATGACTAGATGACAGTTGTTAAGTAAATGGATAAATGTTCTTAGTTGTGAGTATAAATCAATCATTACAAAATATCTGCCATTGTTTTTGCTCATGTTGAGTCAGCCATCTTATCTAGGGGAAAAAATTTAATTTCCTTAAAATACCTCATATTTTATTTTATGTTGTTATATTTTTTACTGATGGTGGAGTATATATATGGGGCAAGCTCAGATTTCCCAAGGGCAAGTTGAATATTACCATCACCTTGCCCTAGGCAAGATGACTTTTATAGAATTTTGTAAATCCCTGCATGTAATTTGAGAACTATACTTTAGAGTAAAGATATCCATGTTTGTACCTGCTTTATAACAGGAATAGTATTGTAATGAGTGGTGTTATAGTGAGGGAGTACTTTGCTGTAAACCACTGTATTTTACCAAGCAGAAACTTTTTTGCAAATTTAGTGGGTCAACTGTATATTCTGAAATATTTTTGGTGAAAAGTTTACATTATAGAGCTTGGCCGAGTCATACCAAAGACTTACAGAAATGGTACTAACAGCTGCCTCGCATGGCGCTCAGCATTAAGATGTTAGTATTAGGACTGGTTGGCTTGGTGTCAGGATAATGTGACTGGGTGGGACATAATGCTACATGTCTGCGGCATGATGCCCCAGTGCTAGACATCACTATAAACTGTCACACTGCAAACATTGTAGCGATATGACTGAAAAATTGTTAAAGCTACCTTAAAAATCTAAATCACACATAACACACACACAGATTATGGAGCAGTTGTTCCTGTAAATATTTTTGTTGCAAAATTTTGAGTTTGCAAATATGCTGTGTTTACTCTATTGTGAAAATGTAATGATACTGAAATGTTATATATACAGTATGTGCGACAACTTGTCATCACAAGTACACTGGCAAATTGTTTATTCACAGTCTACTGATACATAAAACAAATAATTGTTTAAACATTGTACACTGTATTTCAAAGTTGTTCACTCTATCATATCAGTGATATCTGTAGGGACATAGGGATGTTTTGGGTAGTAGTTGGAGGCATTGTTCACCTTAAGGACAATCCTGAAAAGTTTTTAAATAATAATGAATCTTTATTTTGAGAAAATTGTTTTTGTGATTCAATTAATGAATAATCCCAAATGGTGCGGCAAAAATAAGTATTCTATACATTTTCCTCTGACAGGAATTATGGAAGGGAGAAAGAAAAAATAGTCTGCCTCAGATTATCCTCATGTACAATGTATATCATAAAAATAGTTTAAAATAGAATAGTAAAGATTCCAGCTACATGTATATCTGTCATTACGCACGTTTACACAGAATACTCCTTAAAACATCTCAAGCTTATGTACATGTACATTCTAAATTTTGTGGAGATAATACAGAAAGCAATGCTGAATGTTATATGTACATGAGACAAAATATACGTTGTGATACAAATGCATACTAAGTTATAAGAAAGTTTTTAAAAGTCTGGAAGGACCCGTATGGACCTGTAAGGCATGGTCATGTCATATAAAATCAAAATGACAGTTTTTTCCACATGAAATTTCCTTCAAAATTCTATTGATAATAAGGTTCAGAGTGTTTTGAAACTTTGAAGCTTTATCCTTGAAACACATGCTTGTAATGCAACAACAATGACAATGACAATGACAACAACAACAACAACAATAACAGATATAGTGGCCAAACTCCATTTATCAACTTTTTTCAGGATATCATTATTTGCTCCACTGTTCCATCAAACAAAAGTTAAAGCTATGCTAGTAAGGAAGAGATGACAAAGTAAAGTTAATGAACTGCTGATATTCCGCTTCTGGAGGTCAAATAAACTCAGGCCTTTTTATGGGCATATGGCTGTGGTTACGTGCTGATTTATAAAGTTCGCTTGTTGACTTATATTTCACAGGAAAGTTGAGACATATTTTTACGCTGCTTTTTGCCCTCTTCAGTGGCTTTTCATTGAGATCAAATTTGACAGCTTATTCCACCCAGAAATTTGCATAATCTGCATTGAGTTGACAGTGATCATGTGCATGTCTATCCATGTCTGTCTATCTGTCTGTCTGTCTCTACATCCTGTATTAAGATCAGTCTTAAAGTATTGGACTTTTTATTTGCAAAATAAAAATCAGTTAACTTGTTATTTTCAATCGGCTGATAAACATTTTCTTATGTAACACAGCTAGGTACCGGAGATATAGATCTCAGATATGTTGGCTTATATTAAACCAAATTATGTACCAGTTCTTCTGAGATTACTGGTGATTCTTGAAAACAGTCATAGGAAATTCATTGCTGGATAACCTGCAAGTGTGCCTTTGCGATTCATATAGGAGTATAAAAGGTACTAGACTGATAGGTGTTCTTTTCCAAGACAGACTACTAATAAACAGTGTTTGAAGATTAAATGTAAATGATTGATAGTAGAGGTATTAGTTGCATCATTTGGGTATTAGTTGTGTCAGTTGGGTGTTAGTTGTGTCATTTGGGTAAAAGCCAGTCCAAATACTGTACATGCCATTGAAATCATTAGTCATGAGTTGTCTGAAATTCAGAATATATACATGTCAGACCATCCTACACTGACATTGCAGCTGTAAAGTTATTCATTGTGTGGTCATTGATGTCAGAAAGTAATTAAAAGAAGCAGAGAAGAAGTTATTGGTCTGCTGGTTTACATTTTGTTGTAGCACATCAGTCATCACTGTTAGTTCTTTATATGATTTCAAACAAAGTGGGCAGAGATCCTGGTCTGTTAACACAGTAAGGGATGACAGTTCTTGGTCTGTGCTGTTGGATTAATAATAGAAAAATGTAGGTCACTTCAGTATGGTTCCACTCTACAGTTCTGTACTTCACAGGTGGTTTGATTTTTAAAGAATAAGAATTCCCCAGATGGTCCTCACTTGTTATCCTGGTTATTTAAAAAGCATCATGTATAGTTTAGGCATTGTTAACAAATTTCCTTTGTGCATGATTGATTGGTGTAATTTTAGCTATGAAGTACACAACTTGGCCTTACTTCAGATGTGTACTTTTAAAAAGGCTGCTAGCTCCATTTGATCTTTTTTCACTTTTTGGACCTTAGAGGTATTAAAAAACTTAGTTTATAACTTATTATATTTTTTATTTTTTATTTAATAATTCATTTGTTGCACCTTAAAAATGTAATACTTTGTACTGTGGTAAAATTCTTTCTTTCAATTTTAATAACTGCTGCAGTTAGGGTACTTTGCACTTTCTGCGTTAGGCAGCATATTCATACCATATATGAAGAAATTCATGCCACAATACACGAATGTAGCACAGAGGTATGCTAATATTCTCTCCAGTGTGCTTAAATGCACATAACTTCACCTTATACCTGACCCCATTCAGAAGTACATAACTGGAGAACCCTAGTACACTGTAGTTGTCCATTTATGATTTACCTTTGTAATTACAGTGTAATTGAGAGGTGGAGATCACTTTACTGTTTGTGTGTGTCAGCATCTTGCTAGGTACCGCATATACTTGTGTATCAGATCCAACTGCAGAGACCACAGACTCAGATAATGCGCCAACAGATCTGGGTCTCTGCAGTTTGTTTGGAGTAATCAATAAAACAAACAACACAGACCCAGATCTGCAGGTGCATTATGCCACAACAGATTAGGATTTTTTTTTCTCAGTCTGACTTGATGTATAAGCAAGTAGATCTGCAGGTGCATTATGATACAACAGATCAGGATTTTTTTTTCTCAGTCTGACTTGATGTATAAGCAAGTAGATCTGCAGGTGCATTATGCCACAACAGATCAGGATTTTTTTTCTCAGTCTGACTTGATGTATAAGCAAGTATATATGGTATATATAACAAACATTGGGTTAATCTAACTTAATGACACATTTGTTTATATACTGGTTCCATATGGCTTTGCTTTCATAGCTTATTCATTGGATTTATGTGTGTGTGTGTGGTTTTAATTTTTAATGTAGCATTAATGATTTTTCAGTCATATGCTACAATGTCTGCAGAGTGACAGTTTATAGTGATGTCAGGCACTGGGGCATCATGCTGCAGAAATATAGCATTATGTCCCACCCAGTCTCATTATCCTGACACAAGGCCGACCAATCCTAACACTAACCTCTTAATGCTGATTGCCAAGCCAGGTAGCTGTTAGTACCATTTTTATTATGTCTTCGCTGGGGTTTGAACCCGTGACCTTCTGCATCTGAGATGGACATTCTAATCATTTAAGCCACTGGAGCGGTTACATAAGGTTTTGTAAAACACTTGTAAATCCTATTTGTTGAGTATATTCTGCTAGACATAAAAATATTTTTTTAAAAGTTACTGTATATTCTCATTTAAGTTCAGCTGCAAACTGCACAGACCCAGATCTGCTGTCGCATAATGCACTGGCAGATCTGGGTCTGTGCAGTTTAATAGAAGTAATCAGAAGAACAAACAACATAGACCCTGATTTGCAGGCGCGTTATGCTATGGCAAATCAAGATCTTTGTTTGCAGTTTGATGCGACTTATAAGTGAGTACATGCATATATATAATAGTATACCTTAAGGAAAAAAGATTGGACTGTTTTGTAACTTTGTAATGCTGTGTAGTTAAAGATCATTAAGTATATATATATTTAATTTCAATAAAATATTCAAAGAACTAGCAGTTTTTGGTAATTGACCTTTGTATAATGATGAATAGATGGATATATTTCCTTGACCCCACATGGCACTATATTTTAGATAAGCTCAGTAGGTCATTTATTGGCTTCTTGCTCTAGATATTTACTGATAAATGGACCTTGGGGGCATTTTTGTATGTGTGCTGTTTGGCAACATGTTCATGTACAACATTAGGTTCACACAAGTGCTGTGCCCAGAACCCAGGAGCTTCTAGAATGCTGGGTTTTAACAGAGCCTAGGAACATCCTAAATACCATAATCATATATACATATATGCAATTCAAGATATACAATTTGAGATATACAAATCAAGATATACAATTCAAGATATACAAATCAAGATAGACAAATTAAGATATACAAAAACAACAATATACGGATGGGGCCTGGTCAAGTGGTCAAGTGGTCACTCGCCTTTACTGATCACTACCATTTCACCTGTCCACATGGGTGCGAGTCTCAGATTTAGCCAATGTGAGTATGTGAGAATGCTGTCAGTAGCAGTGTTTCCCTTTATTTTTTAATTTGACCCTCAGTTTTGATACCAAAGTTTGTTTTTTACTCAGTCTGACCCCCCAGTTTTGACACCAAGGTGTTTTTTGACTCTCAGTCTTGCACCCATGGGGATACACCGCAGTAGCTTTCATTGGTTCAGTGATTTTTACTGGGGTTTTCCAGGGTTCTTCTTTCACCAGTTATACTGGCAGCCATGTAAAGCCTATCATGTACTGAAAAATGACATTAAACAACAACATAATTTACACAAACAACTATCAATATATTTATAGTAGACTGTAGGTATTTCATTGTTTTCTTCACTGTTAATCTTTTCAATGCAAGAGACATCAAACTCCTGTGAATGATGGGATCTCAATCTAAAATATGATATTGCAAAAATATTTACCTCTTTGTTTTCATAATTTTTTGGTTTCAGTGACTGAGAAATCGCTGGAAACTTGAATATGGTCTTGCTGGTTGCCCCCACCCTCTCCAGCTATGTCATAGAACTCTTCCCCACCACCACTTTGCTGCCAAAACAATTCACAGCATATCCAATTTTGTTATTTATACCTTTAATATATACATTGTGTGGAGGGGACTTTCTGGCCCCCATATTTGTAAAGAGAGAACATTGCATGGAGAGGACATCGCATGGAGGGGACTTTCTGGACCATACTTTGTAAAAGATAGAACATTGCATCAAAGGGACTTTGTTGCCCACATATGTGTAAAAGAGGGTGTGAGTGTGAGTGTGATTTAGATTTTTAATGTAGCTATAAAAATTTTTTAGTTATATCGCTACGATGTCTGCAGTGTGGCAGTTTATAGTGAGGTATAGCACTGGGGCATCATGCTGCAGACATGTAGCATAATGTCCCACCCAGTCACATTATTCTGACACCAGGTCAACCAGTCCTAACACTAACCTCTTAATGCTGAGCGCCTAGCGAGGCAGCTATTAGTATCATTTTTATAAGTCTTTGGTATGACTTGGCCAGGGTTCGAAACCACAACCTCCCGTATCTGAGGCAGATGCTCTAACCACTCAGGCTACTGAAGCAGTAGTGTAAAAGAGGGAACATTGTATAATTGAGGAGACTTTAGGTCCATACTTGTATACACATAGATCAATTATGGTAGGTAGTTTCAATAGAGTTTGCCTACTTTTGGTCATTTCCAAGGACTCGTGTAATTTTAATGCAAGGATCTCATTGCTCGTGTGCGAAAAAAATTCATATATCCTATCATAAAATGGCATTAAACCCATGACAACAATAGGAACAGTTGCATGGTGTAAACACTAAAATGCATAGCTTCACATGTATCTAGTGGATTGGTCAAGGGTATTGATTTTATCCTGTTGCTGATTAAATGTTATTAGTGGCCTCGTACATTTACGAACTTGATTGTTCTGTTCAAGGTCCTTAGGCAATGTTTGTTAATCAGACAGCCAAGTTTACATGACGATGATGTTAAATGGATAAATATAAATAGGCCGTAAGCCATTTTCTTTGTGGTTGTGACCATATCTTCAATATTACCCAGGTCGTCCAAAGGTCACCAAAAGGTCTGGAGATTTTCAGTTTTTAGGAGAGACAGAGAATAGTTGAGGAATAAGTTGGAAAATTGAAATTTTTGTTAGAACTTGGGGAATAGTCCAAGAAATTTTGCTCCATTGATCAGGGAACCTTTTTAATAAGAATCAAACCAATGAGGAAATATGTTGTGTCAAATTTACTTGAGTTGATCACTCTGGTGGCCTAGTGATAAGAGCATGATGTGGGAGGTCATGGGTTCGAACCCTGGCTGAGTCATACTAAAAACTTATAAAAATGTTACTAACAGCTGCGTCGCTTGGTGCTCAGCGTTAAGAGGTTAGTGTTAGGACAGGTCAGCCTGGTGTCAGGATAATATGACTGGGTGGGATATCATGCTGCATGTCTGTGCATGATGCCTCAGTGCTAGACATCACTTTAAGCTGCCACACTGCAGACATCTTAGTGATATGATTGGAAAATTGTTAAAGCTACATTAAAAATCTAAATCACACACACCTACTTGAGTGCAAAATGTTTTGGATATCTCCTATAGATCTTTGAAGAACTGTACACTTTTGGTTATTTGCACTAAATTCAAAGTCAGCTGTTGTTAAGAAGCCAGGAGAAATATATTAAACTGTGTTTAATGATCAAGACTGTCACAGAACATATTAAAATATGCCAAATGATCAGGACTGTCACAGAATATATTAAAATGTGCCAAATTATCAAGACTACTCACAGAACATAGTAAAATGTACCAAATGATCAAGACTGTGACAGAACATATTAAAAGGTGCCAAATGATCAAGACTGTCACAGCACATATTAAAATGTGCCAAATGATCAAGACTGTCACAGAACTTATTAAAAGGTGCCAAATGATCAAGACTGTGACAGAACATATTAAAAGGTGCCAAATGATCAAGACTGTCACAGAACATATTAAAATGTGCCAAATGATCAAGACTGTCACAGAACATATTAAAATGTGCCAAATGATCAAGACTGTCACAGAACATATTAAAAGGTGCCAAATGATCAAGACTGTGACAGAACATATTAAAATGTGCCAAATGATCAAGACTGTGACAGAACATATTAAAATGTGCCAAATGATCAAGACTGTCACAGAACATATTAAAACGTGCCAAATGATCAAGACTGTCACAGAACATGTTAAACTGTGTTTAATGATCAAGACTGTCACAGAACATATTAAAATGTGCCAAATGATCAAGACTGTGACAGAACATATTAAAATGTGCCAAATTATCAAGACTATCACAGGGGGTGCTCACCAATTAATATGTACTTTAGAGAGAGTGACATATGTAAGGTGAAGTAGTTTGCATTTAAAACATGCACAGTGGAGAGAATGTTGGCATACCTGTATGCTACAGTAATGTAATGTGGATGATATTTCTTTGGATATTGTACTTTTGAAAATTTTACATGATTTAAGCACACTGCTAACTAAAATGACTGCTCCCTTGTGTTAAAAAATCAGCCAGAATTAGTCTAAAGTACACTATACATAGCAGCTATTAAAATAGGGAAAATGAATTTTGCCAGACTAGACAATACCAGCTTCTGAAAGTGCAATGAATGAATTACCAAATATATAAAATGTAAAAAAAGTTATTGGCTCTTTTTTATACAATTTCCCTCTGAAGTTCAGGAAGTGAAAATGACCAAGTAGAGCTAGCACTTTTTTGAAAGGTTCACATTTGAAGTAAGGCCAAGCTGTACACTCTATAACCCATAGTACACCCATCAATCATACATCAAAATAAAGGGAATTAAAGGTTCTTTTAATTATACCTAAGATATACAAGGTCTTTTTTAAATAGCCAGTATAACCAGTGAGGAAAGCCGGGGAAATTCTTTTTCTTTAAAATCTTAACCCTATGCAAAATGCGAAACTGTATAGCACCACCACAGAATGCAGGAACAGATAATCATCACAGAACATATTCACAATGAGACTTGCTAAATCAAATGGTCACCATCTGACTATGTCCTCATAGGCAAATCACTTTGTTCCTGCAACTTTTGTTAGAGTTATTGCCCTTTTTGTCTTGTACTGTATATGAATACATTGTATAATAGACTCTTATGAATATGTTGTTGTTATTGTTGTTGTTGTAGGGTTTAATGCCATATTTCAGCACACAATAGGCTATGCATGACGGCCAGTATTAATGGTGGAGGAAGAACCCGGGAAAACCCCGGAAGAACCACCGACCCACGAGAAGCTACTGGCAAGCTTTCTCTCATACCCACGTTAGCCGAATCCTAGACTCGAGCCCATGCAGACAGAGATGAGATGGCAGTGATCCGCAACGGAGAACGCTTTAGACCACTCGGCCACTCAGGGCCCCCTCTTGTGAATATAACTAGTCTCATAGTTTTTCATGGCTCACTCTGAATCCCTGTGCACATTATGGTTATTATATGAATATGCACGTATTAACAGATCTCTATGCTGCAGCAATTTTTTTGGTTGAGTTATTGCCCTTTTTAGCTTGCTCCTGGATGTAGCCTTCATAAGAATCATACGAATAATGATAATATTAGATTTCAGTGGGTTACAGTTTAACGAGGCAAAATTTACCTTTGGTCATGGAAAAGTCAAAACAGTTTGGTTGTTGCAACCTGTAGAAACCTGTTACCAGCTCTCAGAATATTGGTAATTGTTTTCCTTTAGTAATGTTTCCTTTCATATGCAAGGAACCACATTATCTCAGAGTTACTTTTAACCCTAAGGGTTTGGGTTTGAATCCAAAGTTAGTGATTGTGATTTGTCTTCAGGCAAGCATTTGATTTTAAAGGCCTTGACATTGTATAACCTCTTATGTGTTGATGTATAATTAAAAACTAATCATTTGGCCTTTTCAGATTCAAAGGTGATCTACAGTACTAGTTTACACACACACACACACACACACACACACACACACACACACATGAAAGAGAGTAATGTTGCATTCCTTGATAGTGGTATATTACCTTGGAAATGTATATTATTAAGGGTGTTATTTAAAAGCATTATTGATATCTTGGATCTGTTATGCTTTGATACAGTTTTGTTCTTTGCTAACATTATATCATTTTTTTTCTTCAGATTTTGGGTTTGGTAACTTCTATAAGGAAAACGAAACCCTGGCCACCTGGTGTGGAAGTCCACCTTATGCAGCTCCAGAGGTGTTTGAAGGGAAGAAATACTTGGGTCCTCAAATAGATATATGGGTAAATTGAATATATCATGAAATGTGTAGATCAAGGTTAAAAATTTGCAGCATTTAAAAAGTTGTTTACTATTTATGCTAAATGTCAATTACATTTCCGACAATTTTAATTTTAATTAATGACTATTCTAATGCCTGGTTTGTTACTAATTGGTTTTAAAAAAATGTATGGTTGATATTTTGTAAATAACATACATCACAAATGATCGTATTAAACTTAGTCTCAATTATCAAGCATTTATCATGCCTTGGAGCAAACATGTACAGCTTCCTTCAGGGTGCATGTCGAATAGCAATTTTTAAAGCTACACAGTATAATGTAATTGTAACCAGATTAAACCAGGCTGTCAGCTGGAGTTTCATGCAGCCATAGGTTATATATACCTGCCTTGAAGAATACCTGAATATATAGGTCTGTTTGATAATTATAATCACCGTGAACAAATAATGATATTTGAAATTTTTTGTGGAAGATCTACAACTTGTCCTGATTACATTTGCATATTGATTAGATTTGCATATTGATTAGATTACATTTGCATATTGATTAGATGTACAGTAATAACATACCAACTGTTTGTTAGTGATATCATCATGAGCCTAAAGTTATTGTGATGTCAGCCCTTTTTTTTTTTGTACATTATAGTTGCAGTAATATTAAGTTTATCCTTTGTCCTTTGGTGTGCCTGGCCAGGTGCCAAGATCAAAGAGATTTTAGAAAATTCTTTGTGTTTTTTTGTGATTTTTTCTTCTGATCATTGCCTGTAAATTGTTGCAATTTGTATCAAACATGTATCCATTAAAATGGACTAATGTTGAGGATACAGCTGATTATCGTAAATATGTTACTCTGTAATAGTGTTTATATTGCACTGAACAGGAAGTGGATGTTTGATATCTCAGATCTTTGAAATATCTAAAGTTTTGGCTGACATCATGCTAAATCCAGCGGTGATGGACCTTGATGGTATCAGTATGGTTCTTACAGCAGGAGAAATACACAGCTTCAGATTAAATTTAAATGCTTTAATTTATACTTTTGTATAGTTAGCACACTTTAAAAAATTCTTTATGAATTTTTATTCTATTTATATGAATAAAGGAAGTGAATATTCCTTTTTTTTATCTAGAGCTCTTCATTTTACAATTTATTTTTATATAAATACAGAAACATAATCACTTTGTATCGTAAACAAGATGACATGAAAAACCAAAAAGATAAGAAAAGCATGCACGAGTTTCAATAAAGCACTTGAATGATCTGGCAAAAGACTCGCAGAGAGGACTGAAAGGATGCACCACAATACATAAAAAAAATCCATTGTTTCTGATAAGTGGTATGAAGATTTGGTCAAGAAACTTTTTATATATAAAACTGTGCAAAATTATTATTGTATTTGATACACTAGTAACATGTGAGATAATGAACATTTGCTCCTTCTTCGGTCAAGACTTACATAAAAATAGTACATTTGTCTCAATCCTAGAATACTAGTTGGGAGGAGTACAGCTGCTGAAATATGCCTAGATCATAATAAATTTCTCCATAGCTAATACCATGGATGGCTTATGTATCATTACCAAACCACCTGATGTATTGTTATCTGAGACTTAACTTTGTGGGTTCAGTTGGTCACCAGAACAGATCTTACATGTGTTTTACTGCATGTAGCCGTATTAGAAAGACCCCCTCCAATTCATTGGAGGAGTTCTTATAAGGGAGCTTACTCTGTTAGTATGTACATAGTATTATGTGTGATGGTGACATTGTTTATATTTTACACTTTGTGCTTATTAGTTCAAAACCAAAAGAGCTTGTGGGATGGCCTGTTGTCCATCGTGCATCATCTTTCATACATTGTCCACCTTCCATTATCCATCATCCATTGTCCACCATCCAGTGTCCATCAGTCTGTTAGCACAGGTTTACTGTCATGCCTTTTCTTAGTCTACCTGGAGGACTGCTGTGAAACTTTACAGGTCTAGTTGGTCCTAAATGCAGCTGGATCGCTCACAAAGAATATGGCCACCATAGCAGCCATCTATAAAATATTGTTAATACTGATTCCACTGATTGACCATATCATTTTGACGTTTTCATTAAAAGACTTTTTCGAATGTCTAGTTGGTCCTAAATAAAAATGGTGCTAATCTGACATCCATTTTGAAAATTTTGTAATTGCTACTCCTTCTGAATGTAAAGTTGTATTGGTATGGAGTTTTCACTAGAAGACTTCTTATGTCTAGTCAGTCCTGAGTGAAAATGGTACTTCCCAGTCATACAAATTGACTGTCACTATCTTGAAATTCTTGGTATTGCTACTTTTGTTGAATGGAAAGTCATATCAGCATGGGGTTTTCACCAGACTTATTTTTTTTTGCTTGTCTTAAATAACAGCTGTGCTAATCAGATATCTAATATGGCTGCTACGACAGCCATTTTGAAATTCTTATTCCTACTCCTTCCGACTTAAGGTCATATCAACAGCGGCTTTTCAGCAATAGACTTCCTACGATATATTGTTTGTGCTGAATGAAAATTGTGCCCCACAGACATCCAGTTAGGCTGTCATGATGAACATATTTAAAATCATATCACTAATTCTCCAGAATGGATAGTCATGTTGGCTTGGTGTTTTTACCCAAAGGGTTTTATGGAGTCTGGTTTGTCCTAAATAGAAATGATACTAATCTTCCATCCAATATGACTGCCACAGCAGCTAATTCAAAAATCTTGTTGCTCAAGAATTTCAAAGACTGCAGTTAAAAACAAGAAATGGTTTTGTATTGAATTAATGGAAATTCTTTTTGGACAGTTGAGTGTCAGTTTCTTGAGGGACTTTTGTATTATAACAGGGCTTCCACTAAAACATTTCTGTAGAGGGTTAGTACAGAGCCAAGAATATTTTTAAAGGGCCATAAAGTTGAAGTGGTGGCTGAGAGAGGGGAAATTAGATCAGATGTGATGGATAATAAGTCGGTGATAGAAGCATTTAGATAAAAAAAAATTTGTAATGAAAATATGAACAACAAAACAATTTCTACAGTATTTTATCTTACATATTTAATTAGTTGGAGGTAAAATTAAATTTTAAATTAAATTGAATCTGTTCTCATTTAAGTTCAGCTTTACGATCGTGATTTTTTTCTTCTGTATTAATTCCCTATGTCTGCCTTTGAAAGTTGTTTGGTCAGACTGGTTTAATGTCAATCGTTTATTATTTAATGCTACACCATGCTAAGCCCTTTGTTATGATGTTTAAAACAATGACAGTCGGCAGTGGCCTTCCAAAGCAAAAATGTTTGTCTCTGGATATTTGCAGCTGCTGTTGTTTTTGGTAAAAATGCCATCCAAAAGTTGTCTCCTCTTGGCGATTTCAGCCATTGTCTGCATGACCTGCATGGCCCTATCTCAGAAATTCACTGGCTACACAAAATACACGATTATCATCTTCTGCATTTCAGAGTCTAGGAGTGGTGCTATATGTTCTAGTCTGTGGTACTTTACCGTTTGATGGCCAGAATCTTCAGATGTTGCGTGATAGAGTGTTGTCAGGGAGGTTTAGAATCCCCTTCTTCATGTCTACAGGTGAGATAAAAGGGAAATTCCTACATTATTAAGATATTGTTTGTTTTTTTAAACATAATTTTATGGTCATTTTTTTATCTCTGTTAGTAGAATAGATAAGATTTAGTCTTAAAATTAATCAATGTACCAAAAGGAAAATAGCAGCTTTCATAATATCAGTCCTTGTCTTTATCCTTTTTTTATTTCCCTTAAGTTTTGAATCTGTTTCACTGTGGCATGGAAATTCCTGTTCCATGAACACAGTTTAATTGTATATGCTCCCTACTATGTGAATATGTTATCCATCTGTCTGTGTTTATGTATGTCTGTCTGTCTTTATGTATGTCTGGTCAAGTTTTCCATTTAGTTCACTGTGGCATTGAAAGCCCTGTTCCATGAACACGTTTCATTTTTATGTGTGCCATAAGACAGAATGTATTGTGTTTATTACTTTATCCGTCTGTTACCAATTTTGTTTCTGCACAGTAACTTGAGTTCTACACCATTGGCAGTTACCAAACATTGTGGATGGCTTGCATTTGGGGTAAGGAAAAACCCTATTGATATTGGTGTCAAAAGGTGAAAGGTCAAGGTCACTGTGTCAGAAACCAGAAAAAATTAGTTCATCATAAACCTTGAACAGACTGTAAATGCAGAGATGCCAACCATTTAGTATAATAATGTTTAATGACCATTCTGCACATGAAATTGTATGGCAGAAATCCTGGAAAATTAGAAGTTTGGGGAATAAAATGTCATAACAGGAGTTATGTGTGGAAAGAAGTAGGGAGAAAAGTACTTTATTGAAAGGCCCCAGTGATTGACTTGCATTTAAACTATTGTTTCTCAGTATGAGAAACAAAATGTGGATAAAAGAAATCAGGCATTTTTTAAAATTGTAAATAGGTGAGAAGATGTAGCTAATTCAAGAGGAAAACTGATTACAATTATTATTTTGGGATCAGATGGTGACTTGTCAATATCATTATGACAGAAAAGAAAAATGAATCTGCACAAAAATATAGTTCTTGAGCATGTACTGTCACCAAAAGTTTGTGGATTACTTAACAAAAGAAGCCGATAGATATTGGGTTGAAAAGGTTCAATATCAAATGTCACATTCACTCGGACTGAAAAATTAAAGAAGCTTCTACATAATAACTTTAGTACTTTGACCATTGTTCGTAGAAGGTTTAGTCTTTTGATATAGAAGAGGTTGTTGATTTTGGAGGTCAAAAGGTCAATGGTAAAGGTCATTGTGCCAAATAACTGGGTTTTGTTGAATACATTTTGTTCCAGAACAAATTCCTTGACCATACTTTGTAGTTGGCTTGTGCATAGTGTGAAAAAGAAACCTGTTGATTTCAGGGTCTCAAGGTCAAAGGTCACGGTCATGGTAAGTCTTATTAAAAACACAGACAAAACATAATCACTCCTGCAGAATAAGTTTAGTCCAGGACTGCATATCTCGACCAAATGCCCTGGTCACTGAGTCCCATTGGTCAATAATGTCCATTCAATCATGCCTTTCTAGTGCTTACACAGGATACTATTAAACATGGGCCAGCATAAAATGTGCAATTCATGGTACTTGTTTTTATTGGAAATTATTTTATTTCTTACCTGAATTCAAAAGATTGTCATTGAACCTTTTATTATTTACCAAATGATACTAAATTTTCATGACCCGTGCATGATATAAGGGCAGAGGTCAAGGTCAGAAGTGGAATTAAAGATTAAGGTGGATTACATTCATAATTGCATGTGAAACTCAATCATACAGTCTGCATGAGCATGCAGTGACATTATTCACATTTGTTATTAAATGTATCAGTTTATTAAGAAAAGTGATATAAAATGTACAAAAATATCCAAAATTTTGGCTCAAAAGGCATATGAAAATATGATTTCTAAATGTCAACATGAGGACCCACTCCATGACCTTCTTTAACCTGTAACCTAGAAAATCCTATTCACGCAGACCTGCCAACTCATGATTTTGCCATTAGTCGTACAAAAATTACCCGTAAAATATGGACTTTACAGCATAAAAGCAAAAACTACTTAATTGATTCATTTGTGTTTATTTGGATCTGGGTTTCATATTGGAATTAGTGAAATTAGGTAAGGAATGAGACTAACTTTATGGCAGCATCCCAGACACTGTAAACTGCACCTATTTGTTCATGCAAAGAGTCTGCAGGATCAAACTGAAAAATGGCATCCCGAAAGTGATGTTTAAGACGAAATGAAAAGTAAGCCTCAAAAAAAATGTTAATAATCAACACAAGAAGAATAAAAAGGAATATTCAGATTCTTGGGAATGAAAGATGGAAATGACACAATTATGTTTATTGGATATCACGTGCCAATTTGAGTAAGTCTCATGGCAGGAAATATGACTGCCATCTTCATATGAAATGGAAAAAGAATTTCCAAGAATTACATCAAGTTGAGAGATAGCAACAATCCATCGAGTTGCATAGGGTTTGGAACTAAAGTTTGTGCAACTGTACTAGTGGTAAATAAGGTCTACGTGTACTTTACAAACTTTTCAGTTGAACATAATGTTAACATTGCGGCATCAAACTTTTAATTTTTTCCAGCTTTAAAATAGCAGTTATTGATATTTGTTTACACCTTACTGAAAAATAGTCAATCTTACAGAAAAAATCAGCTGCCTTACTGAGGCGGACTTGTTGGGGTTGGAAGTCTGTTTATGATGTATCTTTTAGAATCATACAAATAAATACATTATATAAAAGATGGAAATGTAATTCTGCATCTTAATCCAAGTTTCCAAGAAGTTGTCCCACATGTACAATATTGTCTGCTACCCAGCATGTCAACTTGCCACTAGAACGGTATTCTCAAGAAATTCCTCAGCGTATAATCTGTTTCTAAATTCTTTAGTAATTCTTCCCCATAAACAAAATGCTGTAAACACATAGAATCCTATTAATTTTTGTTTCTCTTCCGCATAATAGCTTATTTTTTTTATAAAGTATTGAAATGTACTAGTTTTTTTAAAAGATCGGTTTAGTTTGCTTAATATCTATTGCCATTGTTGTGTTGAATTTTATAAAACTAGCTATAAAGCTATAAAATTAGGTCATAATTACTCGACTCAAATGCTGACAGAAACAGTCAAAAGTAATTCATTTAATTTCTTTAGCCCGATGGATAAACATTACATCTTTTTAAAGCTGTGAGCAGAACAGGCAGACATATCACTAGTCATGAAAATACGGGGGTGGTATCCCGTGTGTCAAAAATTAATATTATTTTGAACAGAATATTCTGATGACAATTGCCTCTTTTCAGATGGTAAGCATTGCAGTATTTTATTTTTGTCAATTGGTCGAATTCAGTAAGCTTTTTGCTTCAACATTGGAGACGGAAACCTTAGGTGCGCATAAATGCCTGACAGCATTGTATTCATGTCTTACTGTTTACTTTTATTTTTAGAGTGTGAGAACTTAATCAGAAGAATGTTGGTGCTAGATCCTACCAAGCGGTTTACAATCGGACAGGTAAAGAACCACCAGTGGATGCAAATGGATGGTGGTTCACCTAAATCAGCTCCGTCAAGCCCTCTAATAGGTTACAACGCAAAGGTTGGAGAGTTCAATGAACAAATTCTACGGCTCATGCAAAGTCTTGGCATTGATCAGCAGAAGACGATGGAGGTTTGTTTTTGTTTTGTTTTTTCTTGATTTTCTTATGTTGGCGTTATTGTTACATTTTTGTAGACTTGTTTGCATTCCAGTTTTTTAAATTGTCACAGGTATCTATCTCACTTTGTTTGGGTTTGATGAAACTTCCATAAAATGGACACCATTGGGACGAAAAAGTTTCGTCTGTTTTATAAAGCTGGCCAGTACATGGATTTTTGATTGATGTTGGAATGGACTTGTTGGGATAAAAAAAATATTTGTACACCAGTCTGCAGTAGCGGTTGGGTTACAGTGGGGCTGTTTTAGGGGAGTTGTACTTTAACAGTATATTTATGAAAATTGAATATATTGTCTACATCACAAACACAGCAGTTTTTTTCAGTATGGCTAGAGTAACAAAGTGAGATTGAAGAAAGAAATTTTTTTTAATGTAAGAATTGCTGAAGAACAAATCTATTTTTTTTTCCCTTACTGGGAAGTAAATGTTTTGGTTTTGGTAGGTACAGTTTTTGGAATCTGTTTAATCTGCTATTGCCATGTACTGAGAGAACATGTTAAATGAAGGCAGCCTGTTAAACTAATTACTTTCCTTTTCTCTTTATTATTCAGGCACTCCGTAATGACTCGTATGATCATTATACAGCTATTTACTACCTTCTTTTGGAGAGGCTTCGACTTCACCGCAGTAGTTTCCCAGCTGATAACAGGATAGATAGTCGCCGGCGACGCCCCAGCATTATTGCAGAACAGGCAATGTTAAGGATCACTCCCACTACCTCAGCTTCTGGGAATGGTAGAATGCAGGTGATTGGCATTAAGCCAGTCACTCACACAATGGACACCATACAGCCCAGTCAAAGTTTGGCTTATCAACAGATGCAACTTTTGGGGGAACTTGATTCCGTGCCAACGCCTGGGGTTAGTGCTTGCTTACTGGATATTATTCCTCAGCCTTGTGTTACAATGATGCAAACGATGACAGGTCATAGAATTACAACATCGATTGATGAAGGGGTAGAAGCAGATATTATGGATCGGGATAGTTTCTGTGAGACTGTCACACAAGAAGGTCAGACCTTTGTAAAGGATGGGTTTGGACTTGGATTGATTCCTAGTTCAGCTTTTGGTGACTTATCCCAGCTGAATGAAAGCAGTAGTATTGCCAGTTCTTCATTGTTAAATATGGGGATGCAGTCCCCATTCACAAGTTTTGATTCCTCTCTGGAGCCTGACCTGATGTCAAGTTTGAACTTGTGTCCGCAAACTTCTGTCAGCTGTACATACTCAGCTGCAGCAGACTCGACAACAGGTGCTAGCTATACGGTTGCATCTGATGGACAAACTTACGGTATCACTCTTCAAATGCCAGAGTGTCAAAACAGCGGAGATGAACCTAGTCAAGATCGAGCACAAACACGGTCGCCAGTAAATTTCCGCGAGGGTCGAAGAGCTTCAGATGGTTTGGTTGCACAGGGAATTATTGCCTTCAAACAACGATTAAAAGAGAGTATGAGGTCACCAGGAATTACTGAATTACATAAGGAACATCAACAATTGCAAACCATGTATGGACTTAAAATGGCCCCTAATCATGCTTACGATCATCCTACAATGGATGGGTCAAATGTACGACAGCATTCCCTGGAAGAGCAGTCCATGCAAAAACCTCGGCCAAGGCCATTGATGAAACGAATGAGTCTCCCATCTGAGACTTTTGATATGCAGCCACATAGATATCTAGCTCTTAAACAAAGTTTACAGGTTGAAGAACAATTGGATCGGCATGCAAGCCATGAGAATGGTCAGCAGCAAGACAGCAGTTTCCTCAACCAACAACCATGTGGAGAATACTCCGGCAGACCACAGCAGCAGCAGTTAATGCAGCACATTCGGAATCAGAAACGCCAGTCTTTTCATCAGAGACCTTCTCTGATTCAGAATCCGCTACATCAAGATATGCAGCAATTACAGATCGACCCCAAAAGTTATCAGGTTGGTATTTATTCAAGTTCTAGTCAGCAGCAGGGGTTGGGGGAAGGAGATTTCTTGGATTCATCAGGTCATACAAGGAATGGCTTAGGTCTTCATGCAAAGGAGGAAGGGATGAGAATAAGGGAACCTATTATTAGAAAGATTTCGTACAAACTTGCACAACAGCAGCCTGTCATGCCTCCATGTGCTGATGAGGCGGTGCTGTTACCATGGCAACGGGCTATTTTGGAGAATGCAACACAGGAAGGCCTAACCCAGTCAGAAATGACCAATCGTAGCTCAGAACTTCCCCCATCTCAGTCAATACCTGAAACCCAGTCTTTCTGTGAGTTTTATCAAATGCAACAAGTAGAAAATGACACTCTAGGCTTGCCAAGTCAGTCTCAGCAGATGCCTTCTTCAGAGTTGTTTAATTTGTCTTCAAATTTGGGACAAATTGATGATCAGTTTTCCTATCAATCTGATACCTCCGACACCTCAAATGTAATGAATCCATACAGCACGTCAGAATCATTTTATTTGCAACAGGAACAGCAGCTTGTGAAAATGTATGAAAAAATGATGCGTCCCAGCCCGTATGTTCAGGAACAGTATGCAACTGGTTTGTACTCCGTTTCTTGTGCACAAAATATGGGACTTCCTACACCTGGTGGATATAATACAGTCACCTCTGAAGAACAGATGGATATGAGTTAGCTTCCCTTAGTTTACATTGTATTTGATTTTATTGTTGGTTATGCTTGTAGAGATTAGTTTAAAAATATTACTTGTTATATGATATACACTATTTACAAGGTGCCAGACTCAAGTTTGCATTTTGGTTGTTATTGAGATAAGTCAAATGCTATGTCAGAATGATACATTTTCTTTTGTAGGATATAGGCATGTACAGGCTTCAGCAGGGCTCTTGGCTTGAAGCCAGCTGTAACAAAATAGTCTAGATTTGTTTATCTAATGACCTTTTATACATCTGTTGTTATCAGTGATCAGGATATTGTAAGAGTTATGAACAATTTCAGTAAAAGCAAAGTGGATTGACCCTGTTTACATGTGTGCTGGTGTAGGGTGCAGTTTAGTGCATTTAAGTGATATTAGCTGGTGTAATATTCTGACTCTGGCTTCACTACTCTCACTCTCTTACGCTCAACTCTACAGGTATCATCAGAGTCTACCTGTCCAGTATATGGATTATTTCATCTGTGTTACTAAAGGACTTGTAGCAGGTGGCAACTACATGTGCTTTTAAATCGAACACCCCACAACACAGTGCAGCTTGGGCTTGACTCCACATATAAACAGCGTAGTGTAACTTGAGCCCGACTCCACTTGTAATACCTGGGTTGTACATTCGACATGTGATAATTTAAGATTATCCAGAAAATTTTTAATGGCTAATCACTCAGTTATGTTTTTCCATAATTGAATGTAAAGTGATTAAAGGTTTTTTTAGCTCTTCTTGTCAAAGACCAGAATAGATTACATAATGGGCCAGCGACTGTACTCCATCAGTTTCTTTTTTATCAGAACTCTTTCGAAACTCAAGCCTCTTAGCAAGTTCAAGCAGAAGTGGAAAATGGAATATAATTTAGATTCTTGGCTGTGCTAGGGATAAAAAGAGCACAAAAGGCGATAGTTATTTTTTACTGGACTTGTGTTGATTTGTTACAGTGAACCAATTGTTGATCATGGAACTTGAACCAGTTACCAAAATCAGTATTTCGCAGTTCTGTAGGGAGTAAATTAGTGGGATCTACACAGGCACAACTTGAAAATGGTCAATACACTTTGTGCATACTGCATGTACTTGCTTATGACTGGAGTCCAGATGGAAACAGTAGGGTCCCTGATATGCCTTTATTTACATAATGCACCAGCCGATCAGGGTCTGTGTTGTTTGTTCTGCTGATAACAAACTATATAGACACAGATCTTCTAGCACATTATTTAGTGGTATTTCTGGGTCTTTGCAGTTCACAGTTGAACTTGACTTTACATAAGTATATATGACAATTTATGAGTATTTTAATAGACAAAATTGGTTTTTATGATAAACTAGACTTGCAGTGTCCTTGAACCTGGTAGCCTCATAACACCACATATTTTTTTTTATAAACATGCTCCAGAGTTGGCATCTCTGCAGAGTCCTTGAACCTCGTAGCCTCCTATAACACTGCATATTTCTTTAGTAAGCATGCACCAGTTGGCATCTCTGCAGTGTCCTTGAACCTCATAGCCTCCTATAACACTGCATATTTCTTTAATAAACATGCTCCAGTTGGCATATCTGCAGTGTCCTTGAACCTCGTAGCCTCCTATAACACTGCATATTTCTTTAATAAGCATGCGCCAGAGTTGGCATCTCTGCTGTGTCCTTGACCTCGTGACCTCCTTTAACACTGCATATTTCTTTAAGTTTTAACTTACTACTCTTCTGCATATTTTCTTGAAATTTAGTTTTAAAAATCCAGATTAAATGATTTAATTTGTCATAGGTTTCTGTTGCAACTTTAGTTCTATGCATGGTATTATTTTCAAACTTGATCATGGTCTCAGTAATATTCTGAATGACCAGGTGGATGGTAAAAGATGGATGACATTGACCTACTTTTTTCTAAATAACAGGATGTATATATTAACACTGGTTAAAGATCAAAATAAAAAGCAGTTTTAAAAGGGGGGGGGGGGGCTCTGTGACCATGCCCATTATAATGAGTGACAGCCCTGTACCAAGATCCTTTTATAGGCAGGGACCACTTGTTTCTGTATTAATCAAAGAATAATTTAAGTTTTTCATAAACATAATGCCCATAGCTTCATTTACAATTGAAACTCTTGGACAGAGAGTGAATGTGTACCAGCTGTATAGACCCAGGTCTTTGGGTGCATTATGTGATATCAGATCTGGGTCTGTACAGTTTGCAGTTGAACTACACTTATAAGCAAGTATATATGGTACATACGTATTAATTGAGATATAACTAAACAGTATACATGTATATAAAATATTAACATTGAAAACTCGTTAGTGCACAGTGTTATATATCGGTGTCCAATTTTAGATGCATTTATTGACAGTACTGATATAAATATTTATGCATTTGCTGTCAACATGAGAATAGAAAATGATTAGTGTATAAATAATACATTTGCATTGTTATTATTTATTGTTATTACTTTTGTCCCATTTAAATGGAAGATTTAAAAAAAATCATTTTCTGATCTCTAACATGTGCTATTCCTTTTGAGATGGAGATGTGACATAGCACTGATACTCTTCACCAAGAAGGAACATATGCAGAATTTATCCCACAATCTAGTCAAGAAGTTCAGAAACGTTGAATAAATAAAAATAGGCAATCAATGTCAATAAGCAGTCTCTCCTAATATTGACATGAGATGAAGTTGTCAGTGCAAAAATTCCCTGTGTGATAATAGTGGAGTATAAAGAAATGGCTTACTCATTGCTATTCTTGGTTCAAGTTTACTTCATGCATTGAATGTAATAAGAGATGTGAGCATGTAAATGTCTTTTTTATCGTGTCAACATTGGTTTACCGTGCATTCAAAAATATTTAAGTCAGTATTGAATAGTGTATGGAAGAGAAAGTATAATTCATGCCATATCATTGTTTAGATGTCAAATGTATTCTCATCGATGACTATAATGTAAAATATGTTTAACATGTGTTATTGTATTTTATAATTCTAAGCTTTTTTGTGCAAGAAATGTATTTTTTGTGGTGCTTCTTTGTAAGCAAGACAAGTGCTGGACTTATTTTTCTGTATGTTTATTATCTTGTAACATAACAAAAAGCTATATTGTTTTCTTGCATATAATAGCCACTCAGCTGTCAACAGCACTCAGCTGTCAACAGCATATAATAGCCACTCAGCTGTCAACAGTATATACAAGTTGTGTACAAGTTGGATCCACTTGCAGACAATGTAGACCCTGATCTGTGGATGCATTATACATTGGCATTTCTTGAGGAATGCTATTTGTATTTGGATATTGTTTATATGAAAGTATTTACAGTACACATTATCTGCTCTTACCTCTTTTGCAGGTAGATTGTTGTGAGCACTATTTATCCTAGTTTTAATTTTGACTGACTAGCATAAATATTGATATGTCAGTGCACATTGGAATGGCATATCAGATTCTGTACTGTTCACAATTGGGTGGTCATTATTTACAAGTCAAGTCAGTAAACCTGTCAGCCAGCAAGTAAAGACCACTTTAACAGGTAGATATAGCCTTAAGAGTAAGAATACCCCAAAAATTAAATATTTGAACCACACATATTGACAACATTTTAGCTCAAGTTATTTTGAGCATGTAAATGAATTTTATTTTCCATTTAAAAAATTTGATTTGTAGATGTGTAAACTCCAGTACTATTTACTGCCATCTTTACAAGTCATTGTGGGTAATGTGCTTAAGACTAGTATTATGAGACCAATTGGAGGAGTTTTTATTGATATAAGGGATGAACTAGGTCAGGTTTAACATGCCACATGTACAAAATTTACTCATACTGCCTTGCCAAAAGTTACTCATATTGGCTTGGGAAAAAAAATATCTGAATTTACCTGGAGTTTCTGTTTGTAATTGTCTGCGACAAATTATACTTTGAACTGAAATTTAAATCATTTACTTGCTCAAAGTCCTTGTTATCAAAGGTATTGTATAAAGCTAATATACATGGGTATTGGTTAAAGCTAATACACACACACACACATATTGTATAAAGCTAGTATACACGCTAATACTGTATAAAGCAAATAAACACAGTTCTAGTCCACAATGTGAATTTCATGTTCTGCTATGCACTACAAGTAGTACTAGAATATTATCAACCATGTTCTTAAATGATGGGCCAGTTGTAGGGTTGATTTTTATTCATGATTTACTCTTGCCCTACATGGCAAAGTGTTCCTCTTTTCTTCTTGATTAAATTTGTCCATTTACTTGCTATTTTAAAACCATTGGTGAACATGAGGCTAGTTCAGATATAATTGTATATTTGTAGCATTTCCATTACTAGAATCCCACAGACATGAACTGAAAATTTCATATTCAGAAGAGCTGTAATTGTCCATTATATATGTTGTGTATTTTGTTTAATTTTTATTATTTATATTTTCATTTTAAACCTTGGTGCTCATCGGGATACAGGAAACTTGTGTTTGGGTGAGCTGGAGGCATAAGGCTCCATTTTCACTGCATTTCTACATTCCCCCTCCCCACAAATTCAGGTTTTTATGATATCTCATTTTCAATTCTTCCAACAATACTGAGAGTTTTGTCAAAGGTAGAGATAGTAATTAGAATGGAAAATAACACTTTTGTTTTCATTGTTCTACAGCTAGGAACCAATTTTTTTCCTGTAACAAATGTAAGGAATTGGTGAAATTTGAACTGTTTTTAGTTTTACTCCAAGATATCACAGGATTATTGATACGTGATAACCTTCCATACCTACCTGATGACTGCTAGGTGAAAAATCATTGTTGAACAAGAACAGTGTATTTTAAAATTATGAGAACCTTATTCCAACTGCAGCCTTAAGAACAAAAGAGTGCTAAAGTCATATACTGTATGTATCCAAATGTAACATACACCATCTGTAAACATAATACACCTAGATAATATAATATGCTGATAATTCCGGATCTGTGTTGTTTGTTTGAAATCATGCATGGAATGGACGGTGTAGTCCCAGATCTGTTATCACATAATGTGCTGATAGTTTAGGGTCTATGCAGTTTGTTTGAAATCATGCATGGAATGGATGGTGTAGTCCCAGATCTGTTATCACATAATGTGCTGATAGTTTAGGGTCTATGCAGTTTGTTTGAAGTCATGCATGAAATGGACGGTGTAGTCCCAGATCTGTTATCACATAATGTGCTGATAGTTTAGGGTCTACGCGGTTTGTTTGAAGTCATGCATGGAATGGACAGAGTAGTCCCAGATCTGTTATCACATAATGTGCTGATAGTTTAGGGTCTATGCGGTTTGTTTGAAATCATGCATGGAATGGACGGTGTAGTCCCAGATCTGTTATCACATAATGTGCTGATAGTTTAGGGTCTATGTGGTTTGTTTGAAGTCATGCATGAAATGGACGGTGTAGTCCCAGATCTGTTATCACATAATGTGCTGATAGTTTAGGGTCTATGCAGTTTGTTTGAAGTCATGCATGGAATGGACGGTGTAGTCCCAGATCTGTTATCACATAATGTGCTGATAGTTTAGGGTCTATGCAGTTTGTTTGAAGTCATGCATGGAATGGACGGTGTAGTCCCAGATCTGTTATCACATAATGTGCTGATAGTTTAGGGTCTATATGGTTTGTTTGAAGTCTTGCATGGAATGGACGGTGTAGTCCCAGATCTGTTATCACATAATGTGCTGATAGTTTAGGGTCTGTTTGGGGTTTTTTAAAAGTCATACATGGAATTGTCACTATAGACCCAGATCTGCCAGCACATTATCAGAAGGCACATGTCAGTGTAGATTGTTTGCAGATGAGTGTGGACTGTTTTGCAGTACTCCCTTGTTATAACACTCTTTAAGGGAGCCATACAGGTGGATTACCTTCTTTATGGGTGGTCACCTCATATTGAGGTATTTTATATATAATATCACATGATTACTGTGTGATTTAGGTTAATATACTAATATGATAATTTTGTATTTGTAGCGTATAATGATACCTCCAGATGTTACAAATGTTATATAAGGAAAAGGCATAATGACTAAGGCATCTGAATGTATTTCAAAGTCACATTACAGCACTATTTAACAGTTGCATCAGATTAAATTGGTGGTTTTCATTGTCTTGAGAATAGAATCTAATATTTGTCTGCATTCCAAATTAATGTGATGAAATGCATCAAATAATTTCAGTCTTTTGCCCACTGAAGGTCATAAAAGTTGGAAATTATTTGATACTTTGTAATGAGCATTTGTACAATTATCTATTTAAATAATGACATCTTTCCTGCTCTAGCACGAGAGTACTCTAATTCATGTTCCGACCCTTATAGCTTACAGTAACTAGATCAGCATTGATAAACAGTCATGGTGGTTTAGAAATTCTGCACTGCAGTTGCTGTTAATTTGTAATTACCATATAAGACAAGTCAGACTGCAAGTAACAAAGACCCTGATCTGTCCTAGCATAGTGCATATTCAGGTCAGGGTCTTTGTTGTTCTCCTGTTGTTGACTTTGATGACATATGAGAGTGGTAAACAGAAGTTTTTTATTAACGAGGCCAAACTGTAGTGTACATTCACCACAGTCCTTACTTGTGGATTGAAAAGGCCTACATAAATTCCTTCCCATATTGTTTTTTTCATGACATTTTCATTCATGACACCAGTTTTGAATTTGAAACTTTAAATCTTTTTATAGAACACACATGCTTACCCTCACTAGTTTTAAAGTTTATGAATTTTCTGACCTAAACAAAATGCTTTACAAGGTATGACACAAAAAAAAAATGAACATGGACAATAGTGCAACTGATCTGTGGCTGGGCAGTGGATTGCATGCTAGCCTGCATAATAAACACAATGAACTAATTGTCATTCTAGATGTTTAGATAAAATCTAAAAATGTTAAAGAAAAATAGCAGCTGTAAAGATATTTTGAAAGAAAACAAGTGTTTGGAAGATAATTTCCATTACCTTGCATTCTATTGCCAGAGATTACAACTTGGAAGAAAAGAAAAAACATTCCCAGAAAACTTGACTTTATGTATCATTTGTACACATTGTATTCAAATTATTTCTGAGGTGTGCAGTTATCTATATGTAGATTATTAACTAATGTATTTAATTTTGTACTAAAAGCAGAGTGTTCTTTATGAGGAAGAAAAAACAAAAGTCAATTTTATTGATAGTGTATACAAAACAAAAAGGGAGGACTTATTACGGACAGAAAATTATACACAACATGCTACCGTGGTTTCTTAATGAGAAATTGTTCATCAAACTCAGGTTTAACTTTTTATGAAATTTTCATGATACTGCAGTTACTTTTCATGTTCAGTTACGATACAATAAAAAAATTCTGCTTGTTCTGTTATGTAAATGTCTGCATTTATCTTGTCGATTAGTATGAGGTAAAACTTTATTGGTGGCCACAAAAATTGTCTCCATCAAAATGCACACCATATATACACACTTATAAGTTCATTAAAACTACAAACTTTTTCACTGCAGATCTGCTTTCGCATAATGCAGGTGCATTATGCTATGGCAGATCAGGCTCTTTGTTGTTTGCAATTTGACTAGACTTAAAAGTGAGTATAGACAATATTCAGTAAAGTTTTTGTCTCATAAGTAAGCCAGCCTTGGCTGATTTTGTAAATGTGTGATTATCTCCGTGAATGTATGTGTGAAACGCTTATACTTGAGTGAAAATCTGTGACATTGAACTACATGTACAATGCCTTTTTTTTCTTGCTGATGGATAACACTTGCCTCATTGCAAAAACATGTGATCCAGCAATCAGTCATCTGAAACAAATTTTCAAAAGTAAAATCATTTATGATTGGTCAAAACAAAATCTGAGACTTAAATTCTTGTTTAAGAGTTTTTTGATTTATGTTGTTCACAGTATCGTACATACCCTCATACAACCTGTCCCAACTACAGATCAAGGTCTGTATTGTTGGCTACAGTGATTACTCGTAACAGACTGCACAGACCCAGCTCTGCCAACGCATTATGTGACTGCAGATCTGTGTCTGTGCCGGTGCAGTTTGACTCGTATTATAAGCAAACACCAGTACATAGGGTACTGTTCTCCCAAGAGGCCCTTGGGATCAACAGACTGCATAAATCCAGATGTGGACACATTATGCCCCAGCAGATATGGCATTATGCTATTATTAGTGTTGGATTGGATTTGTATCCAAATTGTGTGGTACATATGGTTAAATGGGGCACAAACACATTCAGTTCTAGAACATGAAGGCACAGTGCAAATTGTTAGCATTCCAAATACAGCTTCCTGCTACAATTCAGAGTGCTCTTGTTATTTCATTGACAGGAAACAACCACTGCTGTGATAATCCCACTTGGAACAATTATTTTAAACAGTTTTAAATGGTATCACAGCTTCCAGCTGTGTTGCCATAACAGTTGGTTAGCTGTCTTAAATGTACTTGTATCTTATTTACTTCTGTCATTGGAATTTAGCTGTAACTTTATCAAATGATTGGAGGATTATGAGCAACATAAAATTCAAAGGTCAGGGTCACTGGTGCTTAATGTATGAAGTCACTGTCAACGGGGGGGGGTCATTATTGTTAATAGGTGAGATTGTACATTTTGAAGTTCATTGCTTTGAGTTTTGTAAATGTTAATTTATTGTTTTGTACTTGGTAAATTTATGTACAAGCCTCTATTGGTAATAGTTTGAATTGCTGAATGTTTGAATATGGTGGCATGAAGTTTTGTAAATTGTATCTAATTTATTGTTTTTGTATCTGTAAATTAAAATATATGTATGCCTTTGTATTAGTGACAAAATTCATGGATAATGATTGCAATAACTATTCTGTGAAGAAAATGATAAAATCAAATTACTGAACGTTTAAAATTTGGCAAAATTATCAGTTCATTTAAGAAGTTATTGGATGTTGACATTTGCAAACATCGATGTTTACTACACAGCTTGAAATGATATCTTTACTTTATGACTTCATCAATAAAACACAGCTTGCTACCCGAGTGTATCATAGGGTTTGAACTTGGAGAGATTGGATGTAATGTCATTGCTATGATGTCATTTGTTACCCGAGTGTATTATAGGGTTTTGAACTTGGAGAAATTGGATTTTAAAATGTAGTTATGACACATGTCTCTTACTAAATAATCAAAAAGAAAAACATTTGTAAAAATTTAGTAATCTCATTAAGAGTAAATAATCAAGTCGGAGAGAAGTATTTGAGCTTTTTCAATTTATACAACTGCCATAAATTGGTCATAGATGCATTTTGTTAGGGTAAAAAAAGCAATGTCCTGTCTAAATTTGATGAAGTTTTAAATACTCTTTCAGTACTTTCCTATGATATGACTTTTCATGGAGATGTATATTCAGCTACTGACTAGGGTCACTGCAAGACGAGAAGTTATTTTGGGTGATATAAAAAAAATGTTTTACACTGTTAATGTTTTCAATGTTTCATAGTTGATCATTCTTAAGAAGTGGCTGTGTACCTTGTATGTTCATGTAGAATCCAACTCGAGTTGAACGAGGTCTGTACTCTCGAGTTGGGTATATTTTACACACCGATGAATTCAATAATCTAGTTGAAGAAGCTAGTCTGTAATGTGGATGTATTTATGTTTTAATGCATTTATCTAGTCAATGCCAGATTTGTTGCCATTTAGTTATTTTTTAATGTAATTCAGTTCATGTTGTATGGAATCGGTTAAATGAAAGAAAACATGCTGTTATAACTAGTATACAGTGATTAGTTAAGGGGTTATTCAATCTTGGTTCAGTTTAAATCCCTTGACAATTCAGCATTATAGTCCAATCAGGCAGAGTTAGTTGTGTAACATGTTGATATTACAATAAACAATGTCAAAACTATTTTAGTTTGCATTTTTTTGTGTTTACATTGCAAAGTACTTTGTAGCTATGCTATGAATCAGACAGAAGAACTCCATCATCACTATGCTATGCTATGACTCGGACAGAAGAACTCCATCATCACTATGCTATGCTATGACTCAGACAGAAGAACTCCATCATCACTATGCTATGCTATGACTCAGACAGAAGAACTCCATCATCACCATGCTATGCTATGACTCAGAAGAACTCCATCATCACCATGCTATGCTATGCTATGACTCAGACAGAAGAACTCCATCATCACTATGCTATGCTATGACTCAGACAGAAGAACTCCATCATCACTATGCTATGCTATGACTCAGACAGAAGAACTCCATCATCACCATGCTATGCTATGACTCAGAAGAACTCCATCATCACCATGCTATGCTATGCTATGACTCAGACAGAAGAACTCCATCATCACTATGCTATGCTATGACTCAGACAGAAGAACTCCATCATCACCATGCTATGCTATGACTCAGAAGAACTCCATCATCACCATGCTATGCTATGCTATGACTCAGAAGAACTCCATCATCACCATGCTATCCTATGCTATGACTCAGAAGAACTCCATCATCACCATGCTATGCTATGACTCGGACAGAAGAACTCCATCATTACCATGATCTCTTACCAGGTGGCATTAGTGAACTACGAGATTTTAAAAGTAGTTCTTAGTTTAGAAGACTGCTCAAGAGAACGATTTTGTCAGACATGGGGAAAAAGTCTATACTTACAAGTGTGTCATCTGCAGCAGTATATGGAGGTAAATTTCATTGTCTTCCAGTTAATTTTGAAACTTTTTAAATTTTCATTTAAGTAGGTTTCCTGAACAATCTTAACTTCAACCTATAATTTAGGTCACATTGACCCCATATCAAAATAGTGTAGAAAAGCAAGACATGGCAATCACATTTCTGGTGATGGTTGCAGAATATTGTCATGAACAGTTTTGTCCTGGCTTGGTGAATGATTTTATTAGCCTATATTACCATAACTTCTCTAACATGGGTACATGAGAAAGCTTGCCAGTAGCTTCTCGTGGGTTGGTGGTTCTTCCCAGGGTTTTCAAGGGTTCTTCCTCCACCAGTTATATTGGCCACCATGTATAGCCTATCTTGTGCTGAAAAATGGCGTTAAACCCTACAACAACAACTTCTTGATGAGTTTAGTTCATACTTGGGATGTTTGGCATGAATTTTAATGTTAATTGGATACAGAAACTTTTTGATGATTTGTCACCAAAGAAAATTTCTGGTGTTCCAAAAGATGACAGTTTTAAAAAAAATAAAAAACCTTGTGCACATGTGTGTGTGAATTGGACTTTTAATGTAGCTTTAACAATTTTTAAGTCATATTGCTATGATGTCTGCATTGTGGCAGTTTTTAGTGATGTTGAGCACTGGAACATCATGCCACAGGCATGTAGAATGATGAGACCGAGTCACATTATCCAGACATCAGGCCGACCAGTCCTAACTTAATCCTGAGCACCAAGTGAGGCAGCTGTTAGTACCATTTTTATGAATCTTTGGTATGACTGGGTTGGGGTTTGAACCTGCGACCTCCCACATCTGAGGTGGATGCTTTAAATCTTTCAATAAAATTGAACCAGCACTGTATATTCTAATGACTGGATGACTTTAGCTTACCTGGCTGTATATACTAATGACTGGATGACTTTAGCTTACCTGGCTGTATATACTAATGACTGAATGACTTTAGCTTATCTGGCTGTATATACTAATGACTGGATGACTTAGCTTACCTGGCTGTATATACTAATGACTGGATGACTTTAGCTTACCTGGCTGTATATACTAATGACTGTAAGACTTTAGCTTACCTGGCTGTATATACTAATGACTGGATAACTTTAACTTACCTGACTGTATATACTAATGACTGGATGACTAGCTTACCTGGCTGTATATACTATGACTGGATGACTAGCTGACCTGGTTGTATATACTAATGACTGGATGACTTTAGCTTACCTGGCTGTATATATTAAAGTACAGGTCTGATCCAAAAATAAATGGCATGGACACAGACAGATATGCCATTTAATAATATATCCTGATTTATGCAGTTTGTTAGAATTAATGAAAACAATAGTAGGACGAAAGACCCAGATCTATTTAAATATTTTGCAACAGCTGACCAGGTTTTATACAGTTGGACCATACCTGTGCACAAGTATACACTACTTGTATCACATCTTTAATGCCAAGGTTACAGAGTCCAAGAAACTGAGTTTGCTGCAAAACTTGATACATCTAAACATGACATGACCTTGACTACACATTACATGACCTTGAGTAATAGTTACTGCAAAAGCAACCTAACACAGTATGTGACACAAATGACTCAAGTTTGAATTGTAGGTCACAGTGACCTTACTTTGGTTGGTGCTGTACTTGCCATGGAACAGCTCCAGACCAAGTTACACCAGTCTGCACATAAGTGTCCCATAAAATGAGCTAAATGCAGATGTAAACAAAATGTTGACACTGGATAAGATGGACTGAGAGATAGACTGATAACATCAATACATGGTAGAGTTGCTTTGTAACTTAGCAACAAAATAAAACAAACTATTTACATGTACTTGAGAACTAAAATGGACAGGAACTTGGAAAAAATTACACCCACAAATACAAGAGTCAGTGTCATGTTGTTTATTGGTGTCACATTAACGAATGAAATAATGAAATCACCTTAAACTTTTCACATTCTACATTTCTAAATCATGAAAATGAAGATCAAAAGAAAATCTAGTGAAATTCATGGAAACTAGTTTTCTATTTCATGAACAATAACGGAACTAATTTGATTCACAACATTTAATATTGTAAAACAGTTAGTTAAACTCTTTAATTACTTCACAATTTTGCTCATTTTAAAATGCAACAAGATTATTTACATGAAAACCTAACTGATATACAATGGTATCCCACTGTAACACTGTTCTTTGGAGCAATGAAAACGTATATCGAGGACAGCTTATATTGGGGTACATTATAGAGAAAAACTGAATAAGTACATTCTTATTTTGAAGCAGCATCCTCTAAATAGGAGTACAAGCTCCTTCACAACCATCTGAATACCATTATTTCTCACTTACCAGATTCCAACTGCAAACTGCACAGACCAAGATCTGTATGCGCATTATGTGCCAGCAGATCTTGATCTATGCAGTTTGTTAGGCGTATTCAATTGAGTATTCAAGCAACATAGACCCTGAATATTTAGCACAATAGCAAATTAATACTGAACCTTCTGAAAAGGAATTCTGTTTCCTTTTTTTTTAATAGTGCATGCA
This sequence comes from Sinohyriopsis cumingii, assembly GCA_028554795.2. Taxonomy (NCBI): domain Eukaryota; kingdom Metazoa; phylum Mollusca; class Bivalvia; order Unionida; family Unionidae; genus Sinohyriopsis; species Sinohyriopsis cumingii. Next base: position 240,012 of record JAPYKE020000304.1, on the reverse strand, counting down.
TGGTATGATGGAAGCAAATTCACCTAGTTCATCATAAACACAATATTTGCTTATTGTTTTATAGTTTTGTTAATTACAGCTTTACCAGATCACACATATCTATTTGATTCCCCATCTTTTTTTGTTGAACTTCTTGGATATTTAACCATAATATACAACCGGGGTGGGTGGGTGGGTGGGAGGTATAACAATATTTAGTGTCCTAATGTTTCTGAGTATTCAGTGAAAACAGCACCAACTGTTTTGTGAAATCAGCTCTTCTTTGCATCATAATAGCTATGTCATCATACTGTGCATGCAATGTACAGATGTCAAAGCCTATTTTAAAAGAAAGAATTGCAATGCAACTACGTTTCACAATTTGTATATAAAAATACGCCAAGTTTCAACTAAATACATAATACTACACAGTAATCCTAACACAGAAAGGTTGCTAGAATCGTAGCTGCCTGAGAAATTTTGATTGTAAACTATGATCAGCAATACATAGGCCAACACTAAGATGATTAAATAAAAGTATCTGGTCAGTGAAGAGCAATTCTTACATTCTGTTTATGTACCGTCATGGCAGACAAAACTTAACATATCAGATGACTGACTAGTGTGGATTATTTCTTTTACAGCACTGTACCACAAGTTATTTAGTGCCATAGCAACTGAAGTGAAATGCCTTGCCAAAGAATACACCATGGTAGTCGAAGCTAATAAAAATAGAATTCATAACACTGTTCATGTTGGTAATAAAATAATTGCTGACAAATTTCACAACATAATTTTTTTCCTGCCTCACCCTATACAATTTTACCAGTTCCATCAAATTCTATAAAATGCTTATCAAGATATATGATTCTCACACTCAATTAAAACATAATCCATTCTGTTCATATAGTTGGGCTCATTAACACTAGTTCAATTATTTTGTGAACATAAAACACAAATGGAAGATAACATTTTCTAAAACGGCTATGTAAAAACTACATTTATTTAAATAAAAATAAAATGAAATGATAATGGCATGTGCTTTGTAGAAAAGACTGACTTAGGCAGGTAAAGTGTGTGTGTGATTTTGGCTTGTTATTGTAGCTTTAAAAAAAAATCTGTCACATCGCTTCAGTGTCTGCAGTGTGTCAGTTTATAGTGATATCTAGCACTGTGGCATCATGCTGCAGACATGTAGCATGGTGTCCCACCCAGTCACACTATCCTGAAACCAGTCCAACCAGTTCCAACACTAACCTCTTAATGCTGATAGATGTTAGTACCATTTTGATAAGTCTTTGATATGATATGGCCTATGTTCGATCTTGCATTAGAGGCAGACACACTAACCGCTAGAGCAGTTGCCTGGTAAAGTAAATGGGCAGTACCTAGTCAAGCAAATGGGCAGTACCTAGTTAAGCAAATGGGCAGTATCTAGTCAAGTAAATGGGCGGTACCTAGTCAAGCAAATGGGCAATGCCTAGTCAAGCAAATTGGAACCTCCTAGTTAAGTAAATGGGCAGTACCTAGTCAAGCAAATGGGCACTACCTAGTCAAGAAAATGGGCAGTACCTAGTTAAGTAAATGGGCAGTACCTAGTTAAGCAAATGGGCAGTGCCTAGTCAAGAAAATGGGCAGTGCTTAGTCAAGCAAATGGGCAGTACCTAGTCAAGCAAATGGGCAGTATCTAGCTAAGTGAATGGACAGTGTCTAGTCTAGTAAATGGGCAGTACCTAGTCCAGTAAATGGGCAGTACCTAGTCAAGTAAATGGGCAGTACATAGTTAAGCAAATGGGCAGTACCTAGTCAAGTAAATGGGCAGTACATAGTCGAGCAAATGGGTAGTGCCTAGTCAAGCAAATGGGCAGTGCCTAGTTAAGCAAATGGGCAGTACCTAGTCAAGTAAATGGGCAGTGCCTAGTCAAGTAAATGGGCATTACCTAGTCAAGCAACTGGGCAGTATTCATTCAAGTAAATGGGCATTACCCAGACAAATACTTTTAACCACTTTAAATTTGGTGCTATCACATTCGATATGTGGTTGAAAAATGCATTTTCTTGGCTACTAAATTTTGACAATCCTGCTAACATGGTTTTCTTTGTTCAAAACTTCATAGAAAATAGAAATGCTGCTTTAATCTTATCAGATTATCCTCATAGGCATACAAACATACACATCTTTTACTCTGTCTATGTCAAGTGGTATTCTTTAACGAGGTTTTCCCAAAAAATAAACTTAATCTAAAAACTGGGCAAACTTCATTTAAAAATAAAATGTTTTAGTGGCTTGAAAATACAATGAAGCCAACCAATACCAGCCATAGTACGCACACATACCTTCCATAACTCATTTATCTGACAAATGTATTTTGTCTATTAATTGTATTATGAACACTTTCAAGAATAATGAAGCCCAAATGTTCCATTTAAAAAAAAAATACATATATGGAATAAATTCTTTAATAGAATTGAAAATCTTGTCAGTTTGTCTCCAAATGTTTATAAACATGACTATCAAACATTATTCGTCTCCATCAAGTAGTTTTTGTGATATCCTGCTAAAAAGTTTCTCTGGACAGACATGACTAAATGCGGTAGTTGGGGGGGTGGGGTATACAAATTACATAAGGAAATGGAACAGGAGCAATCATGATGTAGTCTAGCCGAAAATCCATATTCCACAAATAATCATAAATCTATAATAATGTCTGCCTACAGTGACTGTGCTTAAGGATGACATTTCCCCAAGACGATGAAGATAAATTGTTCTTTCTGATACAGTATGAGATATAATGGGCCTTTCAAAATGGCTAACACAGTATGTACACTCATACAATATATCTATAATTAAACATGGACAAAATAATGCAAATCATTCATTTTCTAAATTTTTGCAAAAATTAAATTTTTTATCATGTGTAAATTCACTGATATAAAACTTGGAATTCCCAAATATAATGAATTCAGTTTCTTTTTAATAGTTTCTTTTTTTGGGGGGGGGGATTGATGTCAACATCTGATAACAATGCATACAAGATTTAGCTCCAATGAATGAGGTTAGTGGAAATATAAATATGACATTTTTAACACTATTTCTGTTTTTAATATAAAAACAAAATATATATTCATGATTTCACTGGCACAGTCATGGTGATAATGATGTACCCTTGTGCATTCACGGCAGATGTATGAAATAATGTTAGTCTGAAGAAGAAATGGTTACATATGGGAAACAATGTGGATTTTCTCCAAAAGAAGGACTTCAGTGAATGTAAATTATATTGAATAAACACTTAAGTCACACATTAGTTTGGTACAGTTCCAATGACCTTACTCAGGACATTTCAGCAATCTCTGACTGATTACAATACCCACACATTACATATTTTTTATATAAATCCTAACTTCTCTGTAGTTAACGATATGTATTTTTGATGTCCCTTTTGACTGTAGTATAGTCTTCAAAAATGCAAACAGGCAGGGCAAACCAAGTAACCCAGCACATCCCATCCATGGTTATTGCATTTCTTTAGCACAAAAACTTAAACCCACAATGTCCCATTTCAAAATTTTCCTGGATAGGGAAACAGAATTACATGTTACATGAGCTTCAGTTTTGAGCTCAAGATTTTGTTCAATCTATCAAAAATGATTTCATTTCTCTGGCAACATCATTTACAGTCTCAAATTGAAAAATCTCAAACTCAAGTTCACAATTTTGTGATCTGCATGCCTGGCATCCCAAGTTCAATACCCAATTCTGGCATGTGCAGTTGCTGATACCATGTGAAAGGTATCCTCGTTGTTCCTCCAATTGGGATTCTTGCTTTTTGGTGTTTTACAGCACACCAACACTGATATTCTCGTCATTTGGGTGTTTTATAGCACACCAACATTGATATTCTTGTCTTATTTGGGTGTTTTACAGCACACCAACATTGGGATTCTTGTTTGTTTTTGTTTTTTTACAGCACACAACATTGATATTCTTGTCTTATTTGGGTGCTTTATAGCACAACAACATTGGGATTCTTGTTTGTTTTTGGTGTTTTACAGAAAACCAACATTGACATTCTTGTCATATTTGGGTGTTTTACAGCACACCGACATTGGGATTCTTGTTTTTGGTGTTTTACAGCACACAAATATTGACATTCTTGTCTTATTTGGGTGTTTTACAGCACAACATTGGGATTCTTGACTGATTTGGGTGTTCTACAGCACAACAACATTTGGATTCTTGTTTGTTTTTTCTGTTTTAGAGCACACCAACATTGATATTATTGTCTGATTTTGGTGTTTTATAGCACACCAACATTGGGATTCTTGACTGATTTGGGTGTTTTACAGCACACCAACAGTGATATTCTCTTCTTCTTTTTTTGGTGTTTTACAGCAAACCAACATTGGGATTCTTGTTTGTTTTTGGTGTTTTACAGCACACCAACATTTATATTCTTGTCATATTTGGGTGTTTTACAGCACACCAACATTGATATTCTTGTCTTATTTGGGTGTTTCACAGCACACCAACATTGATATTCTTGTTTGTTTTAGGTGTTTTACAGCACACCAACATTAATATTCTTGTTTGTTTTTGGTGTTTTACAGCACACCAACATTTATATTCTTGTCATATTTGGGTGTTTTACAGCACACCAACATTGATATTCTTGTCTTATTTGGGTGTTTTATATCACACCAACATTAACATTCTTGTTTGTTTTTGGTGTTTTACAGCACACCAACATTTATATTCTTGTCTTATTTGGGTGTTTCACAGCACACCAACATTGATATTCTTGTTTGTTTTAGGTGTTTTACAGCACACCAACATTAATATTCTTGTTTGTTTTTGGTGTTTTACAGCACACCAACATTTATATTCTTGTCATATTTGGGTGTTTTACAGCACACCAACATTAATATTCTTGTCTTATTTGGGTGTTTTATATCACACCAACATTAATATTCTTGTTTGTTTTTGGTGTTTTACAGCACACCAACATTGATATTCTTGTCTTATTTGGGTGTTTTAAGCACACAACATTGGGATTCTTGCTTGTTTTGGTGTTTTACAGCACACTAACATTGATATTCTTATCTTATTTGGGTGTTTTAGAGCACACAACATTGGGATTCTTGCCTGTTTTGGTCTTTTGCAAAACTGGGATTCTGTTTTTGGCACTTTACAATATATCAAAATTTGGATTTGTTTTTGGTATTTTACAGTACACCAATATTGGAATTTTTGCTTTTTTGGTGTTGTACAACACATGAACACACATTTTTTAAATATCATACCAATGCAAGCAGAGAAAACTTCAGAAACACAATGTGTCAGCTGACGCAGGCTGATCCAATGATAGGATTCAAACCTGCATCATTCTGCTTGAAAGTGCAACACACAAACCACTGAGCCACCATGGTTCTCACTACCATATGAACACCAGCATAATACACATTGTATTGTTGTTATAATTTGGCAATCAATGTAAATTTTAACAAATTTAGTTACTATAGAGATAGAATTACCAACATTTCTGAACTGATTTAATACTTTGCCACCCATATTTAATACTGTTTGTCAACTGATTAAATACTGCTTGCCAACCATATCTGACAAATTTCACTTATATCAATTGACTTGAAAGGGGAAGTCCATGAAATTTTCATTTCCTATTATTGGCATATTAAGTTTACAAAGACAGAAATTTAAAATGAATTTTGTAAATTCCATACTTATGGAAATATTTTACTTAAAAGTAATGAAAATCTGCTCTGTGTAGAGATAAAATTCATGAATGATATGAAATCTTCAGAGGATCTTGGAAGAGCCTGTTACATCATAAGATTAATTGGTGTTCAGGGCAGTGCTTTTTATGCAAAAGGTAAAAATGTTGTTTGAGTTAAATATTTTCATAAATCAAACATTGAGCACAATTAACCTTAAGTTCTGTCTGCTTTTAAACAAGAGGTACGATTTTAGGTGAATCCTGGTCATGAAGAACCTCAGAATGATGCCTTTGTCAAAGAGGTACAAATTTAGGTGAATGCAGGTCATGAAGAACCTCAGCATGATGCCTTTGTCAAAGAGGTACAAATTTAGGTGAATGCAGGTCATGAAGAACTTCAGCATGATGCCTTTGTCAATGAGGTACAAATTTAGGTGAATCCAGGTCATGAAGAACCATAATGCCTTTGTCAAAGAGGTACAAATTTAGGTGAATCCAGGTCATGAAGAACCTCAGAATGATGCCTTTGTCAAAGAGGTACAAGTTTAGGTGAATCCAGGTCATGAAGAACCTCAGAATGATGCCTTTATCAAAGAGATACAAGTTTATGTGAATCCTGGAGGGAGAGTTTACTTCATATACTTCATGCAAGTGTGAAGAATTTCAATGCCATGCAACTCTCGTAACCTGTCAAGATGTCTGAAAAGAATTGAAAAGAAAATTATGTGCTGAGACACATTAACAGAATAGGTCTAGAAATAATACTGTAAAGATTTTATTTATAGTCATGTATGTTTTGCCAAGGAGGACTGCCTGCTACTATTGATGAATTTCACTTCATTCTGTCAGTGAGTGATTCAGCAGTTACAGAATGGGCACAACAGTGTTGTATAAAGGTCACAACTGGGAGTGAAACTCCCTAATAGAATGCTATGGATAACTCCCTAACAGAATGCTATGGATAACTCCCTAACAGAATACTATGGATAACTCCCTAACAGAATACTATGATAACTCCCTAACAGAATACTAACAGAATACTATGGATAACTCCCCAACAGAATACTATGGATAACTCCCTAACAGAATACTATGGATAACTCCCTAACAGAATATTATGGATAACTCCCTAACAGAATACTATGGATAATTCCCTAACCGAATACTATGGATAATTCCCTAACCGAATACTATGGATAACTCCCTAACAGAATACTATGGACAACTCCCTAACAGAATACTATGGATAACTCCCTAACAGAATACTATGGATAACTCCCTAACATAATACTATGGATAACTCCCTAACAGAATACTATGGATGACTCCCTAACAGAATACTATGGATAAGAAAACTGAAGGACCCCTGCAAAGACTGGGCTTTCCAATTCAAGATGGGCATGCCAGCGGCAACTGTGCAGACTAAACTCAGTGGGTTTAGTTTGAATCTGCAATTCAGTATTGACATTAGATTGTTGTGTGAATGTCATGGAATGGAATAAAGTGAATGTCAAATGAGAACAGATGTGAAGGAGATATCGTCTCCCAAGAACTGAATAAATTGGGAAAACCTACAGTGCTCAATGAAAATATTTTACTTCATAGAAACTAAGTTTATGCAATCAAGAAAGTGACAACATATACATTTTCTTGGCTATTAAATAATTACATTTTTGTCTGAGCTAATTTGTGAATGTTTGGCTTAGGAAGAAGGTTTTATTGTTTTCAAAGATAAATAATTACAATTGAGAGAGCAAGAAACTGTAAACAGAATAAAGCTTAAGGTTTTAATGCAATTAAAGATAGATAATTGAAATTATTTCATTTTACTGTTTTCAAATATAAATAATTAATATTCCATGGACCTCTAAGGTATTATTGTCTTAAAATATAAATAATTACAATTATTCAATGGACCTCTACAGTTTTATTGTCTTCAAAGATAAATAACTACAATTATTCTATGGACCTCTATATTTGTTGTTTGCAACAATCATGAAATTCACAAAACTTGGTACATCAAAAATAAAAGCGAATTCACTGTTGTAAACAGAACTCATCATAATATAGTTCAGTATGGTAAAAAAAGTATACCTTTCCAGTTTTCTGAAGAAAACCCCCCAAATTACTTCACCAATTTAAAAATAATAACTAGAAACCATGCAACATGAGAGTTCAGTTGTTTTGAGAACATAAATGAATGTCAATTTCAATTGGCATGATTTTCAGAAGATGACACCTAATACAACAGGAAGTTATTAAGGGTTATTTTCTGCAAGGTATTATGGGTATGACTGGCATTAGGTTCTATTGTAGCAAAAAATATTGATATACGAGGTAATAAAGTGAAATTATAACACTATAACAATTTTATACATAATGCCCAGTAGAAAATCACCCAGACTGTCTTAGAAAAATGGCCAATTCGCACATGAATTCTGTGTTTGCCATCATCTACTATAATATGTAGTCCTAGCTAATATCAGCATTCATTTACTGCTTGAAATCACTGAACTTTCATGATATGGTTTCTAGTTATCATTTGAATTTGGTAAAGTATTTTCATTTCTGAAAACTGGAAGTAATTAGTACCTACTCAACCATGTTAAATAGATTTTAACTGTCCTACCCAACTCCACACATCCCAACAATCCCTCTGGATCTGCTCCTGTCATACAAATTAATGTGAAATCACTATTTTCATGGATTTTATGCTTATCACTATCATGAATTTAAAGACACAATGAATGATTACTGTTCCGTGTAAATAGAATTCTTTGGTAAATTATTCTTCTCCAATAATACTTACTAAATCACATTAACATCTGGATTACTCTCTACTACCTCCAAATCCAGTGCTCTCAAAAAGATGAAAAACAAGTCAGTCTGTCGATACAATATGTAGGCAAGGGGAAGCAACTCTTAAGGATAACTCCCCTTCACTCTTCAAGGTGACCACTGTTGTCCCAGATGTAAACAGTTTTAAGCTGAGCAAAACCTTTAACAGGGTGCTCTCATTGCAAGTAAGCATGGAAGGATTTTTAAGTAATGTGATCAGGAAAGAAATAAAGGAGAAACATAGTTTGCTTTTGCAATCCAATGCACTACCTCATCACATTAACATTTGGAGAATATGTAATTGGTGGAGGAAATGCTGAGCATCCAACCTCTACCCATGTCACCCTGTAGCAACATGACTCTGAAATGATGAACCTTTCCTAAAATTAGTTCAAGACAAACAAAGGAAATGTGCTTGCACAATTGTTAGATAAATCCTTGTAGAATATCAAACCTGATTATTGTCTTACATTCAAAAGTTTCCAGGAAACCGAGTGAAAGAGGCAAAGTGATGCCTTGTGTGAGATTGTGACTCTGAAATGATGAACCTTTCCTAAAATTAGTTCAAGACAAACAAAGGCAATGTGCTTGCACAATTGTTAGATAAATCCTTGTAGAATATCAAACCTGATTATTGTCTTACATTCAGAAGTTTCCAGGAAACTGAGTGAAAGAGGCAAAGTGATGCCTTGTGTGAGATTGTGTTTTAATGAATGGGGCATGGCAACTGTACTGGCAGATTTTTTGAGCTCTCTCCTATTTCAAGAGTTTAAATTTTCATTTGTCATACCTGATCCAGCGCGAGTTCAGAGTACACCAACTTAATAAGACCCTTTAGTCAAGTAGCCTAAACTTTTGGGGTTTTTCTTGTTTTCCAGGCTTACGTGGAAGGAACAGTCTGTTATGGCCATTACAGATATTCTCCTTGTGCTTCAGATGTCAAGTACAGGATCCTGTGGCTTAGCTTCTCTCCAATCGAGGCAAGAGAACAAATAGTTATTTGTCGGTTGCCTAGTGATGGTAACCTGATCTCAGAAAGTAAAACCAGGCTGAATCATTAGAATGACTTGTGAGTCATTGCAATGGAACAGCATGTAGTTCAGAATCATGGACATTGCCTTTAGTTCACTTACCATGCATGCTGAAGCTAACACTTACTGAAAGCAAGTGTTGAATGATAGACACTTCAGTGAGGTGGAGAGAGGTGGAGTGAGGTGGAGTGAGGTAGAGTGAGGTGGAGTGAGGTGGAGAGAGGTGCCTGAACTTATATGAGCCGAGTCACCTCAAGACCCTGATTGATTCCCTTTTGCAAACAAAGTGAGTGAGCATTGTCTGGATATGCTGGACAGGTCAGAAGGTCAATGCTTCATCCAATATCATCTCTTCCATAATGTCTGAAATGTGCCTGAGATCAATGAATGGTGTCCCTTCCTTGTTACTGGGGATGACTTCTTGTCCTCAAAGAGAAAGAGGAGTTAGCTGGTTGGGAAATGAAGGCTGAGAGTGGTGTGAAATCTTTGACATGTCAGTAGTCAATGTAAACTTGCCATTCATATGCCTCTACCTGTTGTAGTTCTCTCCATGAATGAAGCTCTGAACTCCCTTTCTGCACATGGCATCCCTGAAAAGAGCTAGACATTAAAGAGGAGCTTCTCTGGACTTGGATGGAATAGAGGCAATCTCAGCTGCTAAAGCAGGATGCTATTTGAAATGATTTTTCTGGATATGTCTGTTTATAGATTAAGCAGATCACTCATTCTGGCTCTGTCCCACAGAATTTGGCTCTGTCCCACTGAATCTGGATCTGTCCCATTGATTTTGGATCTGTCCCATCTCAGTGGGTCAATCAGAACTAAGTTGCAGTCTATCCCCTTCATATTCTGAATTATGTTTGCAATCAGAACTGATGTTGACATTCATTATCTGCTGATTAAAAGAGTACTGACAACCCATGCCCATGGGTCAGGGTTAGGGTTAGGGTTAACCCTAACCCCTGGGTCCAGAAATGGGCAGATGAAGGTGGGCAGTTTCTTGTTCCACCTTGTTGCAAATAGGTCTAGCATTGGTCTGCCTCATAGGCCAATCTCAATGGAAGAGTGTCAGATAGAGACTACACTGCATGAAGGAGCTGGCCTCTCCTTGATAATGAGGTGTTTAGAACAATAACCCAGGGTGTGCTGGACCTGTTACTATGAACATTAATGAAGGTGCAGAGGTTTGGTGATTTTGTCACACACACACACTATCAGAACTGTCTTTTCTAGGAATTATTCCAATAAGCATGGACGTATTGATAATGGCCTCTATTTCCTATGGATTGATATGAAAAGTCTCTTCAAAGTCCAGAAGTAAGTCAGCTCCTCAACCCAACAGAATGAGATCTAAACAGATTCTTATTTCCAGCTTATTTCCCATGGGTTTCTAAGGGTATTCCTGCCCTTATATTGCCACTGAAGGAGGAGTGCTTCATCTTGGTCAAGATCATATTATGGTGCTCTAAACAACCCAAGATCAGGTATAACTATGGGAAAAGGGCTATCTGCTGCAGGTGCATGCAAAGGCAGCTTAGGCGTAAAAGGTCCACTGCCTCACTGAATAGGATGAGGTGTTGAAAAAGAGAAACTCCCTCTGTCAAATGAACATCTTGGTTCATATCTTCACTAATGCATGAATAATACTTTTGATTTATTTGGGAGTGAGACGTGTTAAGAACTCCACACCTAGACTGACAAAATGTTAATCTGGGACTAGGTCCAACTTATGTGCACTGATTATCCAAACTGCAAATGAGTGAAAAAAGGCTGTTCATGTTAAGAACCCAAATAAACTTACTTTTTGCAGCATGTCACCTAGGTAACACCTGTCACTGCTACAGGTGACATACTGAACTGCAATATAATGCAGGGAAAGGACAAAGGGCTTAGATTTAGGTCGAATGGGATATAATGCAGGGGAAGGACCAAGGGCTCTGACATAGGTTGAATGGGATCTGTCCCACTGAATCTGGATCTGTCCCATTGATTTTGGAACTGTCCCATCTCAGAGGGTCAATCAGAACAAAGTTGAAGTCTATCCCCTTCATATTCTGAATTATGTTTGCAATCAGAACTGATGTTGACATTCATTACCTGCTGATTAAAAGAGTACTGACAACCCATGCCCATGGATCAGGGTTAGGGTTAGGGTTAACCCTAACCCCTGGGTCCAGAAATGGGCAGATGAAGGTGGGCAGTTTCTTGTTCCACCTTGTTGCAAATAGGTCTAGCTTAGGTCTGCCTCATAGGCCAATCTCGATGGAAGAGAGTCCGATAGAGAGCACACTGCATGAAGGAGCTGGCCTCTCCTTGATAATGAGGTGGCCAGAACAATAACCCAGGGTGAGCTGGACCTGTTACTATGAACATTAATGAAGGTGCAAAGGTGTGGTGATTTTGTCACACACACACACACACTATTTGAACTGTCTTTCCTAGGAATTATTCCAATAAGCATGGACGTATTGATAATGGCCTCTATTTCCTATGAGTTGATATGAAAAGTCTCTTCAAAGCCCAGAAGCAAGTCTGCTCCTCAACCCAACAGAATGAGATCTAAACAGATTCTTATTTCCAGCTTATTTCCCATGGGTTTCTAAGGGTATTCCTGCCCTTATATTGCCACTGAAGGAGGAGTGCTTCATCTTGGTCAAGATCATATTATGGTGCTCTAAACAACCCAAGATCAGGTATAACTATGGGAAAAGGGCTATCTGCTGCAGGTGCATGCAAAGGCAGCTTAGGCGTAAAAGGTCCACTGCGTCACTGAATAGGATGAGGTGTTGAAAAAGAGAAACTCCCTCTGTCAAATGAACATCTTGGTTCATATCTTCACTAATGCATGAATAATACTTTTGATTTATTTGGGAGTGAGACGTGTTAAGAACTCCACACCTAGACTGACAAAATGTTAATCTGGGACTAGGTCCAACTTATGTGCACTGATTATCCAAACTGCAAATGAGTGAAAAAAGGCTGTTCATGTTAAGAACCCAAATAAACTTACTTTTTGCAGCATGTCACCTAGGTAACACCTGTCACTGCTACAGGTGACATACTGAACTGCAATATAATGCAGGGAAAGGACAAAGGGCTTAGATTTAGGTCGAATGGGATATAATGCAGGGGAAGGACCAAGGGCTCTGACATAGGTTGAATGGGATCTGTCCCACTGAATCTGGATCTGTCCCATTGATTTTGGAACTGTCCCATCTCAGAGGGTCAATCAGAACAAAGTTGAAGTCTATCCCCTTCATATTCTGAATTATGTTTGCAATCAGAACTGATGTTGACATTCATTACCTGCTGATTAAAAGAGTACTGACAACCCATGCCCATGGATCAGGGTTAGGGTTAGGGTTAACCCTAACCCCTGGGTCCAGAAATGGGCAGATGAAGGTGGGCAGTTTCTTGTTCCACCTTGTTGCAAATAGGTCTAGCTTAGGTCTGCCTCATAGGCCAATCTCGATGGAAGAGAGTCCGATAGAGAGCACACTGCATGAAGGAGCTGGCCTCTCCTTGATAATGAGGTGGCCAGAACAATAACCCAGGGTGAGCTGGACCTGTTACTATGAACATTAATGAAGGTGCAAAGGTGTGGTGATTTTGTCACACACACACACACACTATTTGAACTGTCTTTCCTAGGAATTATTCCAATAAGCATGGACGTATTGATAATGGCCTCTATTTCCTATGAGTTGATATGAAAAGTCTCTTCAAAGCCCAGAAGCAAGTCTGCTCCTCAACCCAACAGAATGAGATCTAAACAGATTCTTATTTCCAGCTTATTTCCCATGGGTTTCTAAGGGTATTCCTGCCCTTATATTGCCACTGAAGGAGGAGTGCTTCATCTTGGTCAAGATCATATTATGGTGCTCTAAACAACCCAAGATCAGGTATAACTATGGGAAAAGGGCTATCTGCTGCAGGTGCATGCAAAGGCAGCTTAGGCGTAAAAGGTCCACTGCGTCACTGAATAGGATGAGGTGTTGAAAAAGAGAAACTCCCTCTGTCAAATGAACATCTTGGTTAATATCTTCACTAATGCATGAATAATACTTTTGATTTATTTGGGAGTGAGACGTGTTAAGAACTCCACACCTAGACTGACAAAATGTTAATCAGGGACTAGGTCCAACTTATGTGCACTGATTATCCAAACTGCAAATGAGTTAAAAAAGGCTGTTCATGTTAAGAACCCAAATGAACCTACTTTTTGCAGCATGTCGCCTAGGTAACACCTGCCATTGCTACAGGTGACATCCTGAACTGGGATATAATTCGGGGAAAGGACCAAGGGCTATGACTTAGGTTGAATGGGATATAATGCAGGGGAAGGACCAACGGCTCAGACATAGGTCAAATGGGATATAATACAGAGGAAGGACCACGGCCTTAGACTTAGGTTGAATGGGATATAATGCAGGGGAAGGACCAAGGGCTTAGGCATAGGTCAAATGGGATTTAATGCAGGGGAAGGACCAAGGGCTTAGACATAGGTTGAATGGGATATAATGCAGGGGAAGGACCAAGGGCTTAGACATAGGTCAAATGGGATATAATGTAGGGGAAGGACCATGGGCTTAGGCATGGGTCAAATGGGATATAATGCAGGGGAAGGACCAAGGGCTTAGACATAGGTCAAATGGGATATAATGCAGGGGAAGGACCAAGGGCTTAGACATAGGTCAAATGGGATATAATGCAGAGGAAGGACCAAGGGCTTAGACATAGGCTGAATGGGATATAATGCAGAGGAAGGACCAAGGGCTTAGACATAGGTTGAATGGGATATAATGCAGGGGAAGGACCAAGGGCTTAGACATAGGTTGAATGGGATATAATGCAGGGGAAGGACCAAGGGCTTAGACATAGGTTGAATTGGATATAATGCAGGGGAAGGACCATGGGCTTAGGCATGGGTCAAATGGGATATAATGCAGGGGAAGGACCAAGGGCTTAGACATAGGCTGAAAGGGATATAATGCAGAGGAAGGACCAAGGGCTTAGACATGGGTTGAATGGGATATAATGCAGGGGAAGGACCATGGGCTTAGGCATAGGTCAAATGGGATATAATGCAGGGGAAGGACCAAGGGCTTAGACATAGGTTGAATGGGATATAATGCAGGGGAAGGACCAAGGGCTTAGACATAGGTTGAATGGGATATAATGCAGGGGAAGGACCATGGGCTTAGGCATAGGTCAAATGGGATATAATGCAGGGGAAGGACCAAGGGCTTAGACATAGGTTGAATGGGATATAATGCAGGGGAAGGACCAAAGGCTTAGACATAGGTTGAATGGGATATAATGCAGGGGAAGGACCATGGGCTTAGGCATAGGTCAAATGGGATATAATGCAGGGGAAGGACCAAGGGCTTAGACATAGGTTGAATGGGATATAATGCAGAGGAAGGACCAAGGGCTTAGACATGGGTCAAATGGAAGGGGAGAGAATAGTCTACTATTCCACAGTATGCAAAGTTATGCCATATAAATCAGAATATCGAAGTACATGTTGGACAGATTGATGCTCATCATGTATTCAATGTATCATAGTGAAAAGACAGACAGACCTTGCCATCTCCAAATAAATTGAGTTAGCCTGCTCACATCTATCATATATCTCAAATATTTATTGGAATTAGTCACCAGAAAGTTACTGGAAGAAACCCTAGGGTAAGCAAAAGCTCCATTTTCTTCTGCAGGGCATCATGGGATTATAAATGGGGATGACAAAATTGGCAGGGCATCAAGGGATTATGAATGGGGATGACAAAATTGGCAGGAGACCATGAGATTATGAATGGGGGATGACAAAATTGGCAGGGCATCATGGGATTATGAATGGGGATGACAAATTGGCAGGGCATCATGGGATTATGAATGGGGATGACAAACTTGGCAGGGGACCAGATGAATGCTATCCACAGACCTTCTGAAACAACTCTCACCACCCTATTGTTCTCCAGTCTGGTGAAAAACAAGGAACATGGCACCCACAGGTGGGACACGCCAGTAGTGGGAGGAAGGACAAGACACTAATGGCTAGTAAGAGGTTGGGGAGGAGAATATTTTCTCTTTCTTCCCACTCTCAACAGCCTGCAAAAGTTAGAGTCATATGGCCACCTATAACTTGCTTAATTATGGTGATTCTGAGAACCACCCCTGTCATCTCTCTCTGGCATCAATTGCCCCTTCTCCGATATGTCGCTAATGGGGTCATGCATAGAGTGGGCCTTGAACTGTTAACTAAAGGGGCGACTATTGTACTGTTTGCTTTTTCACCTCCTCAATTTGATCCCCTAACAGAAGGGAATAGGTGCAAGAGTGCAGGGTCACCACATGATGTGCTTTGAGTTAAGAAGAACGCAGGAGTGCATCTCTTTCAATCAAATCCATATTACATGATGCCATACCAATGAGGAGTGAAAGTTAGGGGCAAATGAATCACCAAAAAGAAGGCTCTAAAGTTACTAAAGTCATTTATGCAATCTGTCATGATTGTGGCAAGATTCTGAATCATGAATTGTTGTCATCATCCTCTACATCCATAGAGGCCTTGACTTGATAAGTAGGATCAATTCTTGGTGGAAGACAGCAGTGTGATGGAGGCCCAAAAAATGCAAAACTAAGAATTAATTGACAGGAAATGAGGAAAATGTTGTATGCACAATGTATAACAACATTTTGACTTACTGTAGCACTGATAAGAAATTGTGGATGGTCAAAATTAAGTACATATTTAAATGGATTACAGGAGGCACTGGTAACAGTTGTGAGTGAAAGCTGAAACTGGCTACATCAGGATACAAGCTGCCATTTTGCAGAAATAAAGGGAGTTAGCCTGCAAGAGTTGCTTCCCTTAGTTTAATTTATAAATGGAAAGATATATTTACATACTTCAAGGTGGAATGGATTCAGACAGAGAAACAAATAGGCCCCCTTAAATCCTATAATTTAAGTAATGATAATATTGATTATGCATGATTTATATTTAAACTAATCTGCATGCAACATAAATGAAGATTTTAATCTTTAACAATTTTAAGTTTCCAACTCTTTCCCAAACATTCTAACACATCTGATTTTACACAAAAAAGTATAATTTTTCATTCATAATCAGTCATCAATGGATCAATTATTTATGAACTACTAAGAGGAGTTTTTTCTTCTTTCATAATGGCAACTAAGAACATTAATTCTGAAAACTGAAATGGGCTTACACCAAAAATGTACATGTGCAAAGTTCAAATGACCAAAATGAGTACGAATACTGCAATTTATACAATAACACTAACAACAGTGTGAAGAATACACATGCTACAATACACAAAGCTATTCTGCATGAAAAATGTTTCCCTAGCACAGGTAAGTACCCTTTTCATAAAAAGTAATGAAGGTGGAGGTTCAGTGTACTTCACGATTTTATACTAAAGTAAGATTTAGTCTAAATAAAGATTTCAAAATAAAATCATTGAAAATAAAGGGGCGTGTTTAATTCTGTAAAGGGGCGTGTTTAATATTGTAAAGGGGTGTATTGTAAAGGGGTGTGTTTAATATTGTAAAGGGGCGTGTTTAATATTGTAAAGGTGTTCTGTTGAGTTTTAAGTTGCCACTTTAATACTGACAGCCAGGAATAAACAGTAAAATAAACAGGTTACCAATGAAGAGGAAGGACTTTTGGTTAAGTTAGTAGATTGTTGAAGCAGTAAATCACTGTTTACAGCATTGTTCATGTAAAAAAAATAACTCCATTAATTTAAAACAATAATTCTGCAGAATGCTAGGTCTTGCCTGCTTTGCTGTGGCATAAACTAACAAAGCCCAAGGTGTGATTGCTAATCTGGTTGATATCAGTCTGACAGTCAAAAGCTGATGGACATGAAAAGCATCAAAAGATGATGTACAAGAAAATATGGCTGATATCAGTCTGACAGTCAAAAGCCATTTGACAAGAAAATCTGGCTGATATCAGTCTGACAGTCAAAAGCCAATGGACAAGAAAATCTGGCTGATATCAGTCTGACAGTCAAAAGCCGATGGACAAGAAAATCTGGCTGATATCAGTCTGACAGTCAAAAGCCAATGTACAAGAAAATATGGCTGATATCAGTCTGACAGTCAAAAGCCGATGGACAAGAAAATCTGAGACAGTAGGAAGCTTTCTGTAGAAATTTCTTCCAATGTTGACTGTATATTCGGTCAAGGTTTCACTACTTTCACAAACTTTATGTATATCTGATTGAGCTACACTCTTATGTCTCCAAAGCTGTTGGTCATTTATGCCAGGATGCTTTCTGCTAAGCATTCCATTTACATAAAGCTGCCTATATTAATTTCTATTTTTAGTAACAGTAGCAAACTTTGATAGACTGACAACCTGATAGTCTCTAAAGTTAAGATGATTTCTGTCAAATTAGCTCTAATTTTGCTCAGAGATTTTTTAGAACAAGTTAAAAAGCATTTCTATTTTTTTTTTTTACTAATGACAGCAATACTTGATAGATTGAAATCATTTGTACAAATTGAAAAATACTTCAAGCCTGAATACTTTGGTCAAAACTTATTACATTCTGTTCAGTGGTTTTTGAGAAGTAATGTAAATGTTTTTAAACATAAAAGTGCTTCATGCCTGGATGCTTTTCTCTTCATTAGTTTTGAGTTGCTAAAAAGTTATTCTTTTTCATTCATGGCATATTAGCATCATTTGTATAATCTGAGAGGTCCATTATGCTAGGATAAACTTGTATATTTGTAATATTTTGTTGACATTACATCATGTAACAAGAATTGTAAGTGGGTTTAGGGTTAGGAGGGTTAGGGTTAGGGTTAGGAGGGTTAGGGTTAGTAGGCTGAAGATCACTCATCTGGATGACATCAGTATAACAACCAAATTTTAAAAAAATTCACCAAAAAACAAGATTAAAAAAATGCATTTTTGAGAAATTTCATCCAATTTTGTTGAATGCATGCAATGAAAACAATTGTTTTAAGTTTTCTCCAACTTTTTGTACCTTCATCCATATTTAATGCCGCATCAGCATCATGAAAGACCGTTAGGCCAGATACTTTTGTCAAAGTCAGTTAAACACTGTTAAGTGAGTGGTTTTAAAAAAAATATATTTTTCTACTTTTAGTAACACTATAATACTTAATGGTGGATCAACATCACCTATAAAATTATAATAAATTATAAATATAACTTTTAAGGAAATTTGGTAAAATAGTTTTGATTTTAGAACTTATTAAAAGGTTTTTCTCTTTCTAGTATCTGTAGTCACATCTGATAGTGCACACTTATAAACTGTACAAATCTAAAAGCCCTTCAGGCCAAGGTACTTCCTCTCAAATTTGGGCAAATTTCATTAAGTGGTCTTTACTAACTTTAGCCACATTTGAACAAATTTAAAGCTTTTTTTTTATACTCAGATACCTTCAGCCAAATCTGTTGGGTGGTCTTCCTTACAGAAGTCATTCAAAAAGTCTCTTTTTCTTTCTATTTTGATAATGGTGGCAGAATGACATCACTCTTCATGCCAGGACACTACCTTCCAAATTTAGCTGAAGTTTGTCCAGTTGTTTTAGTGAAGAATATTAAAGTAGCAAATAATGACAAACATCACACGTTGGATGCTGGGCCGTATACCACAAAGCTCACTGGACCTAACAATTAGACGAGCTAATAAATCATTCTGATGTTATATGCAGAGTCTATAGTATGGGATTACTGAGTTATCGTCACCATTTCACTCAGAACTTTGCCATTCAACTGTCACACTATTTGTGGTGTGGGCATTCATGTCATCTGGAGGATATTTCTAGTCCACCCAGTGGTCAAATGACTCCTCTGTGAGTGATCATTTCAAATAATATTTTTGAAATTTGGTGATTACTTTTATTTTAAATAAGAATTTTAGCATGACCCTCCATTAGCTCGAAGGAGTTTCAGTTTTACACACAAACAATATGGACATGAAGACTAATTTATGAGACTATACTTTGCATGCATTCATGTCAAAACTGAGGTCTGGATCCAAGAAAATTGACTTCAAACTGAACCCCAATACCTTGAATCACCCTGAGCTAGTTTTGCGATGAGAATGGCACAATTTTTCTGCAGCACTGAATTTTTCCCATCACGTGCCAGCACCAGCAGATCCTTGATGATGTCCGTTTTGGCAAGAGCTGCACACACATTCTTCACTTGTGTGCAGTGGCTAAGACACAGCGCTGCATTCCCTACATAGGCCTCCTCCTTGTACAACTTCAAAATCTTCAGTAATCTACCCAGACCTGACAAAATAGCAACCAAGAACATTTATAACATCCAAGTGCCTTTCATGTTATCTCCAGCTGAAAGTATTCTTGTTTAATAAAAGATTTTAAGGCAAACTTTTTGCTGTTTTTTATGCGTCAACAGATTACACAAATTACTTCATCCCGTCACCCTCTCACTGAGACCCCTAGTTCATTCAGGTCATATCTCAGCAATTTCTACGCAAGCAAAGACAGTCAAAATTTTTATCATTTTGCTTTTTGTTAACAGGCTGTATATCAAATTTGTACTACACTGTTTTCCTCTGTTCTGCTGGTAGATTTAGCAGATGTGAATTGGAACTTTCTTGTACATACTATTTTGTTAAGTCTCTCTTTGGTTTCCTGTACCCGTTTACCAGGACATTTATGCTGACATTATCAATAAGTCAAGTATATATTTTGTAACTGACCTATGTCCAAATCAAGGTAATGGTCTACCTGACTAGTAACATTTACTTTGTAAGCAACATAATAGATAGCTAATACTTATCTACCTGATTAGTGACATTTAATTTGTAAGCAACATAATAAATAGTTAATATTAATCTAACTTATAGAACAAATATTCAGATCATTATTAGGGCATAACCGATTAGCATTTTTCTACTGATTTCCGATTCCGGATTTTGGGCATGAAATTTTTCCGATTCCGGATACGATTCAATTAATCGGAAATGCTAAATTAAAACGTTTTTCAAATTAACTTTTTAAACCGTGTTACACACGTTTTGCATATCACACCATTATCATACAGTTCCAATGCATCCACGCAGCATATATGCTTTAATTTTCCTGCCTAATCATTTATGTCGACCAGCTGCCAGTTCCGACCCATTCTTTGTTCAACAATTAGTTGATCTTGCCGCCAGGCTTTAATTTTCCCGCCTTAATCATTTATGTCGGCAAGCGGCCAGTTCCATCCTGTACTTTATTCAACAATTAGTTGATCTTGCCGCCATGCTTTAATGTCGCGGTCAAATAAAAATAAAACAGGCTTTTGTTTGGTCCTATAAAGTTGGCCTCTTGCGGCGACTTAAATAAAAGCAATGAAATCTGATCGATTTTTGCATTTTCCAAAGTGATCGGTG
Organism: Sinohyriopsis cumingii; assembly: GCA_028554795.2. Taxonomy (NCBI): domain Eukaryota; kingdom Metazoa; phylum Mollusca; class Bivalvia; order Unionida; family Unionidae; genus Sinohyriopsis; species Sinohyriopsis cumingii. The sequence goes on along the minus strand of JAPYKE020000304.1, from coordinate 219,012 downwards.
ATTGAAACAAGTTTATTGTGCTGTGAAAGTTTCCTTATTAACTTTATTTATATTTACGATTGTAAGAATCATTTTCTTTTAATACCTCATTAGCATGTGTCAATGTATTCAATATTATGCCTTCATTATTGAGGATGTTGACATAAACGGGTAGGACTGTATTATATATTTTAATAAATTTAAATCTTTCGGTCTAACTCAAGTATTATCGTTTCACCCCGTTGTGTTGACCATATTGGACTTTTCTGACTTCTTATTTAACTTTATTAACGCACTATCGAATGACACGCAGTGTTAGACACGGTGCTATAGAAATTCAACTTTATTATTTTATTATCCGAATCGGTCGTTCCTGCCTTGTCCGACTCCGATTAATCGGAAGTTCATACTATCCGGTGGAATCCGATTTCCGGATCAAAAGTCGGTTATGCCCTAATCATTATTGTCCGAGGTAAACATGGCTGTTTGAATCTGATTCTAGGATATTAGTTTTCCATTTGGAAATTCTTAAACTTGTTGACAACTTTGACTTTTTAGAAAGGAAATTAACCAACGTATATGCACTATTATTGTGTCTTAGTATTTTTATATCAGTGTTGTTTACTTGAAAATTTATTTATTCCTACATTAACATCCAAGTGAAGTCAGCAATTGTTGTGTTCAGTTTTTAATTTGGGTGGATATATTTATTAAAAGTATTCACTGGTATTTCAAAGTGCTCATTAATACTTCTTGGACAAATCTTTTGGAATTATAGTGAATTCATTCAAAGACTTTTGGATTATATTACTGTGTTGCATGAAGATTGTTAACACATCATCACATTCCAGGCTACTGACACATTAGCATATCTGTCACACATTTAATATTGGAAGTTATATGCAACACCACTGGAATTTAATTAGAACTGCATACATTTAGACTTGTGACAGAACATTTAGGACTATTTGGGACTTAATACACAATACTAATAGAACTGCATACATTTAGACTTACGATAGAACATTTAGGACTATTTGGGACTTAATATACAATACTAAAAAACTGCATACATTTAGACTTGTGATAGAACATTTAGGACTATTTGGGACTTACTACACAATACTAATAGAGCTGCATACATTTAAGCTTGTGATATAACATTTAGGACTATTTGGGACTTACTATACAATACTAAGTTCTTTTTAAATTTTCACTTTATGTTCTAGGGAAATAACTTATTTGTTGAATTTTACAAAACTTGTTGGTTTTCACTCTTTTCTGTTACATAGTTTTTAACCATAACAGTATACTAAGTTTCATTTGTTGATTCTGAATAACATTCAAGTTATACAGCAGAAATAAAAACATGAATGCTGGACAGAAACACAATACTAAGCCCTCTGCCTTTGCAAAACGGTAGGTGATAATTCCACCACAAACAAATAAAACACATACCTTTATTTTCCACCACATGTACCCTTGCTTCTTCATTAATCTGCGTGCAAGCTGCAAGAGCCTTTAATGATGCCTTCACCATATCATCATGCTCAGACTGGAATAAGGTAATAATTATAAATACACATGAATCATTTACTCATTAGCTTCAGAATCATATCATCATCATCATCAGATGAACATAAGATGAAAAAGAAGATTACTGTAGATAAGAATATTTCATTTTTTAAATTATACAGAAATAAGTTCAAAGATTAACATCTCACTACAAGATACCTCACAAGTTTTGGAAAAAATTAAATTAAGAAACAAACTCAATGGTTTTCTTTATTTCCTGTCTGCCATGATGTGGCCATTAAAAGCAAACAGTGATAAACCTAATACTTTTGTGATAGCTATAAGAGTTACTGGACAGACACTGAAAGTAAGCAAGTTTTATGATTCCATCTAAAAGGGCATTACAGTAAAAGTGCAGAAAAGAGGCAGAAGAAAACATGATCAGTGACCTCAATCTTAAAGACAGAATTTGACTGTGATGCCACTAAGTTGAGAAATGTAACTATTCAACATTGTATCTCAAAATACTTTTAAATTATAATGCAGAAACAAATGAAGCCTTTGGCATTCAGTGATGATAAGGATCACTAATGTGGAATGCATCACATGACATTCTATTGGCAAAATATACAACGTTTCATCCAGGATATTTGATGCCTACACCTGTGTCCTGTGAAGATTAGTACCTGCTTTGATGATTGACAGTGTAGTTGAATAAATAACAGCTAAAAGCCATGGACACTTATGTAGGTATTGAATGTACAACAGCTAAACACGCATGGACACTTATGTAGGTATTGAATAAACAACAGCTAAATACCCATGGATACTTATGTAGGTATTGAATAAACAACAGCTAAATACCCATGGACACTTATATAGGTATTGAATAAACAACAGCTAAAAGCCATGGACACTTATATAGGTACTTAATGTACAACAGCTAAAAACCCATGGATATTTATGTAGGTATTGAATGTACAACAGCTAAAAGCCATCGACACTTATGTAGGTATTGAATAAACAACAACTAAATACCCATGGATACTTATGTAGGTATTGAATGTACAACAGCTAAAAGCCATGGACACTTACGTAGGTATTGAATAAACAACAGCTAAATACCCATGGACACTTATGTAGGTATTGAATGTACAACAGCTAAATACCCATGGACACTTATGTAGGTATTGAATGTACAACAGCTAAATACCCATGGATACTTATGTAGGTATTGAATGTACAACAGCTAAAAGCCATGGACACTTATGTAGGTATTGAATGTACAACAGCTAAAAGCCATGGACACTTATGTAGGTATTGAATAAACAACAGCTAAATACCCATGGACACTTATGTAGGTATTGAATGTACAACAGCTAAAAACCCATGGACACTTATGTAGATATTGAATAAACAACAGCTAAATACCCATGGACACTTATGTAGGTATTGAAAGTACAACAGCTAAATACCCATGGACACTTATGTAGGTATTGAATAAACAACAGCTAGATACCCATGGACACTTATGTAGGTATTGAATGTACGTGTAGAAAAGACAGAAGCTTAGAAACAAAATATTACATAAACAGGCTCATCAGAATCCTTAACACCCTCCATTTTATTTATCATTTTTACTGCAATAACATGTTGTTTGCTACTCTCCAGTCATACAACCATCCTGTACCCTTTTCAAAACAACATCAATGACTTTGCCATTACACCACGTAAGAGCAATATCAATGGTGTTTTATACACTTTGTCATACCACCACTTTAGAACAATATCAATGGTGTTTTATACACTTTGTCATACCACCACTTTAGAGCAATATCAATGGTGTTTTATACACTTTGTCATACCACCACTTTAGAGCAATATCAATGGTGTTTTATACACTTTGTCATACCACCCCTTTTGGTATACCACCACTTTTGAACAATATCAATGGTGTTTTATACACTTTGTCATACCACCACTTTTGAACAATATCTATGGTATTTTATACACTTTGTCATACCACCACTTTAGAGCAATATCAATGGTGATTTATACACTTTGTCATACCACCACTTTTGAACAATATCAATGGTATTTTATACACTTTGTCATACCACCACTTTTGAGCAATATCAATGATGTTTTATACACTTTGTCATACCACCCCTTTTGGTATACCACCACTTTAGATCAACATCATTGGTGTTTTATAAACTCTGTCATACCACCACTTTTGAGCAACATCAGTGGTGTTTTATACACTGTAATACCACCACTTTCGAACAATATCAATGACAGTGTTTTACAAAGAAACATTTTAGACTGTAGTTCTTGAAAAATTGTTTGGTTTTGAATAAAAATATAAATAAATGCAATTTTTCTGCTATAAAAAGCACACAAAAAATAATATTGTAATCAGTTTCAAATACTGTACTGACTGTTCATTTTCTGTACTGATTGTCCAAATTTCATTGTACAGAATTTGATAATCCTCCCCTGCAATACATGACCGCTTCAACTGATAACATGTCAAGGGAAATAGATATATGAAACAACTCTAGTAAGTTTATTTCAATTCACTCAAAGAAAACAAAAAATGAGCTATGTAAATGGCTCTGCCATGGAAAGTCACATTTTTTATTACATGTTTGCTGACAAGTCCCCAATTGGACACATTTTTTATTACATGCTTGCTGACAAGTCACCACTCAGCCACATATTTTATTACATGTTTGCTGACAAGTCCCCACTCGGACACAGATTTAATTACATGTTTACTGACAAGTCCCCACTCGGCCACATTTTTTATTACATGTTTGCTGACAAGTCCTCACTCGGACAGATTTTATTACATGTTTGCCGACAAGTCCCCACTCGGACACAGATTTTATTACATGTTTGCTGACAAGTCCCCACTCAGACACATTTTTTATTACATGTTTGCTGACAAGTCCCCACTCGGACACAGACTACCCTCCAGACCATGACCCAGTGATTATAAACTAAAATCTGTTACATATAAAATATGTCCTCTGATGAATGCATGTGCAACATCTACTAAAAAATATAATTTTTTTTACTGTAATTACAATATTTGTATATCTGACCTCAGAACACCTCTAAGCAGGGATTTTAGCAGAAGACCCAAAAGACATACCCCTAACACAGATTGTCATCGTACATGTCGCCATTTAGCAAATTTGCTAAATTTCCATCCAGTGGTAAAGTGAAGTGGTAATAGACAGAGAAATGAAGGGTGCCAACAAAAAGTGGAATCTGACTTTGACCTAAATCTTCTTTCATAATTTAAATGCTTTAAGCCCTACAACAAATGCTGAGAAGAAATGAGAACACTGAGGCAAAATTTAAGTCAAACAGGGGCAGAAATCTTTAAAATTTTGCTAAAAAGATGTACGTCAATTTTGACCTAGGCCTTCTCAATGTAAAGACTCAAACCAAATTTGATTCCAATGCATTTAGTCCTTCAAAAGATATTCAGAAGAAACAAAATCAACGGGCAACATTTTAAGTCGAACATGGGCTATAGTTCTATAAAATATTTACAGACAAATGGTGAAAATCAATCTTAACTAAGTTCGTCTAGATGAAAACCTCACACAAAATTTGATTTCAATGCATTCAGTCATTCAACAGTGATTAAGCTGAAACAAAAACTGAACTGAAATGTTCTAACTCAAACAGGGGACAGAACCCCAAAATATGTTTGGCAGAAAGCAGTGACCATGAACTAAACTGATGGCTTCTTAATATAAAGGCTAATACCAAATTTGATTTCATTCCATTAAGTCCTTCAAAAGTTAACAAGACGAAATTAAATTTTTGATGGACGGGATGGGTACGGAAACAGATATATACTCTGTTCATAGATACGGTGGAGGCATAAAATATTAAGAAGAAAATCGATACAATGTGATAAAAAGCTAGACCATTCAAATCGATACAATGTGATAAAAAGCTAGACCATTCAAATCGATACAGTGTGATAAAAAGCTAGACCATTCAAATCGATACAATGTGATAAAAAGCTAGACCATTCAAATCGATACAATGTGATAAAAAGCTAGACCATTCAAATCGATACAATGTGATAAAAAGCTAGACCATTCAAATCGATACAATGTAATAAAAAGCTAGACCATTCAAATCGATACAATGTGATAAAAAGCTAGACCATTCAAATCGATACAATGTGATAAAAAGCTAGACCATTCAAATCGATACAATGTGATAAAAAGCTAGACCATTCAAATCGATACAATGTGATAAAAAGCTAGACCATCTAAATCGATACAATGTGATAAAAAGCTAGACCATTCAACCAATCCTTATTTCTCATACTGTAATTCAGGCATGGCAATAAACTGAATCATTATGAAAATATTAAAATTCTGATCGATACCATATGACTGTAGTTACATCCCCAAATGAGACTTTGAAAGAAAATTGACGATCGTCTTTGCATGTACACTTTCATATACACTTGTTTTCATCCTGCCGATGTAATCATGGTGAGAACAGCAGCATCAATGTCAAAATCTTTGTTAAAGGTTTGTGATCAAGTGTTTGCTTGACAGAAACAATGGCCTTATATAAGAAACAAATCACATGCAAGCTGATGCATTTTGCATCATACAAAAGCATAATTTTTTTTCTCCACTAACCTTGACAAAATCCAACAGAATCTGTGCCCCACCAGAATTGCATACACTGTCTGTTGCAGGAATAGAGTGTGGTAAAATATGACTCAGTACTTCCAGACAATGAGCATTGACTAAATTGTAGTCCCGATTCATTCTGATAATTGTTAAACAGTTGTCACAAATTTTAACAGCAAACTCTTTCATGTTCTGTGATTCTTCCAACGTCAGGTTTGCCAGCAAGCCCAATGTGGTTTGTAAAATCTGCACACTGGATGTACTTTCTTGCTTGTCTTGGTGATATGCCTGGAATCAAATACATATGTGACAAAATAAAATGTAATACTGGGCTTTCCTTTTCTTCTCATCTACAAATCCATTTACATGAATATTTTTGATAACTTTAATATTGGCACATGGTTTCAAGGTGCAAATAAAGATCAATGAAAAAAGTTATTTATTTATAAAACAAATGTAACACAATTTCCTTAAAAATCCAGGATTTTATTTTTACCTAATGTTTAAAATTTATTTGTGAAATTATGGTTTCTTATTTTGGGCACACTAACGTTTATACATGCACTTTTGGTGTGATGCAACTAATGTAATATTATTTCCTGGTGGCCTTCAAAACATGGCTGACAGAAAATTACGACTAGTTTGTGTCTATTTTTTTAAATATTATTTGTTTAGGCTGCTACAATACCTATAATTATGCCAAGTTCTTTTAATTCTGTACATGGATTAGTTGCTGTTGTTGTAAGGTTTAATGCCATTTTCAGCACAAGATAGGCTATACATGGCAGCCAGTGTAAATGGTGGAGGAAGAACCTGGGAAAACCACCACTTTAGAGCAATATCAATGGTGTTTTATACACTTTGTCATACCACCACTTTAGAGCAACATCAATGGTGTTTTATACACTTTGTCATACCACCACTTTAGAGCAAAATCAATGGTGTTCTATACACTTTGTCATACCACCACTTTTGAACAATATCAATGGTGTTCAAAGAATTGTGATCTTTGTATATTTTGTATTTTGTATATATGTGTATTTTGTGATGATTGTGCTAAGGTTTCTATACCTTGTGCAGACAACACACCATAATTATTATAATAAATATCATGACATATATTAAGGTTTCTATGTAAACGTAAAAAGCTTTTATTATAAATGAAACAAATATATAATTAATTATAAATTGTAAATGTAGTAGCTATATATTCAAACAAGATGTGCATTATCAAGCCAGCACTGAGGTTTCAGGTTTAATTGTTGTTGTTATAGCAGGGTTTAATGCCATTTTTCACCACAAGATGGGCTATACATGGCGGCCAGTATAATTGGTGGAGGAAGAACCCTGGAAATTCCTGGGAAGAACCAATGACCCACGAGAAGCTACTGGCAGGCTTTCTCACATACCCATGTTAGCAGAGCCTGAGACTTAAAACTCACACAGACAGGTGAGATGGCAGTGATCCGTAATGGTGAGCGCTTTAGACCACTCGGCCACTTGAGGCCCCTTCAGGTTTACTTTTTATCTATTTTTCAAAAACTTGTTCTCATTGTCTCATTCATTTCACATAGCAAAATGATTGTTTATCTTTTTGTTCCAAATTCTTATTTATCCTGTACTTTTATATTTGGGGAGGGGGGTAGATAATTGCTCTAAAATTACTCTTTGTGCAAACAAAGGTCTTCACTAGCTCACTAAATCTTTGCTAATCTTGGTGATTTAACTGGTAACTAGAAAATATAGGAAAAGTGACAACTAAACCAAGTTATAGGTCTGACCCCTCCATGGTAACATTGTATTTGAATTCAAATAATTTCATCACGGGTAACAGTTTATGGAAATTTATTAACAGTGTACTCGTTGATAAAAACTAAATTATGAAGAAAAGAAAATTACATAAAACAAAATGAGTGTTTGACTCATGGGATTCACAACAACTAAATCTAAAAAACAAATAACGTTTTTCTTCTAACTCACATAGTCCTCAGGAATTCTAAATACATGTATCCTATGAGGAAACATTCAAAGACTAATAATTCCAACCTGAATTACTCCATCAAATTTGTAACTTAGAAAAACACCAACACTTGCGAGAGATTTACATTAGCTGCTAGCACTGGCAGCCATCTTGAATCCAAATAATTAATTTATTAATTACTCCCCATCACTGTGCAGGTTATATTAATTACAGAAAAACAACTCTCCATTCAAGTGGATGTACCTTAGTGTTTCTATTTGCAAGCAGTATACATTCATGTCAATTGCTCTTCTTCTATTGCTTGGGTAACTTATATGTCAACAGTTTTGCAGTGGTGTTATGTCTCTAGGCAATCAAATGCGCCCAATCTTTAGTTTTCATCAATGTGTTTGTACTTACAATAATAGCTGATGTGTATTCCCACAACTCTTTTCTTGCATTTAATTTGGACTTGATATATTTGTCTGATGACAAGTGATTCACTGTATCAATGCAAGACCAAGCCATGCTGGCCTTCACTGAAGGATCCTTCTGCAAGAGAAAGGAATAGAAATAACACAGTAGAAGTAGAAAAATCCATTGCCTGGGGCAACTCAAAATGATTGCCAGGCAATGATTTTTCATAATGTGAAAGCTTGGTTGGGCAAATGAAAAATATTTTAAAAATCATTGTGTAAAGAATTTAAGAATTATAATAGAATTCTGTATATTTTACAGTGACAAGCCTTTGATCACTGAATTGGTCTCTGGGTACCTATAACAGAGTATATGAGTTATCTCCATATAATTCTGTTATTAACACATGTTCAGGGGATTGCTGCTGTTAAGAAGGCATTCTAATCCACATGTGTCGACTATTCATAACATGATTCAGTAATCGCAGTCCAAACAACCGGCCACATGGGGAGATCCACAAGAAGAAAAAATATCACAAACGTTTGTCTTTTGTCAGCTGCAACATATAGTAATAGTTTCTTTCATTCGTCAGCTTGACACGCCTAAGATCTAGCAGATATATCTCACTGAAGATACGGGCATTCAATTTAGAGCATGTGACACATGCTTGTTTTGGCTAACTTTAGTGAAAGGAATATGGCATTTAAATAATCAAAACAATTACAATTGTCACTGCATACTGCTACATATACACTGGCTGGCAGGGCAATAGCTAAACAAAAATACACAAGGAAAATTAGCAGCTCCCTTCAATTTTACACTGGATTACCAGTGTCAGATTAATGACACTATAAACCATAATGCTGAACCTCAGATAAACATAACATGTGGATAAGTTTTGCAATCAGGGATGGCCAACAAGGCACCATCAGAAAAAGGGAAATTTTTTGACTTTCTTTTATTTGTTGATCTTAAATAGATTGTGTTTTGAATCTGAGTGACACTTTCCATATATATATATATATATATATATATATATATACACACACACACACACACACACACACACATACATACATACACACACACATACCAAAGGCTGGTGAAAATATTGATTACATCAATTTTAGGTGCAACTGTATCTGCAATTTCCCAGGCAGCCTGATTTTTAAAGCTGGTTGCCTAGGGAAAACCATGGATTTAAGAAAAAATATTATATCCCTGCATAGTTATACAAATATTATATCCCTGCATAGTTATACAAATATTATATCCCTGCATATTTATACAAATATTATATCCCTGCATAGTTATACAAATATTATATCCCTGCATAGTTATACAAATACTATATCCCTGCATAGTTATACAAATATTATATCCCTGCATATTTATACAAATACTATATCCCTGCATAGTTATACAAATATTATATCCCTGCATATTTATACAAATATTATATCCCTGCATAGTTATACAAATATTATATCCCTGCATATTTATACAAATATTATATCCCTGCATAGTTTTACAAATATTATATCCCTGCATGGTTATACAAATATTATATCCCTGCATATTCATACAAATATTATATCCCTGCATAGTTATACAAATATTATATCCCTGCATATTTATACAAATATTATATCCCTGCATAGTTATACAAATATTATATCCCTGCATAGTTTTACAAATATTATATCCCTGCATATTTATACAAATATTATATCCCTGCATATTTATACAAATATTATATCCCTGCATAGTTTTACAAATATTATATCCCTGCATATTTATACAAATATTATATCCCTGCATAGTTATACAAATATTATATCCCTGCATATTTATACAAATATTATATCCCTGCATAGTTATACAAATATTATATCCCTGCATATTTATACAAATATTATATCCCTGCATAGTTTTACAAATATTATATCCCTGCATATTTATACAAATATTATATCCCTGCATAGTTTTACAAAATCTGTGCATGCTGAATCAGTAACATCTAAATTTTAGTATAACACTTCTGAATGAAAAAAAACAACTTAATTTATTTTAAAATGCTAATAAAACAACTTCTATCTATAAAGAGGTCCTTACAGACCAGTTAATTCAATGGAGCAGTGGTTTGGTGGGGTGGGGTAGTGTTAAAGGGGTGGAACTAAATAACTTAGGAAAAAAAACCACCTTACATCCACCATAACTGGAAATCAGATTCAGACTGCAGAGGTAGATAAGAACTCTGTTATTACTATGATGAAAACCCTATATCGATATGACCATCCATTCAGGAAGAGTAGCAAGAGTAAGATTTTCAAGATGGCTGCTGTGACGATCTGAGTTCCCCTCTTGAGTGAATGTGCATGTAAAGAATTTAGGAGTAGCTCTAACAAACTTGTGCTAATGGTTGGACAGACATATGCCAGACAGATGACAGACATATGCCAGACAGATGACAGACATATGCCAGACAGATGACAGACATATGCCAGACAGATGACAGGCCATCACATAGACTCTTTATCCAGTAGATCCAGCAAACATCAAGCTCTCCATAAAGTGCAACCTTTGAATCCTGCATTTACATCAAACTATTTCACATTATCTCAGACAAAATATACAAAAGGATACACACGAAGACTAGGAAGGGCAAGCAAATAATAATAATTCTGTATTTACCAAGGACAACTCAATCAGAATACAAATGTATCTAGTCTCCCTTAGGGCACAAAATTTGTCTTTCTATCTGTATAAATAACATTTTAAAACTCCAATTCTGAAACTTCAGTAAACAATAATAACCACTGAATAGAAGAAGTTTTCTGGCACAAAATTTTCTCTTCTTTCGATAAAATTAAATCAATATTTGGAAGAAACCTCTTCAAAATTTGATTCAATCCGACGAGTGTTCAGTCTTGTTAGGTTGAGTGTATATATCTTGAGTGGCGAGTACAACATCAGAATTAGAGTTCCTGTGATGCTAATTACATGATACTTATTAAAGTGTTGTTACTAGCACTATTTTTCAGCACAAGATAGGCTTTATGTGATGCCCTGATGGAGGAAAAATGGTAGAAAACCCCGGGAAGAACCACTGACCCATGGGATGCTACTAGCAAACTTTCTCAAATACTCACATTAGCTGAGGCCAAGACACAAACCCACACAGAGGTGAGATGTCAATGATCTGTAAAGGCAAATGACTTGGAGCACTTGGCCACAGAGGGGCCCTATTAAAGTATTCTTTATTAATTAATTACTGAATTGATTTTAATTCTAATCTACTTGCAGCAACCTCAAAACACTACCAACCTAAAATGAATAAATTTTATCTTTACTGCTGTCACCATCCTCATTAAAACAAGTCAAATAACATGTTGGCATCATCATCTTCACTGCTACTCTTCCACAATTTGCTGCGGTCAATGTTCAGTGACACATACATGTGTATAAAAGCTATACTAAGAAGAAATCTGACAAAAGTTACAATTTGATAATTATTTCCATAGTACAGAATAATGTAGTTTTAACAATTTTTCAGTCATATTGCTACAATGTCTGCAGTGTGGCATTTTATAGTGATGTCTAGCACTGAGGCATCATGCCGCAGTCATGTAGCATCATGTCCCACTCAGTCACATTATCCTGACACCGGGCCAACCAGTCCTAACACTAACCTTGTAATGCTGAGTGTCTAGCAAGGCAGCTGTTGGTTCCATTTTTTAAAAAGTCTTTGGTATGATTCGGCCAGTGTTCAAACCTGCAACCTCCAACGTCTGAGGTGGAAGCTCTTAACAACAAGGCCACCGGAGCAATCAAATAAAGTATACAATTAAAAAAGAACTGTTTATACTTACTATAAGCAATTCAAATGCTGTGGCCCACTCTGAGACATGTTCTTGTAATTCTTTGGGAAATCTAATTTAAAAAAATGTAGGAATAATGATTCTATTTATGTTCTCTGATTTCTGTAACTGCCTCTCTAAAGGCATCATATTTTAGTCAATGAAAGAACTAAAATGAATTAAAGTGAATTAAACAGTGTAATGTAAATGCATGTATTTTCATGCAAACCAATTTTTGTGGTTTGAGAAAAAAAATGACATTTTTGTTCTTATTAAAAACTGTCCTATGGTCCTTCTGTTTTCACACAAGGATCATTGTCTTAAATTCATGGTAGCTACTACAGTTTTTAATCAATCATAAATTCCAAGAAAATGGGTAACCATTTAAAAATACTGCAATGATAAAACTACGGTATATGATTCAGTATATCTTGGTACAGCTACATTCAGATGGACTGATCACTTTGTCTACATATCAAGCCTGGACTGATCACTTTGTCTACATATCAGGCCTGAACTGATCACTTTGTTTACATATCAGGCCTGGACTGATCACTGTCTACATATCAGGCCTGGACTGATCACTTTGTCTACATATCAGGCCTGAACTGATCACTGTCTACATATCAAGCCTGGACTGATCACTGTCTACACATCAGGCCTGGACTGATCACTTTGTTTACATATCAGGCCTGGACTGATCACTGTCTACACATCAGGCCTGGACTGATCACTTTGTCTACATATCAAGCCTGGACTGATCACTTTGTCTACATATCAGGCCTGGACTGATCACTTTGTCTACATATCAGGCCTGGACTGATCACTGTCTACATATCAGGCCTGAACTGATCACTTTGTTTACATATCAGGCCTGGACTGATCACTGTCTACACATCAAGCCTGGACTGATCACTTTGTCTACATATCAAGCCTGGACTGATCACTTTGTCTACATATCAGGCCTGGACTGATCACTTTGTCTACATATCAGGCCTGGACTGATCACTTTGTCTACATATCAAGCCTGGACTGATCACATGTCAACATATCAGGCCTGGACTGATCACTTTGTCTACATATCAAGCCTGGACTGATCACTTTGTCTACATACCAGGCCTGAACTGATCACTGTCTACACATCAGGCCTGGACTGATCACTCTGTCAACATATCATGCCTGGACTGATCACTTTGTCTACATATCAAGCCTGGACTGATCACTTTGTCTACATATCAGGCCTGAACTGATCACTGTCTACACATCAGGCCTGGACTGATCACTCTGTCTACATATCAAGCCTGGACTGATCACTTTGTCTACATATCAGGCCTGAACTGATCACTGTCTACATATCAAGCCTGGACTGATCACTTTGTCTACATATCAAGCCTGGACTGATCACTTTGTCTACATATCAGGCTGGACTGATCACTGTCTACATATCAGGCTGGACTGATCACTCTGTCTACATATCAAGCCTGGACTGATCACTTTGTCTACATATCAAGCCTGGACTGATCACTTTGTCTACATATCAGGCCTGAACTGATCACTGTCTACATATCAGGCTGGACTGATCACTCTGTCAACATATCAGGCCTGGACTGATCAATTTGTCTACTTATCAGGCCTGGACTGATCACTTTGTCTACTTATCAGGCCTGGACTGATCACTCTGTCAACATATCAGGCCTGGACTGATCAATTTGTCTACTTATCAGGCCTGGACTGATCACTCTGTCAACATATCAGGCCTGGACTGATCACTTTATCTACATATCAGGCCTACTTAAATCTCCCAGACATGACTGCTAGTTCAAAGTTTTTTATCAGAACTTTCACTGAGCAACCATACATTAGTAATGCAATATCCAAAATATCATTATAACAAATTTTCTTTGATTTGTTCATCCATTAAAATGTCAAATAAACACCTTAATGAAGCAAAATTTAAAGGTCACTATATCAAGTTTACAGATTGTTTCTTGTTCTGATAATTAATAAAGGTGTTGCTGAGTAAACTTAATCTGAAGGTAAGTAGGTCAAAGAAATTTGTATTATTCAGCATGATTTTTCTTCTTCTTCAATTTGCAGGCCTACATATGCCTGGATCAGACAATAACAGGTACCAGTTTCGCTATTTGGGTTAGCAGTACTCACTATATCGAAGCATAAACATATGAAGAATGAAAACCAGTGCTTGCAAATAAGTGATTTGCTGTACATTACCATGAAGCAACATGCTGATGGATTTTTTTACATTGCTGATAGCTGTGAACCTAGGAGATTTTGGGTCCTCTGCAAAGAGTTTCTTACAACCATGTGACAACAGTCACTTCAGAGGTACAGAACTGATGTGTTATCATGTGACAAAGATTTTCCAGCCAATGCAGCACAGTGTATATAGATTTTTAATGCAAATGTGCATCACTGATTCCTGGACCATGCGATTTTGAATGCATTCACTGTTTGAGCTAACACTTCACTGCAAATGTTAATGATGTGTCACAGCTATGAATGCATTCCTTATGGACAACAAAGAGAGAACTGTAATACAGTCATCAGTATTGATGCACAAACGAGTGGGGGATTCGCAAGTACATTTTGTAAAACAACTAAAGAGGACTGTCAGCAGCTGAATTACAGACAAAACAAGTTTCAATGAAAGGAGAGAACCTGAACGTGATTTGTTTGATAGAAATTTCACAGGTATTTCAATTGTTAAGTGTTAGCATGGATTTTCTCACCTGAATTTATCAAAACAATTCTGTGGTATAGGCTGAGTGTTGGCGCTCTTGACAAACTTGTGAGAATAAATTCTTATGATATAAAATCTGCACTGCACACAGGAGTTCAAAAGCAGTAGACACTATCATTTACCTTCAAAATCTGTGGGACACACATTTTAGAGCGACAAAGGTAAATAATAGTATAACAATTGAATACTTGTGCTATAAAATTAGAACCATCATATTTGCTTCAACAGTTTTGCCACCTTTGAGAACTGCAATGCACTGTATATACTATAATATTTTCCTTGGACACTTATTGCAATAAACGTTTATCATGTGCTCAAAGCAGCAGGGAAGTTGTACAGACCAGACGTTCCAGACCAAATAAAGCTTCCTACGAGAACTTTCTCCGTAGAAGCCTCGGATTTCAAAAATAAGCCTTCCTACGAAAATTAATTTGCGTAAATTCACTCCCGACTGCAATTTTTTGTGTGCAAATTCAATGATTCCGGACAAGGAAAAAAGGGGGGGGGGGAATTTATTCTGGTGTCGATGAAGTTTGCGAAGTTTGGCTGCGAGTCTCATGAATAAATTTGATCAAGACCGATTCGATATCTACTACGCGGATCATGAAGATTAATCGTGATGAAACCGTGCGGTGTTGCCTGGGCGCGGCTGAAGAAATTTTTGAATTTGTTTATGTCCATATCGCCGTTGCACCAAGTCTGATGAATATTTCTCAGCGTGTGAGTATCGACGCCATTGAAAACGGATAAGATATTGCAATTGTCCCTAATTACCTTTGGAATTTGCGTATATCGCTGCGTCACGTAAATCACATCGGTGTTCTTGTGTCGGCCACGCGAGAATATCCTAGCCGGATTAGTTTGCTTATCCAGCATAACATCATCGAATACGACAAGATTATTAACATCGCCATCTAAATTTTCCACGGATGGAGTTTCATTGATGTCTGTGATGAATTCGATTGTGCCTTCGTCGGTATTGTCGCTAAATTCCTTTAGCACTTGATAACAACGCTGATCATCAACGGACGGTGCAACCAAATACAACTTATCCCATTTTAACCATCGCATTATCAAATTTAGCAACAACTGCGTCTTTCCAGATCCCGACGGGCCAATAATTATCATCCTTATCGAATTCGGTAACACCGCGTTGTGTTTCACCTGCTCGCGTTTCTTCGTGGCGGAAAAATCAATTACATTCATGTTACTAGAATACATGGATCTATATTGTGTTAAGTGTCGCACGCGCACAGCTACGATAAATCCAATCGAAATTGTCACACGCAATAACAGGAACGCAATTGCAGGAGAATGCGAAGTTTGTAAGACACGCAAGTTTAAATTTGTAAAAAAAAAAATAGAAGAACCGGAGGAGACATTACCGCCTCCATGAAAAATCTACCTGGGCTGCCTTGGGCAAAATATCCCGGAGAAAAGCATCTGCCAGGATACAATTACTGCGGACCCGGCACAAGGCTCGATATAAGACTCAACGATAAAAATCAACCAAATCCCGGCGAAGATCCAGTAAACGCCATCGATAACGCGTGTTACTATCACGATCTCGCATACCGCAGCGGAGATTTACAACAAAGACATCTCGCTGATATTAGGCTAATTCATGCAATAGACGCGATTCCTGACAAAAGTTTCAAAGAAAAATTGGCAACTTGGCTGGTAAAAGGCGCGATGAAAGGTAAATTAGTATTCGGTGCTGGTAAATAATAATGGAGCAGATATATTATTCTCCGCGAGGATTCTGGCGAGGAAAATCAGCAATAGCCAAACTCGCCAAGGCAGCAAAAGTAAAACAATCCACCGCTGAATCGTGGTTATCGAAACAGGCAGTCTGGCAAATTTATCTTCCCCCACCTAAGAAAATATCATATGCGAGTTTCTCTGTCAGCGTCCCTAATGAAGTTCATCAGGCTGATTTAATGTTTCTTCCTTACGATACCGTCGACGGAGTCACATATAAATACGTGTTAACGGTTGTTGATATCGCAAGCAGATACAAGGAAGCGGAGCCGTTATCGAATAAAACAGCAACGGAGATCGCTAAGGCGTTTAGCGAAATTTATTCACGATCTCCATTAACATGGCCGAAGCTTCTTCAGGTTGATCCAGGTCGAGAATTTCTTGGTGCGGTTACTTCATTGATGAAAAAGAATAATGTTAAAATCCGTCGCGGTATTGTAGGTGTTCATCACAATCAAGCTATCGTTGAGAGATTCAATAAAACGCTTGCAGAACGATTATTCGGATACCAGTACGCGCGTGAATTTATTCAAGATAATCGATCTCATGATTGGGTATCGAGGTTGCCTCACGTGATTAACGCACTAAATAACGAGACAACGAGAACAATAGCAATGAAACCCGCAATTGCAATTACAAAAACAAATATACCACTAAAGCGAGATTCCACAATT
Source organism: Sinohyriopsis cumingii (assembly GCA_028554795.2). Taxonomy (NCBI): domain Eukaryota; kingdom Metazoa; phylum Mollusca; class Bivalvia; order Unionida; family Unionidae; genus Sinohyriopsis; species Sinohyriopsis cumingii. The sequence goes on along the minus strand of JAPYKE020000304.1, from coordinate 201,406 downwards.
CCGCCTGTATTAGGTAACGTCACTGTCCGGTACTTATATAAAGAAGGCGAGGCCGAAGGAGGAAGAAAAAGAGCAACCGATCCAAATTGGAGCGTTACGACACATAAAATATCCACCGTAACAAGATCGTCAGGGAGACCAGCAATTTATTTTCTAGATTCGCTAGCGCCACAACGCGGATTTACCAAGGAAGAATTACAAATAATACCGAAAGATACTCAACTACCGCCAGCGTCATTAATGTGAAACCGAATTCTACCTAACTGAGATAATTTTCTTACTCTCGACACGGCCAGATACACTAAATTTGACCAGGAAATTCTATCATCGACGATCCAAACTTGGCCATCCACGGTTAATCCCTGCGATGAATGTATCGTTGTTGCGTAGCCTAGTTTCCATGGTGATCTTTCTGCGTTTATCGCGTCATTGACAAGATTAATATCAACAAGAATAATATCATTCAGTACCAAGATCTTTTCCTCTCCGCAGGGTAAAGTAACACTAATATTTTGTTTCCTGGTATCAGCTGGCCTGTAACACAACGGCACCTGCAGCGTTGGAAATTTCTCACAATGAAGCTTGAATAACATTTCCTGAATAACATCGCGAACAATTTTCCTACTAGCAACGATCAAATGATCGGGACGCCACAAATTTAGAAAAATATCCATCGGAGTCTCGTCGATTATTCTTCTCATCACATCGCATTGAATTTTATTCGGTTGTAATCGAATTATTTTCTTAAATTCAGTCAGTAAAATATCATCGGATCTATAATCAGCGTCGATTTCCTCATAATAGTCAACAAAGTTCCTGAGCCATTCGTGAGGAGATTCACCATCAATCGGATCAGGTTGGCCATGATCTCCGCACATTATCACGGCTGTATTTTTCTCCTCCAGCCAGGTTAGGAACGATTTTAATACAACTAAATTTACTGTGCAAATTTCATCAAATATTATAATTCTGTTGATATATTTATTTCCCATGCGAGCCGAATCCCATAATCCACCGCTGTATTTGAAATAACTGTGATACGTACCAGAATCAACGCCGCGTTGCCTTATTTCTCGCACTAATCTGTGAGTTGGAGTCAACACTATCATATCAGATTTCGCAAATAAATTTATCGCTCGCGTTGTTTTCCCGCTACCACCAGGTCCATTTAGGTAAACGAATTTACTACGTGAAATCGGGTCAAATGCAGATGCAGCCGTCGATATTTCCTCAAATTTATCTCGATGAAATTTATCGCAATCTTCAACATCGGCGTCTTCGCAATAATCTAGAATATCCTCGTTTTTTATCCTCCAAGTGCCCCAGGAGCCATCGGAGATTAAATTATCCAGCCTATACTGATATTTCCTATCGATATAAAATGAATCCGTTGCCACCCTTACCGCGATATCAGAAAATTTGTTTATCATCGACAGTAAATTTATGCTCACATAAGCTAGCATCGAAGACCTCAAATGCGTATACTGCGCTGATTCTCCGTCGAGATAGCTAATTACGGTACCCAATTTTTCTCCGTCAATGATAATATTTTCTCTGTTGCAGAATATTCCTCGCAATACCGTATCGGCTATAATAAAGTCCATCTCGACATCATTGATAAACAATCTAGCGTGTCGGTGTTTATGATCAACGGATCCTCCTTGAGTAAATTTGCCAATTATTTTTCTTCCGATATCCTTCGCGTTTTCACAGTCCGTCGGTAGCCACACCTTAGTTTGTTTTCTATACGATATAATCGCCTCGCTAACCGTCAACGATACTAACATTGACGAATCTAGCATATATCTCAATAACACAATAGGGACCCATCTGCGTTGAGAGAAATGCCGACCGAACCAAATATAACAAATTTTATGTAAATTTTCAGCAAACTCGAATGAAGTTACACAAGCGAATCCGGTCATGACAAAATCAGGTAACGGTCCGTTAATTGCCACTCTAGTCATCTCGCTGGTGGGATGGCCAAATTTAGCAAAATAATCCGCACAATCGCCATATCCGAGGAAACTTCCAGGATAGCACGCGCTCATATCAACGGAGATCATATCTTCGAAATAATACTTGGTATTCCACAATCCGCCATGGCCGTATTCGATACAGCTAAGTTGAATATCAGTGAGAAATTCGTTCCTTGTAGGTTTCCACGAATTTCTTTCTCTGGCAGCGTGAGCAGCAACAGATGGAACAGTAAAACAATTTGTCAGTAATTGATCAGGATTTGACGAATATTTCACCGCGATATTTTTCATAGATTCATGTAATTTTTCATCACGGTAAATATCTCCTCGTGGCAAGATAAACTGATCATATTTTTCTTCACTCGAGAATAACCAAACCGATATCGGATCAGATGCGGCTAATATTTTGATATATCGGAACATGGCATCGGAATTATCCTTTGCGCCTTCCACGGGATAAAATTTAACAGCACGATTTCGCGGGAATATCATTACCGACTGCGACCACGCATGTGAATTATGATCAACAATCTCGATTGGTACTCCTCGAGATTTATATGGCGACGAGTATAATATTTCTCCCGATAGCGTTTTCACCGTGATAGGAAATTTAAGTTTCTTGCTCAACACAGCAACATCGTCAATCGATGCGCCATCAACAACAGTCTTCGCCCATGAATTAATTTTATTCAATCTCAACTGTGTCAATCCAGATCCACGACGAGCGTTTTTCATATGCTCGATAACACGCTCAGCCACGCAATTTATCATCGGCGATTCTTTCATCGCAGGTAGATTTTTCATGTCGGGATTATTATTTAGCCGATAAATTCCATAAACAACAGCGCTAGATGGATACGCCCTGGCATAATAAGGACCGTCAATTCCCAATAATAATCCTGGCTTCGAATTTTTATCAAGAATAACATTTTTCTTACCGCCACGTATTGGATCTCGTTTATCGCGAATAATCCAAGTGTCGTCAGGCATTTGTGCGATGAATTTTATCCCAAAGATAAATCGCTCTTCCTTGTGTTCGGATTTTATGTGCTCGATTATCTTCTTGGCCCGTTCCAGATTCATCGTAGCATCAACAGCGTTAGTTTTCCATGTCGACCAAGTGTGAATCGCTCCATCATCGAGGAATTCTCTCTTGGCACGATCAACCTCAGGTATGATATATTCTGCCTCATCAAGATCAAAAATATCCATTATTATATTTTAGACAAATGTTTAAATTATATCATGCAATGCAAATGGATACCAATCGGATCAACAAAATCATGCGACAAATCCTGCAGAGGCGAATATTGTGGCGCTCACATATATGCGATTCGACGAGGCAGTAAAGGACCACAGCGGTGTTTAGTTTGCCAAGTTGGCACTCGAGGAAAGACACGATTGTGTTTGTCCTGTGGAGGGAAAAATTATCGAGAATTGCTCAGATATTACAAAAAGAAATCTTCCTCGGTGATAACCTGCGAAGAGGATTATATTAATCGATTCAAGGCAAATTATGATTTAAACAAATGGAATATTGTATATGGAAATGAAATCAACGATTCCTGCAATGAAAATCACACACGAGTATAGATCTCATCCTACGATCGAGGGTTACGAGTCGTCATCGGATGGTGTTGTCAGAAATGCAAAAACAAAGAATCCTGTTGGTAATGTTAATAATTCGGGTTATCTGTTATTTACTTTCGGTCCAGTAAAGAGAAGAATTGCGTATTACAACCATAAGTTTATATTCGAATGTCACAAAGGACCTATCAAGATAGGTCTTGTTATCGACCACATTGACGGAAATAAACTTAACAACAAAATATCTAACCTTTGCGCAGTGACGCAGAGCGAAAATTCAAGATCCGGCAATACCGGTGGCGCACGATCTGCTAAGTCGGTCAAATCGGTAAATCAAGCAACAGGCGAGGAACTTGCATTTGAGTCAATGAGGGCCGCTGCGAAATATTATAATATTAATACAGTCTCGGTGCGGCGAGCGGCAGAAAAAATAATCAACGCGACATTTTCATATAATCTCGGTGAATGGATCAAATTCTCCTATATACCAATAATATTCGATTCGGAGAGCGACGAAGAATAATTAAATATTACAAAAATAATATAATATGGATGAACAAACTATAAGCAATATTATCGAAGCCATCGATGATCTTAAGAAAAAAAATATAAATTTTCCCTCGGATCTAGACACAAATAAAATCCGATCTGAATTCGAAACAATCATTCAAGGAAAACTCGAATACAAATACACGCTACCATCCGAATACAAATTAATAAAGAAAATCCAAATTGCGATGTATCAATCGTTAGCTACAGTCAGCGATGATCGCATCGAGGATTTTGTTAAATTATCAACGCTGGTAGAAAAAGCTAGATTGATTTTATCCGACGAATATGAATCAAGAAAAATTACAAGCTCGCGCATCAGACAACTGAAAAAACTTGTCGATGAGAGCAAGGCCAAGGAAATATCCTCCTGAAGAAATTCCGCAAACAACAAAAAAAAAATAAAAAAATATATTAATTTTAAAAAAATTCCCTGGATTTTATTTATTTTTTTGGCCCGTTTTTCCCTGGCAGATGGATTTACGATTTTACCAGTAGATTGATACTAACAGTTTCCCCGCGGATATCAAGCAAATTTCCTTTCTGGTCCGTCAGTTTGAAATTTATCCTTGACAACAATCGATTATGACATCGCAGATAAAACGGATTCACCGGCTCCTTTATTATCAAATAACCCGGAGAGGCGCTAGGTGAAAACGAATACAAGATAAATCCCTGTTGCGCCTGATTTGACTCTGATGAATCAACATTGTAGCTGCCCTCGACAACATCCGCGTGAAGATAAATCGCGATAACTTCCGTTATATTAACGATACCTGGCGAGATATGCCGCCCTTGCCCGGCGGGATCATTATCGTGTTTGAGAATCGATTCTGATTGTATTTTTTTAGTCCACGCGGCATGTAACTTCGGAAATAAATCATCGATGGTATCAGTAACAGATTTTCTCATTTTATCAACGTCATAATCAGGAAATTTGAAATTTGGTAGCGTTTCCTCGGTTAATCCAAATACTCTCATGAATTTTTGTTTTTCTCCTGAATTTCTGATCAACTCGAATTTGCTAATAGGAAGAACATAATCGGCAATTGATATATCGTCGACTATCGCCTGAATAAACATACCATGATAATATTCAATATCATTCGCGAGTTGATTTAAAATCTTCACGCGTTTGATAATTTCGCTACATGAGCCTGATTTATTTAAGATGCATTCATGAAAGGATTCCCGCAATAAATTTAATTGTATTGTATGATCTTGAATAAATTCGTCGAGGGTTCTTCTTACCAAGATACCATCTATGGGGGCTATTATCCTGTAAATGTGGGTAGCGTCGAAGATTTTCACACCGGGGGGAATTTTAGGAAGAGGCAACCACGAGAGAATTCTTTCGTTAATAAAAGTAAAAGCGAATATTACCAGGTTAATTTTGTGGTTATTCATGAGGTTGATGGCGCTATCGATCAGAGGTTTGTGTTTGATATCTCCATACCATCCTTCGTCGGTGGTAAAATCTTCTTTTTTTGGTTCCGGTAGTTCTGGAGGAGCTTCCTCGTACCAACCTGGAATAATAAAATCTGATTTTTTTGGTTTTGCTAGAGGTGCGATTTCAGGCCAACCTAATATGGTCCTAATCGATGATTGGTAAATATCTACCATGTAAGGTGATTTCACTTCTATCATCGATGATAGTGTTGGTTCATGCGCAGATATTTTTATTCCCGGAGTAGCATCGCCGGTTATATTTGATATTCTACTGGTAAATTCCTTATCCAGCTGATCAATTTCGTAACTGCCTGTTGGTATGCCAACGACGATCCAATCAGGTGTTCCATCGGGTTTGTTTTTGTTGGCAAAAACAAGCGAATTATTCGATGATAATTTACCGAATGATTTCGATCTAACATTAGGCCAGCTGTTGTAGACACGCAATTGTGTTAACGCAATTTCTTTAACGCTGATTGGTGTTGGAAAATTGATGCTAAATTCTGGCTTAGTTGAGCTTAACGATATTAACGTTGTTGTCGGCGGTGTCGTGTTTGTCACGATCTGGGCTAGTTCGGACATTATTAATATTCATTTGTTCAATCTCGGAGTAAATACTGATCATTGCCGAAAATTCTGGATCGGAGATAACGCCATCGTTGAGACTCTCCGAAAGCAGCGATGATAATTTCGAATACGCGTCGTTGACCTTGGATAGTTTGTTTTTGTACAACGATAATTTTTCATTCGCGCATGATGAGATTTTTTTCGCTACGATATTGAGAACACCTGCGATTGTCGTTGTTGACGAGATTATTATCGTTGCAACGATTGGCGCGATTGTTGTTACCGCGGATAAAATTATTCCAGCACCAGCGACTATCGCGGATACCGCGTACACAGCAACGTCAATGATAACTAATCTACGCTGGTATTTCTTTATTTTTGTTTGATATTCGTCTAGGAGCTTTTTTAGCGAATCCTGCCATGATCGCGCCTGATTATAACGATAATCCGATGCGGTCATTTATTAGTTATTTATCTAGCCAATTGATTGGGGATTCTCTATCTCGGCAGCTGCAACCGGCTCGGGATCCTCTTCGACAACTATGACCGACTTGGGTTGACCAATTACGGCCCAAACCGATAAATATTCGAAAATTACAAAATAATGCACTGGTTCCATGGTGGTTCTGTCTTGTGGTTCTAGTGTGAAATTTACGATGTTATTTTCATCTATGGAAATAACGAAAAATCCAGGATAGTATTCATAAATTTCATGATTATCGGCCGTCACGTTAAATTTTATTGACTTCGAAATAATATATACTCGATATACACCCTGAATTGGCGCGGTAAAGTTAAAAGAATCATTATCAGGTGTCCAGGTAATATTTTGTGTCCTCAGCACAAATGATACATTGCAGGAAAGATGTTTTGATTCTACCTGATCTGGTATCGAAATACGCATCAACGCAGGAATATCCAACGATGATATTTCTAAGTTGATTTCGTCAATTTTTGTAGTTGCGTCGAGAAGTTTCGCGTTGATATTTTGAATTTCTCCATCGTAAACTGATGTATCGTCTTTTTTATTTGCTAATTCTCGTACCACGTTAATTTCCTCGGATATTTTAGTAACATCTTCGCTGATTTTTTTTGTTTTCTCGTGGAGATCGTTATGTGATGTTCTATCGGCTTTTTGAAATATTAATGCGCGTACCGATTCAATCTCTCTGTTGATTTGGGCGATATTCTCGTTGATGGATTTTATTTTCTCGGTGATATCGCCGTTGGCACCTTGATTCGCCCCACTAACCGATTCAATATCTTTGTTGATTTTGGTAATTTCCTCGTTGATGGATTTTATTTTCTCGCTGAGGTCGTTATGTGATGTTCTATCGGCTTTTTGAAATATTAATGCACGTGCCGATTCAATATCTTTGTTGATTTGGGCAATATCTTCGTTTATTTTCTTTGTTTTCTCGGTAAGATCGTTATGTGATGTTCTATCGATTTTCTGACCCATCGCGGTATTTATTTTGGTAATTTCCTCGTTGATGGATTTTACTTTCTCGCTGAGATCGTTATGTGATGTTCTATCGGTTTTTTGAAATATTAATGCACGTGCCGATTCAATCTCTCTGTTGATTTGGGCGATATCTTCGTTTATTTTCTTTGTTTTCTCGGTAAGATCACTGTGTGTAGTTGAGGAGGTTTCGATGAATTTTTTTATATCCTCGTCGAGTTTTTTACTGAGATTTTTTGATGTATCGTCTAGTTTTTTAAGATCGTTAGTTAGCTTGGTAAATCTTTTTGTCACTCTATCCTGAAGATCGTCGTGTGATGCTTTATCAGCCTTTAGAAGCATCGCCGCTGATAGCTCTTTGTCGGATTTTTCTACATCCGCGATATTAGCCTTTAGTGGCAATACCGCTAATAGATCGGTAATATCAGCAATAGATTTTAATACCATCTCCGATTGACGAGTAAACTGACTAATATGATCATTATATTCGTCTCGCTTGATTATATCAGTTATTTTCACGTTGCTTGTTTGTAATCTCCCTTCGCTGTTCTGAAAAATAGCAACTTCGCCAGGATCTACTTCTGACAGCGATAGAAGATTGTTAATATCGCTCTTGGTTGCGAACTTTGATAGATCGACGTCAGTCACTTCTGCTTTTTCCTTCCTGTAGATAAATCTACCGTAAATATCAACCATGATATTTATCTACGGCGTATTCAAATACAATTTTGTGATACGGACCGGATGATTTTGAAATTGCATCGAGGACGTTAATTGATTCAGGGCCGCATATTGGTGGATCCGCTAATGTCTGCGTTGGAAGTGTCGAATACCAAATCGGAAGATTTAGTTTTGACACATAGCTGATAAATTCATTTGGCGGTGCTAATCCATACGAATCAAAGTAAATAACTTCACGAGGATTAATCGCGTAGGCAACCCAGTGCGTGCCAGGGCCGGTATTTTTATCGAGATTTATTATTCCCGTCTCGGTAAGGTTTGGTTTGTTCGGTAGTTGATCTCGCATAAATACGCCTCTGAAAAATTTTATTTTTTTTTTCTTTGCTTCGCTAAGTAAATCTAAATTTGAATAGGCCGTGCTAATCTTAGACCGGATCCGTATGGGGGGCGTCTTAGATAAAGGCCTGATCCTTTTTGTTGTTTTTGCAACATTTTCGCGATTAGGGGAGAGAAGGCGGGAAATAATCCTCCCTTTTTTTTACTGTATCTCCCTCCCACCACTTTTTCTCCTAATTTGGAACCTATGCCCGAGAGCGCGCCTAATCCTAATGTCTTTCCAATAATCGGAAGGGCCATTTTTATCAGAGGAAGAAAAGGAAGAAATCCGCCTGTTTTGACCATATCTCTGATGGCGCCTATGGAAAGGCTCACATGAACGCCAGAATTTGCTGATTTGGCCTTGGTAAATCGTTCACGTTGACCTCTAGTTAGCGACAGTTTGTTAGGCCCACCGTGAATCTGATCGTTTTTCAGTGTTAATTTCATACCACATCGCTTTGATATCGCTGTTTGGAGTTTTTTTTATCTGACCCGGGGTCAGAGTTACACTGACGTGTTCGTATGGCATATTAATAATCGCTTAATCTAAATTTGGAATTTGTCACATGTTCTCGACAGGAGCATCGATAACTCGCATTCTACCACTGATGCCTTCCAGGATCATTGTTCTATCGCTGAGGATTACCGCGATGGCTCTTGCTGCTCCGGCTGTGTTAATTCTAGCTTTGAAATGAATATCAACAACGGATTGTTTTACCAAATCAAGATGTTCCAGGGAAAAGTAATAGATGGGATAGCGAATATTAAAATCCAACTGTGATATTTGCAATCCGGTATCGATATTTTGATCGCGTCCCATGAAACTTAGCAATCGATGATACGCGCGGGCAGTCGAATAGTTGTCAAAATCGATGGCTATTTCCTCCGATGGCTCTTGCTGGCCGTTTATCCTTAGTGAAACGTTTGTTGCATCGAAATTATCAAATATCATGTGACTGCGATTTTGATTGTATCTATCTGCAGATTGAAGGGCAACAAAGATGTGTCTAGGTGCCGAAACACCTTGTTGTGACGCAATTCGCCAAGTAAATATTCCGTTGATATTAACATCGCAGGAGTCGGTCATCGTTGTCAACCAGGACATGACGGATTTTCCGCCTTGATTCATGAATGATAATAATTTTTCTTCCTCGAGTATTGATGGGGTTATCGCTGGCATCCACAAGGTAAATTTAGTTAGGATTACCTTGCCTGCATCACCGGGATCTCGCCAGATGGCTTTGTCACTGCCAGCAGCGTCTCGAACGAAAGTTATCGTGTGTTTTGCTCCGTAAATAACTTTTCGGAAATGCCTGCAAAATCCAAAAATGTGAGATAGCGGAATTGCACAGGAAAATCTTCGTTCAACTCCACTTAACATAGCTCTTCTCGTGGCAAATCCAAGGTTGTAATCGGGATTGGGGCCGAGTACTACATCGACGTTGGTGGCGGCGGCATTACCAGCGAGATTTTGCGGTCTGCCAATAACATACGGGGAATGTTCCGGGTTATTGGAATTATCCTTGGCGAACATCATACTAGGACCGGCTGACCTGGTAAAATCATCCGAGTATCTCGCTAGGCCTATAATCGTCGTTGCTATATCAACGTTGTCCGTAATTGATTCGATCTCTCTTCCGTCGATCATGTAAGTGGCGCTCTTGAATAATGCCATGATGCCGTTGTTGACAAACCCAACACCAAAATCTAGATCGTAGTTGGTATTATCTTCCTTTACAATTCTCCCAACAACTTCGATATATGCCTCAGATGGAAGAAAATATCTTGTTGTATCATGGACTTGAATTTCCAAGCGATTATTTGTATTTGGGTCAACTGCATCGTACGAGAAATACTGGAAATCTCGCACGGATGTATCTCTACCTACGGGCTCGTCCATGTCGAACACTTCATTTGACACTTGTGCGAACATTTATTATTAAGAATATCATCTAAAACGAAGACCGCTGCCTGAAATGAAGCTTGTATTTGCTAGATTTGTCTTAGCAACTTTATTTGCTAGATTTGTCTTAGCAACTTCATTTGCAAGATTTGTATTTGCAACTTCCTGCGCTATATTTGTCTTAGCAACTTCCTTTGCGAGATCATTTATTTTTTTATTTGCTGCGTCGTTTATGGCTTTACTGACTTCGGGTGGCATTTCTCTGGTGATGGGTAATTTGACGAGTTGTTTTTTGCGCACTAAATTTAATATTTTACTTTTGACAGCATTGAAGCCTTTACTAGCCAAATTACCGATACCAGAAATGGCAGTCTCGCCGATTTTTCCTATTGCTTTTGACGCGAATTGCTTGATTGTGGGTCCGATTTTAGGTATTACTCGCGTAACGAGACTTCCAATGATATCGCCAAATCCATTACCGTGTATATATTTGTACACGGGCAATCTAGAGTTTACTATGCGGACCTGTTTGGGTCTGCGCTGATGTTTGTGAACAATCATGTTATTTCAATTGTGTTGTTTTAATCGATGAGCTCATCGACAAGTTCCTTGTAAATGTGAGAATTAATGATGCCACCGCGGAATAATCGCTGACAAATATCTGAGGCCTCGTTGATTATTTCACGAGAGTTATTTCCGGCTCGTTTTCCTCCGATTAATATTTCGAGGCGAGATACATCATTGACGACGCTGTCAGGGCAAACGGTATATCCGCTTCCTGTTTTTGGTTCTGGAGATTGCAATGGCGTTACGCGGAATACTTCGTCTGACGGCGTTGAAGATGACCCTGGTGATGTCCCTGACGACGTCGGTGGCGACGTCATTGGCGAATATGGTAATTGTTGAGGATCGCGGCTTCTAGCAGCAGGGTGCTCATCTCTCGGAACATTCCATTTTTCTTTGGGTGAAAGTTCCTGTGGTTTCCAGTTTGTCGATGTTGGTTCTGGAGGTGGGGGGCGCCAAATGGGGCGCTCTGCAGGACCCCCCCTTGGATATATTGTAGGAGAAAGGGAGGGATGGCGAAGATCAAAAGGGGAGGAAAAAGGACTATCACTCTTAAGTGATTGTTCTAAAGGGGAGTAAAAGGAAGGAGGGGGGATCATGGGGATTAACGTGTCACTCACCACTGTAGGTGACGAAAATGTTATTAATGATTTTTTATATATACTAACATCCGATACAAATTTTATAAAATTTTCATCAGAATATTTTATTGGTTTTCCTAAACTACCAAAATAAATTATAGCCAGCCAATCAAAATCTTTGACTTTATCGGCAATATCCTTATTCAAAAAAAATCTTTTATTTTCCGGAGAATCATCCGCAGCCATCTGAATTTTTGAATCATAGTTACTGAGTAAATGCAACAAATTCTTGTTCAAATAATTATCTGCGGGTAATTTAGGATCAATTACAAACGAACTACTACCCACAGATGGTTTATATTCGCTTGGTTGAGTTACTGATTCCTGATCACTCTGATCTTTTTTCTTTTTTGATTTTCTCTCTTTTTTCTGAGGTGGAGTTCTTTCTTTTGGTCTAGCTCCTAATTCTTGTGGTTGAATATCTTCTTCCTGTAGTTGAATTATTGGTTCCTGTGGTATTACTTTTCTTCTTCGTGTTTTAGCTTTTTCTTCCTTCTCCTGTTGTTTTCTTTCTTCTGCTACTTGCTTATTATATCTTTGTGTGTCTTTTGCTGCTTCTAAAAATCTCCTGTAACGCGGATCCGTTACCATACTCACATGTGTTTTTCCCGAGTAAACTTTATATATCATGTTGTACCAATTATCACGAGTTCCGTATCTTTTTTTTCCTATTGCAGTCAAATATTCATTTCGAATACTAAATATATCTTCCGCAAATTGACCAATTTGATCTATGGTATACAATGTCGAGAGCGGTCGTGATATTATTTCCCATCCCTCATCGGTGAAATTTTCTCTTAAATTCTCGATACTAAACTTCCCTTTTATCATTACAGGTTTTCCTCTTCCAGGTTTTCCATTACTTGCTCCAGAATCAATTGCAGGTTGTTGCCCTTGTGCTGCTGCTGCTATTGCTAATCGATCGGGTAATGTTCGTGATTGTTCCTCAATACCTTTCAACATGGGAAAAATTCCCTTTTTCCTGGTATCTGGATCTTTTTCGTCACCAAATACAACTTGCTCGATTGTTCCGGTAACTGGCTTCAACCATTTCGATGATTCCTCGGCAATTCCATGTTGCACATCTTCGTAACCACGAACATTTCTCTTAAATAATTGTTTTGTCGGGATAAGCTTCTTTAATGCCGCTAATTGCTCTCGCGCTAATCTAGCAGAATGAGGCTCTCCAACTGTACTAGCTTTCGGACTCATATTATTTTCAAATATATTGTTTTAATGCGAGGTAAAATTAGGATCAGCAGCCAAATCTTTGCAAACTTCGTCGACACCAGAATAAATTCCCCCCCCCCCTTTTTTCCTTGTCCGGAATCATTGAATTTGCACACAAAAAATTGCAGTCGGGAGTGAATTTACGCAAATTAATTTTCGTAGGAAGGCTTATTTTTGAAATCCGAGGCTTCTACGGAGAAAGTTCTCGTAGGAAGCTTTATTTGGTCTGGAACGTCTGGTCTGTACAACTTCCCTGCTGCTTGCTCAAACAACTCATGAAAAAAATTAACATGTTGGAATATCTGGTAAGCCTGGAAAGGAGTGAAAGATGAAATCCCCCAGGACAAAATCCTTCCAGCATGATCCCTTACATCAGTCCAAATTTTTAATCTTTTTAAACCATCACAAATATACTGGCCTATTTTGAAACACGATAGGGGAAAAGAAAAAAAATGTGACATCACCTCATACATAATTGTGGAATTTCATGTTTATCCAGTAAAATTATGGCTTAGCTTTTGAGTACTTCTCAAAATATAACAAGAATACTCAATGCTTATAAAAAATGAGGTGACAACAAAGGATATGTACATGCAATTTGTCATAAGATCAAAACAATCATATGGCATCTTTATCTTTTTAATTTTACCTACTATAAGAATGCTGCCACAAAGGGCCAAACCTGACACACAAAAATGTATATTTGTGATGGCATAAAAAAGTTTAAAAAGGGATGCACCTAGAAGGAGAGGACGGGATTATGTCTTATCTTTCAATTTGCTTGGGGAATTTCGTCCAAGGGGGGATTTGTCCAAGGGAGGTTTGTCCCAAGGGGATTGTATCCTGGGAGGGATTTTGTCTGTACCCTCTTGAAATGAGCTGCATCATGGAATGTTCCAGATCTTGCTCTCATTAAAATTTTACATACCAATAATTTCTACTGTCCAGTTTAATGTACCATTCATTTTCTACTGTCCAGTTTAATGTACCATTCATTTTCTAATGTCCAGCATGATAATACCTAAGTTTTCTGAATTACTTTTTTTCAAACAAACAAATTATTAATCAAATGACAAATTGTGTATTTGCGTAAATTTAGTTTCTTTTGTCATTATTTCGAACTCAAGATATTGCTACAAATCTGACCATACTGAAAATGCCTGCAATACCAACTGTCGGTATCATTTGTAAGTTTTATTATCATAAATAACAAGTTCTACTAGATGTGTTTATTTTCAGGGCAAAACAATTAGAAGAAATATCAAGCAAGAGATGCGAGTTTGTGACTAAAAGATAAGTAATAACAAACATTTACAGACAAAGAGTATTAACCTGTTTGTGGCAGATTGATAGTGTTAACCTGTGTGTGGCAGATGTATAGTGTTAACATGTGTGTGGCAGATGGACAGTTTTAACTTATGTGTGGCAGATGGACAGTGTTAACCTGTGTGTGGCAGATGGAGAGTGTTAACCTGTGTGTATGGCAGATGGTTAGTGTTAACCTGTGTGTGGCAGATGGTTAGTGTTAATGTGTGTGGCAGATGGTTAGTGTTAATGTGTGTGGCAGATGGTTAGTGTTAATGTGTGTGGCAAACAGAAAGTGTTAACCTGTGTGTGGCAGATGGACAGTGTTAACATGTGTGTGGCAGATGGAGAGTGTTAACCTGTGTGTATGGCAGATGGTTAGTGTTAACCTGTGTGTGGCAGATGGTTAATGTGTGTGGCAAACAGAAAGTGTTAACCTGTGTGTGGCAGATGGACAGTGTTAACATGTGTGTGGCAGATGGACAGTGTTAACCTGTGTGTGGCAGATGGAGAGTGTTAACCTGTGTGTATGGCAGATGGTTAGTGTTAATCTGTGTGTGGCAGATGGTTAGTGTTAATGTGTGTGGCAAACAGAAAGTGTTAACCTGTGTGTGGCAGATGGACAGTGTTAACATGTGTGTGGCAGATGGACAGTGTTAACCTGTGTGTGGCAGATGGAGAGTGTTAATGTGTGTATGGCAGATGGACAGTGTTAACCTGTGTGTGGCAGATGGAGAGTGTTAATGTGTGTATGGCAGATGGACAGTGTTAACCTGTGTGTGGCAAACAGAAAGTGTTAACCTGTGTGTGGCAGATGGACAGTGTTAACCTGTGTGTGGCAAACAGAAAGTGTTAACATGTGTGTGGCAGATGGACAGTGTTAACATGTGTGTGGCAGATGGACAGTGTTAACCTGTGTGTGGCAGATGGACAGTGTTAACCTGTGTGTATGGCAGATGGTTAGTGTTAACCTGTGTGTGGCAGATGGTTAGTGTTAATGTGTGTGGCAAACAGAAAGTGTTAACCTGTGTGTGGCAGATGGACAGTGTTAACCTGTGTGTGGCAAACAGAAAGTGTTAACGTGTGTGGCAGATGGACAGTGTTAATATGTGTGTGGCAGATGGACAGTGTTAACCTGTGTGTGGCAGATGGAGAGTGTTAATGTGTGTATGGCAGATGGACGGTGTTAACCTGTGTGTGGCAGATGGAGAGTGTTAATGTGTGTATGGCAGATGGACAGTGTTAACCTGTGTGTGGCAGATGAAAAGTGTTAATGTGTGTATGGCAGATGGACAGTGTTAACCTGTGTGTGGCAGATGGACAGTGTTAACCTGTTTGTGGCAGATGGTTAGTGTTAACCTGTGTGTGGCAGATGGACAGTGTTAACCTGTGTGTGGCAAACAGAAAGTGTTAACCTGTGTGTGGCAGATGGATAGTGTTAACATGTGTGTGGCAAACAGAAAGTGTTAACCTGTGTGTGGCAGATGGACAGTGTTAACCTGTATGTGGCAAACAGAAAGTGTTAAACTGTGTGTGGCAGATGGATAGTGTTAACATGTGTGTGGCAAACAGAAAGTGTTAACCTGTGTGTGGCAGATGGACAGTGTTAACCTGTGTGTGGCAGATGGTTAGTGTTAACATGTGTGGCAAACAGAAAGTGTTAACCTGTGTGTGGCAGATGGATAGTGTTAACATGTGTGTGGCAGATGGATAGTGTTAACGTGTGTGGCAGAAGGATAGTGGTAATGTGTGTGTCAAGATTAATGGTAGTTCCTTGAGAATATCTCATGCCATCGAGGCATCAATTTCATCATGCTTAAGTATTTAAATCCAAGGTGAGTCAAACAACTATCTTTGCTACAGAGTGTGAGAGCTGATTAGGGCTTATTCAGTAGTGTTTGACTGTCAGCCATAACTTACATGTTTCACTATGGTATTTAATAATAACATCATTAAGTAAACAAATATAGTTCCAAAACTAGTCTAACAAATAGTTAGGGTGAAAATACTGACACTGAAGAATGATATGAATTAATATACTGTAGTGTGCCAATTTGTACTGATATATTGTAGTGTGCCGATTTGTAATGATATATTGTAGTGTGCCGATTTGTACTGATATATTGTAGTGTGCCAATTTGTACTGAATAATTGTAGTGTGCCGATTTGTACCGATATATTGTAGTGTGCCGATTTGTACTGAATAACTGTAGTGTGCCGATTTGTACTGATATATTGTAGTGTACCGATTTGTACTGATATATTGTAGTGTGCTGATTTGTACTGAATAATTGTAGTGTGCCGATTTGTACTGATATATTGTAGTGTGCCGATTTGTACTGAATAATTGTAGTGTGTCAATTTGTACTGATATATTGTAGTGTGCCGATTTGTACTGATATATTGTAGTGTGCCGATTTGTACTGATATATTGTAGTGTGCCGATTTGTACTGATATATTGTAGTGTGTCGATTTGTACTGATATATTGTAGTGTGTCGATTTGTACTGATATATTGTAGTGTGCCGATTTGTACTGATATATTGTAGTGTGTCGATTTGTACTGATATATTGTAGTGTGTCGATTTGTACTGATATATTGTAGTGTGCCGATTTGTACTGATATATTGTAGTGTGCCGATTTGTACTGATATATTGTAGTGTGTCGATTTGTACTGATATATTGTAGTGTGTCGATTTGTACTGATATATTGTAGTGTGCCGATTTGTACTGATATATTGTAGTGTACCAATTTGTACTGATATATTGTAGTGTACCAATTTGTACTGATATAGTGTTGCACCATTAAATTACACTATCAATAACTTCTGTCTCTAAATCTGTTCAAGTAGGTAGATTTTCACAAATAATTACATAATGCAAAAGTAACAAATTTCATTTATGACTGGTTTAAAAAAAAAATTAAATTTAAAAGAATGAAAATCTAGCCCAATGACATGTCAATACAGATGGTTAGGTCACTTCCCAGATCTAAGCACATGACATCTGGCCCAATGATGGTATACAATTTCCACACTAAACTCATACACAACACATATTTTTTGTCTGATTGGCTAACATCAAAGCAGTGACCAATCAAATGTCAGAATTTCAAATTCAGTGTTACTCTCATTGTGAAAATTGTTTGTAATCCTGGCACCTGGTTGCCAATGCTAAGGGAGAGAATATTTTGCAGCTGATATGGTATTATGAAGAGGTGTACTGGGGAAATATTATGAGACCTGAGGATATCTAAAAAACTGACTTACTTTCTTTCTATGGAGAGATTCTTTAAGACATAAGCCCCAGTCTCTGAAGCCTGTCTGACAGTTCTAGTCATGGTGAAAAGCAGTGATACAAGCCTGAAATAAGAACCAACAAAAAGTTATTACACAAGTCTGTTGCTTAGAATTAAGTTTATTATTTAAGAAGCAAGGGTTTCATGGAACAGTATCTTGGCTGGGAATGTGCAAGGTTTTAAACAAAATATAATTTTGACTATTCCACAATCATCCTAATAAGTGAAAACAATACTATATCACTACCTGCTAGGCAAAAATGTGAATAAGACTTTTTATTGTATTATTTATTTTAAAAATTATTCTTAAAATTGGCTTACGAAGTTATTATCACAGTCAACCCAAATAATCCAGATTTTTACTAGGTTACAAGCTTTGAGTAACCTTGGTGTGAGATTCAGCAGAACAAGCCTTGTTTATGCACGAGTGATTTACCTGGGTTGCCAGTAATGATAGGGTTTCACATGAACAGCATGTGGCATGAAATCCAATCATATATAACCTTTGCTCATTCACAAGGGGAATAAAAGAGTCAACTTTTTGGTGGTTGTTAATGTTGTTATGGGGTTTTAACACCATTTTTCAGCACACGATAGGCTATACATGGTGGCCAGTATTAATGGTGGAGGAAGAACCCGGAAAACCCAGGAAGAACCACTGACCCACGAGAAGCTACTGGCAAGCTTTCTCACATACCCACATTGGTTGAATCCTAGACTCGAACCCACGCAGACAGAAGTGAGATGGCAGTGATCCGTAACGGAAAGCGCTTTAAACCACTTGGCCACTTGGGGCCTCTTTTTGGGGGGTAACCAGTTATAGTACACAAAATAAAGTCATTAATATGTAATGTTTACTGTGAACAGAAATATTTATTCTTACTTCCAACTTCACCTCTCTGCCAGAACCTACTGTAGACTGAAGCTTAAAGTACTAAAAGATATTCTTTATATAACCAAGTTTCTAAATTGGGCCATAAACAGCACCCAGAAATCAGTTTAACATAAAATATCAAGAAAGTTGTTGTTGATGCCATTTTCAGCATACAAATAGAGCTCAAGAATAAACTTAAAACACAAAATTAAACCAAAGTCAGTGAAGTGTGAAATATGGGTCACAGTGGCATACTTTTGTGATAAGGGTGTAGAACTTGTCCAACTGTGCATAAAACCTGAGATAAACACAAAGACTGAATCAAGAATAATGTACAACTAATACACATGCATGTACAAAGTTAGACCCCTCAACACCCTTCCTTGGTGCCCAAAAAACCCGCTATAAACTGTTGCAGAGAATCTAGAAAGAAAGAATGAATGAGTGAGGTTATACATTATGTACATGTTGTGATGCCAAAGCCAATGCCACTGGATGTACCACATGTCTCCCATAGTCTCCTTTGCCTGAGGATTTCCTTGACAAGTGTACTAAGTCTGGCTGAAATATCTGAGTTATTCTCCAGAAATAAAAATGTGTATGGAGAGTCGGACAGATAGCTAGATCCCTCTATATGACACACAAAATGAAAAAAAAAAAAAAATAACAAGAAAATCATCTAGATACTCGAAAATGTAAGCTTGGAGACCAAATGACATGTCTAAGATTTCATATATTGGAATTTTTTATGTACAAGGCGTACAAGGAAGTGAAGGACATGAAGCATTTGCTCTAGAGATTAAAGTGTGAATGATGGATCAATGATAACCAAACTGATGGATAAAGACATTAAACATTTTGAAATTGAAGATGGGGATAAAATAAGTCACTATATTTTCTATTTAAAAAAATGTCAGGGGCAAAAATTCACACATTGCATACTTTGGAACATTAAATGTAGACAGGATGGAATTCCTTCCATACTCCATTTGGGAAAGAATATACAGATATCGAACACATGCTGCCTTGAAAAGTTTGCCATTCCCCTTAATTTTTGCCTCCATGAACATCAACATCCTATCTGTGAAACCGGCTATTTGAAGTAAGTGTTTGATATTGGTCTCTGCAAGTAAAAATAATTCAGTTATACATATAGCAAGATGTACAAAAAACAGCCAGAAAAAAATGCAAATATTTTTTTTGTAAATTATGTTTCTATGAGAATACTTACCCAATCACACTGTTATGAATATAAGCTTCCCTACCACTTGAATCCAGCAATTCCATAAAGATTAAAATTTTCGTCTTTCATATGTATTTACCATACTAAGAGAATAAACTCTTATCCATTACCTCCCCTTTACTCCTGCCAGGTGGCCCTAGTTTAAGCTGAGCAATACATCAACAAGGATGCTTGCATTTGCAAGAAGGTGTAGGAAGGTTTACTGCTAATGTGATCAGGCAAGCATTCTCTGAGAAAAATTATATACTAAATAAATTTGCTTTCTTATTTTTGAATACATTGCCTAATTACACTAAACTTAGGAAAATAGGAGGAAAAGCATCCAACCTCAAATAATGAGCCCTCCCTTGAGTAAGGAATGTCAGAATTTCTAAAAGCACTATAAACTGTTCTCCTAATATGATGGCAGAACAACTGATGGTCATGTGTTCCATGACCACTACATTCAGACATTTCTCTTATTCATTAAAAAAAAATACCTGGGTAAATTCAGAGAAAGATGAAACCTACACCTATAAGGTTTTGTTGACCTCAACTGGGTCTTGTGGCCACTTGAACTGTATTGACTGGAACAACCAGTCTCAATTCATGTCTCCGTCATGCTAGATTTCAGAAATGAAAACTTGACATGGTTGCCTGTGCATGCCAGCCAATGGTTTGTTATACTTTTGGATTAAAATATTGTATTCAAGAGACTGAGGCATTAAATGATGAAATTCTCTTCCATGCAAGGCTCTCCTGACATGAGCCAGGAATGAAGAAGCCTGTCTGGGCAGTGATGAAACACTGCAAGTGGGATTGTTTGAGCAGACTGACTTTTAACATGATTTTCCCAGGGATATCTACTGCTATTTTGTACAGATCATTCACCCATAACTTGTCAAATCTGAGTGGGGCTACCAAAATGACTCTTGGAATCAGAACAAATGGACCAAAATGCAACGCTCCAAATCCAATCCCAAATGTCTATAAGCTAGTCCAAAGCTCAAGCTTATGGGTCTGGGACAACAGAGATAAAGGTTGGCAGTTTTGTAATTCCACCTTGTTGCAAAGGTATCTGTCATTGGACACCCCTGAAGTGCACAAATCCACTGAAAGATTGATGGACGAAGGGACCATTAGGCATGCAGAGCTTGACCTTTTAATCTGCAAACATATTCAATCTCAACGGAATGTGTCTGATCTGGACTGTTATCTTTACCCAGTCTGATCTGGACTGTTATCTTTACCCAGTGGCACCTGCACAGAAACTCCCTGACCAGATGTACAAGTTGGGGGTTTTGCCCCCTCCCACCCTTTTTTTTGAGGGGCAATGGTCCAATATATAATAAAGAAATATGGCTGTGCAGATTGCTTATTTCCCACTTCTTTCTGCATGACGAAAACTTGCTTAGGATGCTAGGTCTAGCACTGATGGTGTCAGTACCATATTCAACACCAGCTTTAAAGTCACCATAAATACTTTGTGATCAAATCCCCCCAACTATGTTTCAATACAGGCTTTTCTGTCACTCTTTTCCTCACATGACAAATCAATATTTGTATACAACTGCAGACTTGCCAACCCTGATGACCATCTCAGTAAGGCAGTTGATTTTTTCTGTAAGTCTGACCAGTCTGAAGTAAGGTGTAACAAAATATCATAAAACTGCTATTGTAAAAATGGGAAACATATTAAAGTTTGGTATTCAAAACATGCAGCAACGGTAAACATTATGTTCAACTAAAAAGTTTGTAAAGTACACATAGACCTTATTTACCACTAGTATAGTTGCACAAACTTCAGTTCCAAACACTATGCAGATCAATGGTTTGTTGCCATTTCTCAACCTGATATATGTCTTGGGATTTTCTTTTCCATTTCACACGACAGCAGTCATGTCTCCCACCATCAGACATACTCAAATTGACATGTGATGTCCAATGAACATAACTGTCCTTTCCAGCTTTAATTCACAAGAATCTGAATATTCCTTTTTATAATTCTGTGCTAATTATTAACTTTTTAAGAGGCTTAATTCCATTTCGTCTTCAACATGTTATCACTTGCCTGATACCATTTTTTAAAATTCAATAATCAACAGCTTAATCATGCAGATGCTTTGCATGAAAAAATATGTGCAGTTTAAAGTGTCTGAAGTATTGCTGCAAAGTTGGTCTGGTTCCCTGACTAATTCCACTAATTCTAATATGAAACTCAGACCTAAATCAAACATGGATCAACCATTATCCAGATTTTTCGGCAACAATCATTTTTCCGTAGTTTTTGCTTTTATTCAGAAAGTCTGTATTTTAAGGGTCATTTTCGTAAGACCTATGGCCAAATTGTAAGGGTTGGCAGGTCTACAATTGTTCAAACTGATGATTCCCTAAATATATTCTTAAGTTGTAAGTTTGGATCAAGTGATGGTCAAGAACAAATTATATCACTAACTGATGTATATAACTCATTAGCAACATCAACTTAATATATTCAAATGACAACGTTATAAGACTATTTCTCTCCGGAGTCTCTTTAGCCACTACCATATATACCCATTTATAGGTCGAGTAAAAGTGCAAACAACAAGGATCCAGATCTGCCATAGCATAGTGCACCTGCAGATCAGGGTCAACGGTGATTGCTCTAATGATTACTCCGAACAAACTGTATAGACCCAATTCTGCCAGCAAATTATGCAATGGCAGATCCGGGTCTATGCAGTTTGCAGTTGGACTTGTCTTATAAGCAAGTATGAATGGTACCTACTTTCAATGGATATCCCATCATTGATGAGGTATTGTTACTGCAATATTACTGAAATGATTACAGCCCAAAAATGGAATAACACAAGACTTTATCATGGATACTTATGCACTTTCATATGACATTAATTTTTTATACTTTAATCCAATAATTACTTAAAGTAATTAGCAGGAACACGTTTTAACATAATGATGATGAATGGGTTACGACATATTGAAACAAAATATAAATAACCATGACAAAATCTTAAATAATTATATCTACATCAGCTACTACCATTTCAACATTATTTTCAAAATAAATATTGTTTGCCATTATGATCAAAATAACATTTCATAATAGTAATGTTTGCTTTATAATATTTAAAGACTTTTCTATTAGCTAAATACACTGACATACATTTGATACTTCAAAGATTTCTCTATTAGAACCTGGCAATGTTAGCTAAATACACTGACATACGTTTGATACTTCAAAGACTTCTCTATTAGAACCTGACAATGTTAGCTAAATACACTGACATACGTTTGATACTTCAAAGACTTCTCTATTAGAACCTGGCAATGCTAGCTAAATACACTGACATACGTTTGATACTTCAAGGACTTCTTTATTAGAACCTGGCAATGCTAGCTAAATACACTGACATACATTTGATACTTCAAGAACTTTATGGGAAATTTATTTTCTTCATTTCCTGGAGACTCTGACCAACTGTAACAACTAAAAATGTCATCTTGATACACTGACACCCCAAAACAGTGTATAAACTATGACCTAAATTCAACAGTGAAAGCAGTGTAATGAAGAGATGGATGGACAAGTAACCTGCCCTACCACTGTTGCAGTAGGGCACACAAATAGTGAATTTTATGAATTCTTGAACATTACTGAATAAGGTTACTACTTTGTCCAACTTTTTTGGAAAGGGGTTGGGGGAACAAATTTTACAGTCTGTATAAGGGAATCTCCCAACTGATTAGTCAGTACCTGTGATTCTCCCAGCTGATCAACACAATATTTATACGTACAGGTCATATACAATCGTTTCTTTACCATTATTTGAACAAGCTTCAGCAAACATGTCAAAAGCAGAGATTAACATATCCAACTCCTCCTGTGTCACACTCTTTGGAACAGCTGAATAGCACCTGCAAAACAAGGTATGTACATAAAAAACAGGTAAGTCACTCAATGCTTTGCTGACCTGCTAAAATGCCAAGGTTATAAAACTTAAGAGGCCCAAGTGGCCTAAGATCACTCATCTGGCTAACAACTGACTAAAAGCCAAATACGAAGGAAGATGGCCACAAAATCTGGGTTAGTGTGATGCTTTTTAATAAAGAATGGTTTTATAGTGTATAGAAATAATTATGTTTCTTCGATAATACTTACCTGATCATAATACCTTAGGAGTACAACCACTACCTTGCAAATCCATCTCTCCCAAGTTAACTTTTAGCAATAAAAAGCTGACAGGTGTCTGCCACATATAGGTGGGAGTTAGATTATGAGTGATTGTCCCTTGAATACTGGTACTGGTGCCAAAATCTGGTCCTTACTTCAGTTACTACTGAAATATACATGATGAATTTAGCTAACTGTGATGGTACTTTAGGTGGAGTGATATGTTCCTGATTGCAACACTGAGAAAATGCCCCACTCAGCATGTCATTTCTTTCGGGAAGGAGACTAGCATGGAGAGAAACTAGGGTAAAAATGATCATCTTCTCTGTTTCCCGTCATCATTGCCCTTGAAAACTTTCTTACATCTGAATGTGTATAGGGCCTATACAGTTGTTTCTATGTTGAAGTTTGCCCAAAATGTGATATTGTAACTTGATGACAATTGCTGCAAGTATCATCCATGGTATGGGCTTGGTATTGGGACTCTGGATCAAGATGTTACCAGCTGGAACTATAATAATAAATCAAGATAGGCCATCCTGTAGCCAGTGGTACACTAACAGCATAAACAGAAGACATTATTTAAGCATCGCCCAACTCACTGAGAAGTGGACACTAGTGAACAATATAAATGACTACAAGACCCTAACTGTCTGTAATTACAGAGTCCCAGACTGAATGCAAAGAAATAAAAGTCTACAGAAATTGTCTGCACAGATGTTCTGGCCTGTTAATTCTCAATTAGTGATGGCAAAAATGTAATAGGTCAGTGCAAGTTACTGCATGAATGTAAAAGCGACCCCAAGAAGTTTAGAACAAAATGGTGCTGAATTGCATCACACAGAATATAGATGTCGTTCTAATAAAGTTAGAAAACTTTATCTTAGAAAGAAACAAGCAAGCAATATGTAGAAATATAGATGGAATATACTTCCCTAAAGTGAGAAATTCCTTCAACTTGCTTGTTGTGCTGAAAATATCACTTGATATTGAAATTTTTGCAAGGTCTCTAAAAGGGATTGTGTCTCGCATGAGTGAGAGCAGTAACTGAAGCTATGAACAGGATTGTGTGGCAATACTTATATTCAAGGGGAGATAAATCATCCGGTCCCAAAAAAATAGGCAGACAACTTTTAGCTTTTTTCTGTGGCTAAAAGTTAAATTGAGCAGGCTGGATTTGCAAGGTAGTGGTGATCTGAAGAAGAAAGTTGGTCAGATCTTAAGGAGTGTGTTTTTAAGCATGAAAGTAATTTAATGGTTTTTCTTTGTTGAGTAGCACTGACCATATTAATCAACATCCTCTTGGCAAAACTTTATGCCAAAATACTTCATGTCATTTCTGGTTAATTATTTTAGTAATACAGTCAAATTTGTTGGCAGATTTCATACAGACTTAAAAACAAATTATTGACAGAATAATTTTTGTTAATTCTGGTTATATTCCATTCTGTAGCTTCTATGAAGTTGTTTAAAGGTTTTACATTTCTTTGGGGAACAGATGTCAAATCTGATAGCAATCCGACTAAAATCAGATCTCCACTGTCCTACATGAATATCTGACATGCCCGCTTAGGGGTTCATGTTCTGGTGACTTTTGAATTGGTCAGTGGAAACGCAGCTTACAGAAATCTGAAAGTGAAATCAAATCATTTAGCACACTCCGATGCACTTCAGCCATACTACTCAGTGTTTTAAATGTCAAGATACAAGATGTCATCTTATTTGCTTTATGGCAATAACATAGGTCAACAGAACATGACCCATAAATAGCTGCTGTCAGATCTTCATGTAGGACAGTGGAGATCTGATTTTAATTATAATGAATAGATATTGAATTAGCACCACTTTGTACTTTTTAAATGGCCTTGATGACAGGAAGAAAGGCCTTGATATCAGGATGAAAGGCCTTGATATCAGGACAATTACTATCAAATTATGTCCAGCTCTGTTCAGCAGCTTGTGAGGGGAGGTCATTATAAGCTGTTCTTTTTTAGTAATGGCAGCATCATTTGTATCAATTTTAAGGGCCTTCATGCATGGATACTGTCAAATTTGATAAAATGCTATGAAGTCATTTCTGACAGGTTGCTCAAAGTAATATCTGAGTATCATCTGAACAAATCTGTAAAGCCTTGCTGACAGGATGTAAAGCCTTGGTGACAGGATGAAAGGCCTTAATGACGGGACGAAAGGCATTGATGACAGGATAAAATGCCACAATGACAGGATGAAGAGACCTTGATGACATGATGAAATGCCTTGATGACGGGAAGAAAAGCCTTAATGACAGGATGTTTTTCTGTCAAACTTATTCTAATTCTATTCCATGGTTTTAATAGAAGTCATTTAAAGGTTTCTATTTTTAGTAATGGTGGTCATACTTGTTGGCATATTGGCATCATTTGCACAAATCTGAAAGACTTTCATGCCAGGATATTTTGTTTGCTGACAAATTTGGTCAAATATCTCTGTTGCAGCTTTTGAGTAGAAGCCGACAGGTGATTTTCTACATTAGGTAAGAGTGATCATATTTAACATTAAATTGGCATCATTCTGAAACCTGTTCAGTGCCAGGGTGCTTTCTGTAAACTTTGGTAAAATTCTATTATTAGTCTGAGAAAAATTTATTTAACAGTATTTCTATTTTCAGAAATGGTGTCCATATCTGAAGCAGGACTGGTATCATTTGTACAAATGTGCAAGGTCCTTATGCCAGGATGCTATATGTAAACTTTGGTCAAATTCTATTCAGCAATTTGTTAGAAGATATCATTTAATGGTTTATATATATATTTTATAATGGCAACAGTATTTAATGATGGATCAAAATCATGTGTGCAAATCTGAAATACCTCCATGTTAGCATATTCGCTGTTAAGTTTGGCTGATATAACTCCAGTGTTTTTCTTTTGAGAAGTTGAAAATAACATCAGTCGACATGTGACGGATTATTCACATTCACACACTGGATGCAGCGCCATACAACTAACTCACACGGCCTTTTAGCCTACTGACTCACATGACCTTATTGCTAACCGTCTTACATGGCTTTATAACCTACTGATTCACATGGCCTAATGGCCCACTGACAAAGATGACCTTATAGCCTACCAACTCACATGGCCATATGGCACACTGACAGCCTTATAGCCCACTGACTCACATGACCTTATTGCTCATTGTCTCACATCGCCTTATAACCTACTGATTCACATGGCCTAATGGCCCACTGATACACATGACCTTATAGCCTACCAACTCACATGGCCATATGGCACACTGACTCACATTGCCATATGGCCCACTGACTCACATGGCCTTATGGCCCACTAACTTACATTACCTTATGATCCACTGACTCATGGCCTTATGGTCCACTGACTCACATGATTTTATGGCCCACTGACTCACATGACTTTATGGCCCACTGACTCACATGACCTTGTGGCCCACTGACTCACATGACTTTATGGCCCACTGACTCACATGACTTTATGGCCCACTGAC
Source organism: Sinohyriopsis cumingii (assembly GCA_028554795.2). Classification (NCBI taxonomy): domain Eukaryota; kingdom Metazoa; phylum Mollusca; class Bivalvia; order Unionida; family Unionidae; genus Sinohyriopsis; species Sinohyriopsis cumingii. The sequence goes on along the minus strand of JAPYKE020000304.1, from coordinate 174,035 downwards.
TCACATTACCTTATGATCCACTGACTAACATGGCATTATGGTCCAATAAGCCTAAAATGTAACCACGGCAACAAAAAAATAGATCAATATGAGATACTTTTAAGACCAAGAAACCTTGCTATGAATGTATTTTTATTCTTCATGCATAATACTAGTGGAAAATCAACTATAACCTTTTTATCATTCATGCCTGCATAATGTTAGTGGAAAATCAACTGTTGTCATTTTATCCTTCATGCCTGAATAATGTTAATGGAAAATCAACTGATGTCTTTTATCCTTCACACCTTTCATAATGTTAATGGAAAATCAACTATTGTCATTTTATCCTTCATGCCTGAATAATGTTAATGGAAAATCAACTGTTGTTGTTTTATCCTTCATGCCTGCATAATGTTAGTGGAAAATCAACTATCGTCTTTTTATCCTTCATACCTGCATAATGTTAAAGGAACATCAACTGTCATCTTTTTGTCCTTCATACCTGCATAATGTTAGTGGAAAATCAACTATCATCTTTATATCATTCATGCCTGCATAATGTTAATGGAAAATCAACTGATGTCTTTTATCATTCATGCCTGCATAATGTTAGTGGAAAATAGGATCGACAAATCTCAATCTAAAGGAAGACAATATGAAATGATGTGTGAGATGCCTGGCTATTATAGCATACAAATCAGGAGGAAGCAGGGATCCTGAAATCACTGTATTTGTCAGACTGGACACTGATCACAGGATAACCTCAGATATTTTATATCAAACTGTCTTTGACTTGTTTGTCCATTAAACTTTCAAATAAACACCTAAACAAAGTAAAATTCAAAGATCACTTTATCTAATTTACAAGACTGCTTCTGTCAGACAATCAATAAAGATATCACCAGCCAAACTAAATTCAAAGGTGACTAGGTTTAATTTAAACATTCTTTCAGTGTTGGGCAATGATCTGAGGTGTCACAAACTAAACATATTTGGTCATCATCTTTACCTAATTGTTTAAACATTATATAGCTAACAAGCACATTAAAAATGAGATAAGAAAACTTACCTACTTAACTCATAAAAAATAACCTTTAATTGAACTATTGCCCCTGGGTCTGAACTTACACGGTCTTTATACTATAATTTTTCAGCACAGTATGCATTACAATAAAACACATGTACCATAGGAACAAATTATGAAAAAAATACTAATACAACCACTAATTTTTATCATCATACTTCAAGATTTATATGGATACCTGATCAAATAAAACTTTGCCATCTGACTTAACCAAAAATGCCTGTCAACTAGGTGTTATGTATGTGTATGTGTATATATATATATATATATATATATATATATATATATATATATATATATATATATATATATATATATATATATATCTGAGATAGTAGGATTGTTTGTTGTCATATAAAGATTCCTTTTTTAAAACAGTAGTGTGGAACAAAATACTACTGCTGGGTGAAATTTACAGTATATTGTTCAGAAGAAGAAAAACGAAGTTGTGAATCACGGTAGGATAATAATAATAATAATAATAATAAAGTAACAGCAAATCAGGAATTGAAAATTACACATTTTCTGGTACAGCAACAGTGAACTGGTCTCGAAATGACAAAGCATGTTGTGAACCCAATATTACAATATTCTACACTGTAAAATTTTGAAAAACGTTAGGTCCAATGTCTTAAAGATATGGACTATGGTATACTTCACTGAACAACAAATTAATAATATCCAAATGCATGAATGTATACACATACAAGCCAATTTATAGGCAAAACACAGGATATCCCTTCTCAACTTTGCAAACGTCAATATTACCTTGCTAACTCTGGATGAGTGGATATAAGATCTAATCCTCCATGTGTTCTAAACAGTGTCTTTTCATCATCTGAAAAAAGAAAGAAATGAAAGACTTAGTGCAAAAGGCTCTTATATTTGAAAATCTGATGGCATCATACATCACAAATTAAATGTTTGCAAGTACAATCGCCACTAATTTCATACAGTAATCATATACAAAACTGTTAATCCCATTCTAATACATTTTACACAATCTAGCTGCAACATCATCAAAGTGGAATTATCCACAGCATAATCTCCAATAAATGATGTTGGCCTTTAAATCTGTCTTTCTCCTGGATTTACTGTCATCAATTTTGATAATACATGTATGACAATGAATCTCAGTATGACAATCTTTGAAAAATGTGTTTTATTTTCTTAAATATTTTACTTGATGTCTTTAATACGGCATACAATACACATCAAAATATGTAATTCAGAATACTACAATGCACCCGAAATTCAGTACTGGTCACATAGGCTGATTAACTTTTGTGAAATGTATGTCATTCTTCAAAGTTAAAATTCTTTTACAAAGCTGTAATGGAGGCAAAATAGTTCTACAAAAGCCTGTTATAAATACAAACAAGAGTATGATATTCACATCCAATGGTTAAAAATCGTCTATGTAGATAACTTAAAATGTTTGTGCAGAAAACATTTATCTCTTTTTCAGTCACAGTGAAATTGACCTCTGACCTTATGCACCTAAAACCAATAGATTTCAGTTTTGCCCCCCCCACCTCCCCAAATGATAAGCTTCTTCCTTTCCCCAAGTGCAAGCCACTTGCAAAGTTTCATCCAGGTATATAATGCAAAATAAATGTTATTTTGTGGAAATCAGTGTTATTAGTTCAAAGTGACCTTGACCTATGACATTAAACTCAATTAGATTCTTCCTTACCCCAATCACAAGTTATCCACAAACTCTGGTAGCTGTAGATGGTTCAAAACTTAATTATTGTGAGGAAACAAAATTGGTAACAAATAGGCAGATGGACAGATATCATCACACAATATAAATGACTCCATGAACTATCTACAAGACCTTACAGTCTGTAATTACAGATTCCCAGACTGAATGCAAACAAATAAATGTCTACAGAAATTGTTGGAACACTTTATAATATGGATATAAAAACACATTTATATAGAGGATGAAGCCAAAATACTCATTTCTATATTTTTAAACGAAATATATAGAAAAATTAACCTTTTCCAAGCAAACCAAAGATTACAATTATTCCTTGGCTACCAGTTTTACAAATATCTTATTAAATGAACACAAAAATAAGATTCAATACTTCATCTGACAAAAATATTTCACTTCATGAAATTAACAAATAACAGTCCTGTGGCTTACATTTGAAAAGCATTTCATGCTTTGGATATTATACCACTGGTCAGTATGATGTAATTATACCCATTTATACTTTGTATATTATACCATTGGTCAGTATGATGTACTTATACCCATTTATACTCTGAATATTATACCACTGGTCAGCATGATGATGTTATACCACTGGTCAGTATGATGTAATTATACCCATTTATACTCAGCATGATATAATTATACTCATTCATATTTGGATATTATACCACTGGTCAGTATGATGTAAATATACCCATTTATACTTTGTATGTTATACCACTGGTCAGCATGATGTAATTATACCCATTCATATTTGTATATTATACCACTGGTCAGCATGATGATGTTATACCACTGGTCAGCATGATGTAATTATACCCATTTATACTCGGCATGATATAATTATACTCATTCATATTTGGATATTATACCACTGGTCAGTATGATGTAATTATACCCATTTATACTTTGTATATTATACCACTGGTCAGCATGATGTAATTATACCCATTTATACTCAGCATGATATAATTATACTCATTCATATTTGGATATTATACCACTGGTCAGTATGATGTAATTATACCCATTTATACTTTGTATATTATACCACTGGTCAGCATGATGTAATTATACCCATTCATATTTGTATATTATACCACTGGTCAGCATGATGTAATTATACCTATTCATGCTTTGGATGTTATACCACTTGTCAGTAAGATGTACCATATACACTCATGTATAAGCCAAATAATTTAGAAAAAAATAAAAGCCTGGAAGATGGGGGTGGTAGCTTATATGCGGGTCAATGTCTAAACTTGACAGTTTTTAAGTCTTTTTGTTGACTACTGTAATGGCTGTAAACCATGTGACATGAAACAAGAATTTTTTCCGTGTCCTAAGATATAGGCATGTAAAAAAGTAACTTCTGGTGACCTGACAATTATTAAACTGTTATAAAGTACTATGACTGATTTTGTTATTATTTTGCAAGTGCATATTTTCTGATTACTCTGACAGGAAGTTAAATAAAGGTAAATACAGACTTCATAATTCGCAGGCCGGTTGAGTTTAACAGGGAGACCATGCTGAACTATAGTGTACAGTACTTTCACAGTGCAAAGCGTGCATAAGCGTCACTTAAATCCTTACTTATTCCCAAACATATTAGATGCAGATTTTGCTTTATTTATTGTTTCAACCAAATTGCATTCTTCCAGATAACATTTGAGCTAGTCCTTAATAGCCGTTTCATTTACGTTGAATCACATGCTCACGAGTTACTCATTTTCAATGATATTAGTGATCCTACAAATTGAGGTGATATTTTTAAAAAGGTATGCTTGTTTAATTGTACAAGGCACATAACAATCATAATTTACATGTTCACGAAGAGTGGTAATAATAAAGGCTAGAATTCTCATATAGATCAACTAAGATCAACATCAATCAATTTTAGTTTTGTGTTTTAGCTGAACAAACATCATAACGTTTCACACAATGGAAAGCTTGATGTTTCGGCATCTCCTATGTTGATAGTCAACCAATTTGTTTTTCGTTTTGCGACAGCAGTACAGGCCAGTTAATCATTAAAACCCTGAAACTGGCATGTGATATGATGGAATTTTGACCGGTAACTATACCAGTACATTGATGTATAATTACCTTTTATTCCATAATATTAGCACAATTACTGTAGTTTTGTAAAGCAGGGTGTAAGGCATACCGATGAACTTTTCAAAAGCTAAGTACGGAGACTGAATAAAAAAAATAGAGATTGGAACCTAAAATTGGGAGGTTTTTCGTGGCATTTTTAAAGCCTTGTTTTTGTTAGCTATTGTTCGATCTTCCTAGTCCAATATGCATGAAATTCACAAAAAGACTCAACGCTTCTCCCTGTGCCGTGCCCTATTTTCCCCCAGGACGTGCTCTATTTTCATATTCTGGTCAGCTGTGGTCAAACTGCACAATAGCTAAAGAATAGTAAAAAAAAAAACAAGGAAGAAAGCCAGCATGACTAATTTAAAGTTAATCCTTATCCATGCAACTATTTTGTGAAAACGATTGGCCCTCCATTGTAATTCAAAGAAACCATGTTCTGCTCTATTGTGTGTTATGCAAGCACCAGCACTGATTGGCAAATAAAGGATTCCCAATTTTGTTGAACCAAAGGTACCAAAATAGCTAACCTCATGGTACCGTACATGTGGCAACTATTTTCCCTCTCTGTATATCCGACCTTATTTCCTTATTGTCAATTCTTAATGTAATTAGTAGTGTTTATTATAAAACATGTACTATTAGTTCTTTAAGGACACATTTGATACATGGTATGTATTTTCATTCCTTCTTTTAATTTAATGATGGTAAATAACATTGGTATATATGGTATAAAAATGCCAGGTGTTCACTCGTGGAGTTACAGTATTTGTAGTGATCATTCTTGGGATTGAAATTAATTGCGGATGATTTTATTGTTGTGGTTTACTTTTTTTGTTCTGGTTTATTTATTTTATTTTTGTATTATTGTTGAGGTCAAAGATCATTAATTTATGTGAATAATGTTTAAACATTCTATTTAGTGAAGAAGCGAATTCTTTGTAGTAAAGTAATTATTTCATCACAACAATAATTCACAGGTGATACAACAGAACATGTAGGACTTTTCTTGTTTAGAAGAAATGAAAATCTAAGACAAAATGTAATAATCAGGAGTCCTCATGACGTGAAAGTTGACAAGTATGGTGTAAGGTCGCTTACATCAAAGCAAACTACAACTCAAGCTTTTACGGTATTAGCATAATTTTTTATGCATTATTTCCGAAACTTTATCATTGTGACTTCGAGATATCATTAAAGTTTAGTGCAGTGGTGCCCTTGATTAAACTCCAAAGGATGTACTTAATTCAGCGTGTAATCAAACCTACAATGTACATGTGGTGGCACCATTATGTAAATACGTTCAGTAGCCTAATTGTGAGCACTGAATTGAACCATATTGTTTGTTTGCTGTGTTGTCATACTGGGTTACATTTTAATGAGTTAGGTATTTACAATTTCAAAGCAAAGTATAAATGTAATTACCGGTGCACTGATATCCAATGTCCAATGCAATAATGCATAAACAAACAATAATCGAGTCAAAAGGGAGTGGTAGTGTTACAGAAAATCGCTATTGCTAAATTCTCATCGTTTGATCAAATTACACAAATTTAAATTAGGCAGAAAGAATGAGAAAACAAAAAATTAAATGAATTTTCAAACAAGTTTATACCATTTCTTTTTAATAATCATGCACACTAACCTCGAGATAAGTATACATGTAATTTTTTAAAATATAAGTTTGCCTAAATAAATGCATTTAGAACTTACCTCGTGCATCTTGATATGTCTCAGAGTTATCTGTCGGCTTATATGTGGGTCATGCACTTTTTAGTGTTTATACCTGTTCAGTTTGGGGGTAGGCTTATATGTGAACGGGCTTATACGAAAGTATATACGGCAATTATAATTATTTATACTTTGGATATTATACCACTGGTCAGTATGATGTAATTATTGCCCTGGATGATGCAATAACATAAATTTACATATTTCTAATATCAGAAATACAACATAGATCTATGACATGTCATACTGATGATATCGTGTGGTAATTTGCTATGATTTTGGAAGAAGAAAAAGCCATCTAAGCTAAATCAAATATTTTTTGGTTGAATGAATCATAATAAAATACAGATGCAGTTTTATGCACAGCCAATTATATCTATATTTGCCATCTTTGCAGAAATTGGTAATTCTTTATTCTTGTGTATCAAAAGTTCAGCAGTTTTGTGATAAATTATAGCTATTAGCAATGGAGGCCTGCTCTTTACAATTAGGTCAGCAGAGTCTTGTGTAAAAAGATCAAAGTTAGAAGCGACTTGGCATTCAGGGGCCATAACTCCAGACCTGTCAATACAATCAACATACCATGTAATGACATGGAGTTCACTGACAACTGCTAACTCTTTTTATAAAAAGAGTAGACAAAACTCATACAAGACACATGCATGTCTATGAAACCATGTTCACATCAAATTTCATTGAAAGACTCTTAGAGTTATGCTATTTAAAAGAGCCATGTAAAGAAATGGAGTTGATTGATGAGGTTCATACGTAACTCAATAATGAATGGTTTAAATGAGACAACACCCATAAGACATGTCTTGATGTAAGAGAAAATGTTCTCCTACAGAATATGGCAGTGATTCTCAAACTGTGTGCCCCGGCACACTAGTGTGCTGTGAGAGATTTGCAGGTGTGCCATGGGAGTTTTGAAAAGTATTTAAAATTGCTAGCGTTTTGAAACCTTGAACATATCAATAAAAATTAAATGGTAAATCAATGTCGCAAAAGTTAAAAAAGTAACATATATTAAAACACTAGCAATTTTAATTGCTATCTCTCAACTTGACGTAATTCTTGGAAATTCTTTTTCCATTTCACATGACGATGGCAATCATATCTCCAGCCACAAGACATACTCAAACTGGCATGTGATGTCCAATAAACGTAATTGTGTCCTTTCCAGCTTTTATTCACAAGAATCTGAACACTCCTTTTTATTCTTCTGTGTTGATTATGAACACTTTTTAGAAGCTTATTTTACCTTTCGGCTTAAACAAGCATCGCTTTCTGGATGCCATTTTTAAAAAATTCTATAATCAACAGTTTGATCATGCAGACAATGTGCATGAACAAACAAGTGCAGTTTAAAGCATCTGGGGTGCTGCTCTAATGTTAGTCTGGTTCCCTGACTTATTTCACAAATCCTAATATGAAACCTGGATCCATATCAAACATGGATGAGCCGATAATCTGGATTTTTCAGCAACTATCGTTTTTCTGTAGTTTTTGCTTGTATGGCCTAAGTCCGTATGCAATTAGGATTAAAAAAAGAATCATTATAATAACGCCAAAAGCATAATGGTTGGCATGTATGAATGATGAGAGAGATAAGCTGTAATTATAATTTATTGATATAATGGGATATAATGTTAACATTTATACATGGGTGGTTTTCACATGCTGGTGGCTGCTATGGCAAGCTTCAATATATATACTTACTATTTATAAGTAACCTAGTGAGGACTCTGAACCCTCCACTATAGTACAATGGGATCTGATCCTTCTTTAGGACTTTGTTTAGGGTCTGGACCAGCCCCTTAACTTCTGTGTCCCCAGATTCAAACAAGGAATTGGCTTTATCCTCTTCCTGATCTGCCTTCTCACTCCTGTCCACCTCTGTCATGTACTCTGTCAAAGAGACAATCAGCCACGTTAATCTGCTTGCTGCTATTCATTAGGCACTCTATCTTTGGAAATTCTCAGCCCGAATAGTACACCTGGAAGTGTTCATCATATATTCAATAATGGAAGGCAACCTGTGAGGATAGTACACCTGGAAGTGTTCATCATAGACTCAATAATGGAAGGCAACCTGTGAGGATAGTACACCTGGAAGTGTTCATCATAGACTCAATAATGGAAGGCAAACTGAGGATAGTACACCTGGAAGTGTTCATCATAGACTCAATAATGGAAGGCAAACTGTGAGGATAGTACACCTGGAAGTGTTAATCATAGACTCAATAATGGAAGGCAACCTGTGAGGATAGTATACCTGGAAGTGTTCATCATAGACTCAATAATGGAAGGCAACCTGTGAGGATAGTATACCTGGAAGTGTTCATCATAGACTCAGTAATGGAAGGCAACCTGTGAGGTTAGTACACCTGGAAGTGTTCATCATAGACTCAATAATGGAAGGCAACCTGTGAAGATAGTATACCTGGAAGTGTTCATCATAGACTCAATAATGGAAGGCAAACTGTGAGGATAGCACACCCGGAAGTGTTCATCATAGACTCAATAATGGAAGGCAAACTGTGAGGATAGTATACCTGGAAGTGTTCATCATATACTCAATAATGGAAGGCAAACTGTGAGGATAGTATACCTGGAAGTGTTCATCATAGATTCAATAATGTAAGGCAAACTGTGAGGATAGTACACCCGGAAGTGTTCACCATAGACTCAATAATGGAAGGCAAACTGTGAGGATAGTATACCTGGAAGTGTTCATCATAGACTCAATAATGGAAGGCAAACTGTGAGGATAGTACACCCGGAAGTGTTCAACATAGACTCAATAATGGAAGGCAAACTGTTAGGATAGTATACCTGGAAGTGTTCATCATAGACTCAATAATGGAAGGCAACCTGTGAGGATAGTACACCTGGAAGTGTTCATCATAGACTCAATAATGGAAGGCAACCTGTGAGGATAGTATACCTGGAAGTGTTCATCATATACTCAATAATGGAAGGCAAACTGTGAGGATAGTATACCTGGAAGTGTTCATCATAGACTCAATAATGGAAGGCAACCTGTGAGGATAGTATACCTGGAAGTACTCATCATAGACTCAATAATGGAAGGCAACCTGTGAAGATAGTATACCTGGAAGTGTTCATCATAGACTCAATAATGGAAGGCAAACTGTGAGGATAGTACACCTGGAAGTGTTCATCATAGACTCAATAATGGAAGGCAACCTGTGAAGATAGTATACCTGGAAGTATTCATCATAGACTCAATAATGGAAGGCAACCTGTGAGGATAGTATACCTGGAAGTGTTAATCATAGACTCAATAATGGAAGGCAACCTGTGAGGATAGTTTATATAAAGAGTGTTCATGATATACTCTAACAAGGGAAGTATTCAGCTAGGATTGTTTGGTGTACATCACAGGATTCATTCCATTACATATCAAGTGAGATAATCAATTAGGATAGGTTATCCAGGTATATTTATCTTGTACTTTATCAAGAAAGACAATCAGCCAGACAAGTTTGTCTCAAAGTGTTCATAACAAAACTCCCTGGCGATTATTTAAAGTAGTAACCATGCTTTTTTTCGATGGGAGATTATCTGCCAAGATATCTCAAAAGTGTTCATCAAAACTACCATGAACGTTTCTGTCTTTTTCATGTACTCTGTCCAAGGAGATAATCTGCCAGGACAATTAATTTCACAACATTCATCATGTATTCAATCAAATGAGGTGATCAGCCAGATAGTTTATCTCATGTGTTCATCATGTACTCAATCAAATGAGGTGATCAGCCAGATAGTTTATCTCATGTGTTCATCATGTACTCAATCAAATGAGGTGATCAGCCAGATAGTTTATCTCATGTGGTCATCATGTACTCAATCAAATGAGGTGATCAGCCAGATAGTTTATCTCATGTGGTCATCATGTACTCAATCAAATGAGGTGATCAGCCAGATAGTTTATCTCATGTGTTCATCATGTTCTCTTTTGAGGAACAGAACAGTTCATTATGTTTTCTTCTAAGGAACAGAAACAGCCATGAGAGACTGTTTTGGAGAGTTGACCAACTACTCTATCAAGTGAAGGAACCATTGACATTAATGTACTCAAACAAATGTAATCATTGACATTAATGTGCTCAAACAAATGTAATCATTGACATTAATGTACTCAAACAAATGTAATCATTGACATTAATGTGCTCAAATAAATGTAATCATTGACATTAATGTGCTCAAACAAATGTAATCATTTACATTAATGTGCTCAATCAAATGTAATCATTGACATTAATGTGCTCAATCAAATGTAATCATTGACATTAATGTGCTCAATCAAATGTAATTGTTGACATTAATGTACTCAAATGTAATCATTGACATTAATGTACTCAAACAAACGTAATCATTGACATTAATGTACTCAAACAAATGTAATCATTGACATTAATGTGCTCAAACAAATGTAATCATTGACATTAATGTGCTCAAACAAATGTAATCATTTACATTAATGTGCTCAAACAAATGTAATCATTTACATTAATGTGCTCAATCAAATGTAATCATTGACATTAATGTGCTCAATCAAATGTAATAATTGACATTAATGTGCTCAAACAAATGTAATCATTGACATTAATGTGCTCAATCAAATGTAATCATTGACATTAATGTGCTCAATCAAATGTAAGTTTAAGCAGTGTCAGCTGTTCATAATCAATTATAAGAGTTAACATTTCTGATAAAGTGTTCCTGGATTTGAAAACTATACTATCATCCCAAACATTTTAGCAAACACAAACTTCTGCAAAAATCACTAAAACTACACATTCTAAAATATTTTTTGCCAAAAATATATGCTTTTGCACTGCAGATAAGTCATTCAAAAATATTTTGTAGCTAATATGCAAATCTAAATTTATCTGCTGCAATAATGAAATTATGATTTACAGTATCTTCCTTCTTTATATTGTCTTGAGCCTTTTTCCTCCCCTTTTATTATTTTTTCCAATCCATAATTAATCGTAGATAAAAACAATAATATTAATAATTTTCAGCTGATCGTATGTATGACAATGTGAGATCAGATATTTTTATAATATAAAACTAAGTACTTAATACACCTCAAATATATGTGAATTTACTTGTAGGAATGGATCTGTGCATGTCAACTGAGTCTCAAATACTTCCCAATTTGATGCCTTCTGAACAGATCTACATGAAAAATTATGAGATTACTTTAACTTCCACTCTCCATGTTGCTATGAAAAATCAATTCCACTCAAAATATATTGAGAATAAAGCTAATAATCAATAACACTTTTAGTTTTACAATTACAAGTTGTAGACAATTTAGAGCTATAAAAAATGAGTCATTATGGCAAGCTATTTTGCAAACTTAAGAGTAGCTCTCTGTTGTTATTGTTGTTGTAGGGTTTAATGCCATTTTTCAGCACATGATAGGCTATACATGGTGGCCAGTATTAATGGTGGAGGAAGAACCCGGGAAAACACTGGAAAGAACCACCAACCCACGAGAAGCTACTGGCAAGCTTTCTCACATACCCACATTGGGCAGCTCTGTAAAGAAGTGTATTAATCAGTCTCCCTTCTGATTTGGTTAATTGTAAACCAAAACCCAAATCTGCACAACTAATAGATACCTTTGATCAACAATTCTTTCTTTGGATCTATCTCTAGTGCTTGTTTGTAGCATTTTCTGGCTTTGTCATACTGTTTTAGTCCCATATATGCTTTCCCTTTGTGTATATGAGCCTTGACACAATTTTTTTGTACCTGTAAAGAAAAAGGATAAAAACATATTATCAATCAATTATCAATCAATATTATGTAATAAAGATGCATAATCAATATTATGATCATACTGTAAAAATAATGCAACCATTTTACGCTGCTAAATGAAGACACAACCTAATGCAAACATCTAGCATACAAACTTCTAAAAATATTCTCAAAGCACCATGAGTAAAATATATATCTGCTGCAAGCAAAAGTCTGATACTTTGGACTGTATCACTTAAGTGGTTAGAGCATCTTGAGTTAGGGAAGGACCCAGTCTGACAGTGAACTGTGGTGGCAGTGGTGACATACCTGGTCTGGTGTGTATGCATGATCATGGTAAATGGGAATGTTTTTTTTAAAAAGCAGCAGGAATATGTCACAGCAGGTCAGATACATGCACGCATAGCTCCAGTAGTTAAAGTACAATATGAATTAGCAATGGCTTCCTGAATTACCTCAGATCAATGACAAAACATATTGCATGAAAGCATCACAGTCCAGAAAATGACAGAAATCAATCAAAGATGCAAACTTCATGGCTACTATATCTCCCTCAGCCAACCAGTATACACAATGTGTGGTATTACTACTCCAGTCTTCTGCATGACTACATTGTGTGTTGCCAAGGCAAAATAAGTGAACAAAGCATCATTTATAATGGCCTGCTAATGGTCACTGCACGTAGCATGGCAAGATAAAACTGATGTCTTAAAGTCCTGACATCAATCATTGCAGAGTTTTGTCTTGGAACTTCTGCACAAGTCAGATTACATTTTATTTTCATCAGCATTATATTCTAGCCGACTATACTCATATTTACAGCCTTCTTGGATCATGAGCATAAATATTTTCTTCTTTGGTTCTGCAATTGTAATCCAAATCTTTGCCAGATGTTTCATTATCTGTTAGACTTTCATCTCAGCTTTTGTGGGTTTTACTCTCTCTTTAAATATAATCATGATCTCTGCAGACATTCTGATTACTTTCTTGTTCTAATTATGAGGATGGGGAAACAAATTCATCCTATTTCTCAGTAAACCTGTGTGTATTGGATTTTTAACATAGCTTCAAAAAAATGTCAGTCATATCAATATGATGCCTGCAGTGTGGCAGTTTATATTGATGTCTAGTGATGTCTAGCACTGGGGCATCATGCTGCAGACATGTCCCACCCAGACACATTATCCTGACACAAGGCTGACATGTCCTAACACTAACCTCTTAATACCGAGTGCCTGGTAAAGCAGCTGTTAGTACCATTTTTATAAATCTTTCGCATGACTTGGCAGGGGTTCAAACCCGTAACCTCCTGCATCTGTGGTGGACACTCCAACCACTAGGCCACCGGAGTAGTCACCTGACAGCTTTTACAAATGCAAATGGCACTACATCAAGGTGACATCATGTCTAGCAGCTCATGACTTAGGAAGATCAATAAATTAAATTCTTTAATCAATGATATGAACAAAACAGGTGTTTGTCTTACCTCAAAACATTAGTTGAATTTGTTTCTTATTTTCACTGAGACCATTCAAATTTGATAGCGGGCTGATACCCTCATTGAAGAAATATGGAATACATCAGGCACACAATATTATGAAATACTGTAGTATCATTTATTTTCGCAGACTCAATTTTCACGGTTTTGTTAAAAAATCATTTTAATGGCTACTTAAATTCATGGTCAAAGGTTGCATATTAGTAGGTATTTCATTATGTGGTTTAATCTCAACAGAAACTCAAAATAAAGAATGCAAAAGAATAAAAATATGCCAATCCAAGTGGTGGTCACTTTAATGTTCAAAATAATATAACTACAATATGAGCAGAAATCAAAAACCTGACAAGTTCAATACTTAAACCGTGTTTTAATTCCAGTAAGTAACATAAGCCAAAGCAGCCAACATAACCAAAACTATACTACCACCTCTATAAGTACAAATAAAACACCTGTCAAGATCACTCCCTTACAAAGTGTTTTCATCTGAGTGCTCGATATCAAAGGACACTGACCAATTTTCTTCTAAAATATATTTCTTTGATAGTACTTACCTGATCATAATTTACGCCCTCTTAGCCACCCCATACTTACATCCATATAGAAAAAGAGTGCCTTCCGCTCCAGAAGTAACTGACTATTTCGCTGGATTTAGCACCAATCACAGTATCAAGGAAAGAAAACTCAATCTAACTTCCACCTAGGTGGGCAGATAACATTTTCCTTTTAAGCGGGCATTTTGTAATACATATATTGTTACCTTTTTGCACCTGCATTACTTCTGTAAAGTTTGCATGGCTCTCTTGCCAACTCTTTTGGATCCAATCGAAAACCCAGATCCAGATCAAACATATTATACGAACCAGTATCTGGATTTGACTCCAATAATTGTTTTTTTAATGTTTTCTATTATTCCATAAGTCAATAGTTTTAGAATCATTTCATTAAGACTACCGATCAAATCATAAGGATTGGCAGTAAGCTCAGCTTTCAGGCAATGTACTAAAGCAGTAACCTGAGCAGCCAGGCAATGCACCAAAGCAGTAACCTAAGCAGCCAGGCAATGCACCAAAGCAGTAAGCTCAGCAGCCAGGAAATTGCTACAGCAGTAACTGCAACACACAGGCAATTAACTACAGCAGTAAGCTGAGCAGCAAGGCAATGCACTATGGCAGCAATGACAATTGACAGGTTAATAATGACTTTTGTCCATTAGAATCTTGGGACACTGCATCCTCTGTCCCTTATAATCTAATGGGAACTGTATCAACTGTCCCTTATAATCTAATGGGAACTGTATCAACTGTCCCTTATAATCTAATGGGAACTGTATCAACTGTCCCTTATAATCTAATGGGAACTGTATCAACTGTCCCTTCAGATCACCAATTCAGGTACATGACATACATTGAATTTATTATTCATTTTAATGCCTCTTCATAAAGCACTTCTGTAACTTGATGCAAGTCATGCCTCTGTTGGTCTTCAAGGCTGTACTGTTCTTGTGTCACAACAGTAGCAACTCTACAATGAATACAGTCTGACTCTATGTTCCTCAATGAATACAGTCTGACTCCATGTTCTTCAATGAATGCAGCCTGACTCCATGTTCCTCAATGAATACAGTCTGACTCCATGTTCCTCAACTGTAGCTCTTTATCAACCTATGGTATAGAATGTTATCAATGCAAATCAAGAGAGTAAAATCATAGTGGTAAAGTGCAAGGCTGCCAAGTAGCACATATGAAGTTTCAGAGACAAAATTCACTACTTGATTCAATCAGTAGGGGTCTAGACAGTGCTTTGCTTCAGACATATGCTTTGTACAGTTGAAATCCCAGGTTTAATCCTCTGGCTCGATATCTTGCAATGGTAACTTTTTTCATGACCTCTAAAGGTTCTCATGAGTATTGTCAGAACTTGTTCTGACATAGAAATTAAATAAAAATAATGATCAAGTAGGTTTCCTTCAAACTATACCTTGAGTGCCCAATCACAGTCATTCAGTGCCTCCTCATATTTCTGTAATCTGATGTAAGCAATGGCTCTGTTTGTCCACAAGGCTGTGCTGTTCCTGAAGATCTCTAATGCCTGAAAGATACATGGGGAATAATGTCTGAAATAAAATCAAATTACATTTTTTTAAATGAAAGATGATGGTAAAGTGCACAGAGTTGTGGTTTAAGTTCAAATAATTGATAAATAAGAATTGAGCTGTAAAAGACAGCAAGCTTTCATGCACATATATCAATGTAAATATAAAAGGTTGCATTCCACTAATGCCAAAGCTGACTATCACATAGCATAAATACTGCTGCAGTAAAACCTCTCATTGTAATCGTGGGTCAGTGGTTCTTTCCGGTGTTTTCCTGGGTTCTTCCTCCACCATTAATACTGGCCGCCATGTATAGCCTATCTTGTGCTGAAAAATGGCATTAAACCCTACAACAACAACTCTCATTGTAATCAGCCATAAATTAAGACCACATCCCAATAGCAACCACCAATGATTACTGCCTTAAACAGGAAAAGAGCAAACCTATCTTCTAAAATTGGAATATGTTCCATTTCAAACCACATCTTTTTGTCTGCTTGAATGTCTCAACATGAACATTATTCTATGTAGTAAAATTTCGATGACCAAAACCCAGGAGTCCATGTGACCTGGTTCAAGCAATTAACAGTCTCACTTGCAATGCCATCTTTTTGCAGCCGATACATACTGATAAAATAGGTCCTCTATTGCAATGAATATAAGGTTCTAATTATTAAAAGTCTGTTATTGACAGCTGTAATGTTAGTGAATAAGTCTTTCACACATCACGTTCTAAGTGCAGCTAACTATGTGGCTTCTATTTGTGAACTGTAAAAAAAAAAATACTGACTATTTCATTTTGATAAGTGGACAAGAGGCAAATAACAGACTATGCAGTGTCTGGAAATTAAATTTGAGAGTTGGAAAATATGTTTTTTAAGTCATACATTGAATTTAACTTGGAACTTACAGAGTTTCTATTGGAACTTAAGCAGTTATATTAAGAATCTAAGGTGTCTGAGTAAATCAATCCGGATCAGTGAAATTTCATTTCAATTTAAGCATGTTTCTGAAATTGAACACAATCAATTGATAGTAAGATATAGGCAGACTGCACTAGTTAGTGACCAAATTTTTCAACTATAATTAGTGCTGTTTCTGAGCAATCAAAATAACTGAAGATCGTCAGTAATGCTACATGACCAAGCATTCCATCTTGATTTTTAGTGATTAATTGTAAATGCTAAAAGATTTTTTCTTCAGAATATTTTGTTTTACACTTAATTTTAAAGCTGTCTGGGCAATGAAAATCCAACATATTTAACAGACAGACCAGTTCAGGCATGTAATTGACTGGTTGTCATCTACTGACAATAGACATCTGGATATTATATATGGCCATCTCTGCCTTACCGAATATCAGATGAGACAAAATTGTTTGCCTAAACTGCTAATAAAATGTTTCAAAGAGGTAAATCATTTTAGTTAATGAATCCACATTTTAATCTATGTTACACTGCTGTAAATCTTGACATCAAAATTGTTTAGGTAACGTAAATCAACTCCTGTCAAATTCTTCAAACATACCATATTCAACATAACATTAAACAGTACGCTTACCAAATTTTCATCTGAGCAAATTTCATTCTTTAAAGTTCATCACAGATGTGCACACAATGATGATGTCATAAACAGTTGCCATTTTATTTCTATGTACATACCAAAAGACTTAGCTCACTTTGTACATGTTGGATGCTCTCCATTTTAGAAGGTGCATTCTTTCAAATTTTGGTCGCCTTAAATAAAGCATATGTAAAATTTAACCCACAATGATCAGTGATAATGAGACAAAATGCATGAGTGGTTGTAGATTTCAATAACACAATGAAATTTATGGTAGATTTTACCAGCCACCTTCCTTGCATAACGTACACCATGACCATGGCACATTTCTTTATGTAGCAGAAACTTTTATGTGAGTTCTGGCTAAAAGAGTTGTGTGTGCATATGAAGGCATGTTTGGGTAGTGTTTTAAGGTCTGGTAAACCCCAACCAAGTAAATAACAAGTTTTTAAATTGGAAGAGGGTGTTACCAAAGTTGGAAAACTTGCTTCCAACCCATAATGTTACCTTAATATGTCAATAAAAAATGTTTCACTTAAGCATGTTCTGCACTTTCATCACATGCCCTTTTATCTCTAGTTCTAAAAATGTCATCTTACTTTTGTGTAATGTTCAACTGCTGTCTCATAGTTGCCTTGGCGGAATTCAGCATTTCCTAGTTCTTTAATCTCATTAGACTCTTTCTCTTGTTTCTTGCGTCTTTCTGCTCTCTCTCTAGCATCTTTTTCCAAGGCAGCCAAAAAGGCTTCTACAAATTACAACAAGAATGCCATAAATGGTACATAATATATCCAGCCATATGTACTCACCTATACGTCAAGTCAAACTGCAAACAACAAAGATCCAGATCTGCCCTAGCAAAATGCAAATGCAGAGTGAGGTCTATGTTCTTGGTTCTACTGATAACTCCTAACAAGGTGCACAGACCTAGATCTGCTGACTCATTATTTGCCAGCCCACCTGAATCTGTGCAGTTTACAGTTGGACTTGTTCTATAAGCAAGTATATATGGTAGTATAACTATACTTTTTATGTAAATCCCTCTTTCACTAGTCACCTACTCAGGTGCAAAAAGACACAGCATTCACTTAACTCTTGCACTATGCCCACTAACATGACCTCTGACCTTCTGAATCTGATATTAACTGGTGTTTTCTTGGTCTCGAATGAAAACCACACATACACAAAAAATACATTTTACTTTGTGGAGACATCAGATTCTTACCTAAAAATTTTAACCTAAAAATCAATGGGTATCTCAAATACAAGCCATCCAAAAGGTTTGTTGGTGATAAAGAACATAAGCTTTCACACAGAAACTATTTCCTCTTCCTAGATTTGATGCTACCTTGACTGCTGGACATCAAAATCAGTTGGTGTCTTTCTTACCTCCATTGTGCTATTTGAAATATTTGGTAAAAGCTGATGGCACAGAATGCAATTTTATATGAGGAAACCAAACAGGTAACATACAAGTGGTCAGATGACTGACAGACAGATGCATGAGAACATAAAATATTATGATTTGCTAACTGATGGGCATTTAAATGAGTGGACCTGTCAGTTTTTAATTAGCCTAATAAAAGAGTGCAAATATTTCTTCAATCTGTTAAACATGCATTTCATTATTTTCATCTTTGATTTGATTTGATTTCCTTTTAAAGAAGTTTAACATCTTTACCTTTTATTTTGTAAGACTTAATGCTTACATTTACTTTAAAAGGTTTCTTATTAAAGTTTCTTTCTGCAAGTTTTTACCTTCAAATTTTTAGAACTAAGCTTTCTAAGGCACTATCCAAACATTGTTATGCTGACATTAATCCCTATACATACCAACATACATACATCCATACATACATACATACATATGTACAGACAGACAAACATACACACTTAAACAAACTCTTCAAAGATAGTGTCTTTCTTAGGCAATGTTGTGTTACCATATAAGGAAAGCACAAGATATCATAATACACCATAATATTGTGTACAATATACAATATGTGTACCATATTTACCACTGGACACAGTTTATGCTGGGACACCATCAATTTATGTTTAAAGTAATTTTTTGGTTCACTATGTCATGGGACAGATCTTTATTTTTAAGTTGTAAGTTTTGAGACAAATTTTCAGTCATAATATTGATGCTTAGCTGGTAGATATTAGTTGTAGGATTTAAAAATGAAATCATTTGAAAATCTCCAAAACTGTCCTCAACCTTAAATTTGTGTATAGACTAGAGTATGCACTGCATTGATTTGTTTTATTATGATATTTACGTTTATTTGATTTTAATAATTTAAACTATTAAATTTAACATTACTTTACACAGAAGTCATTGTCCATCAATGTTATTTAACCTCAGGTGTTTACTAGTAAAGATACTGCTTCCATTTTCATGAAAGTCAGAACAATTTGTATTTGTATCATATTTTGTGTTTTGCTGTACAAAGTGTTTGATACATTAAAAATTCTGATTTATGTTTGCCTTTTCATACACCAGATCTAACTACCCAACAATGTTTCCTTAGTTATCTGCCAGAGCAAAGCCTTTGGCTTGTAATGGCAGCACTCCCATCCCTATAATCAAGCTGCAAATTTGATACTTGCTCAGTGCCAAGTAGTTCTATATTTAGTTAACAGTTTATCTGAACTTCCTGTGATCATGCTGCACAATTTAAACCTAATCAGTTGTGGCATATGCTTTAACAGATTTCATAGAATGCATGTAAGTCACTTGCAGAGCACCAAATGTTTCAAATTATTTTTGAAATTCCCCTGAATACTGGTAAAAAGAAACCAAAGTCTGCTACCTTAGGTTAGCCTACTTTGTATATACAAAAACTGGCATACTTAAAAGAATCCAAACTGCTTCCTGAGTTAGCTTGCTCTGTAAATAAAATAACCTCTATTTTTTTTACCAGGTTTGTTTAGACACCACCCAACCTTTCACTGTTTGCTACCTTGTTATCATAACTGATACAAACAGGCATTGATGTCTGCAGTAGACAATAATTTTATTTGCAGAATACTGTAAAATTGTTAACTTGGATGTAAATAAAATAACCTCTGTATTTGATAGACCAAGTTGAAACAACAGGTTTATTTTTCTCTACCAGGTTTGTTTAGACACTGCCTAAGCTTTCACTGTTTGCCACCTTGTTATCATAACTGATAAAAACAGGCACTGATGTCTGCAGTATACAACAGCATATACTGGATGGTCTTTCAGAATACCTTTGTAACCTGTGCAAGCAAAATTAGTCATTTGCACTTGGTGAATGTACTTAATAATTTTAGATATAAACTGGTTATGAAGAACAAAACTAAAAATAAATAAAAACAGTACAGTACAAGGTTAGTTACTTTCTATTTGCTACCAAATAATCATTCTATTTACCCCTTTTTATTGTAACATGTGACGGCAGGAGCAGCAAATTCAACACAATTTGTTTTGTGTCTGTAAGTTCTGGGACATATGATCTAAGTAACAAAAGTTTAACTGTAAGTTATGGGACAAGAAAATAGTTCTTTTATTTTATCTTGTCCCAAGATATATAGTAAGCACTGTACTCATTAGGATAATTAACCATACAAAACTAATTATGTAAAATGAATTATACAAAAAAAATAGATTTACCTTGACCCATTGCTTCATCTGTTCCTGTTGGGATGGGTGATGCAGAGTTTGCTGCCTGTTTGTTTATTACAGTCTTGCTAAAACCTGTAGAAGGAAAACTGCATATATCGCTTCTGCAAGATTCATGAAATTGTAGTGAATGATCCATGCAGTTCTTTCTAAAGATCCATAGCTATATGGAGTTCTAGTTAATGATCCATGGTGTTCCTGCCAACGAGCCATCATGTTCTAGCCATTAATCCATGGAGTTCTAGCCAATGATCCATGATTTCTAGCCATTGATCCATGGAGTTCTAGCAAATAATCCATGGTGGTCTAGCCACTGATCCATGAAGTTCTAGCTAATGATCCATGGTGTTCTTGCCAATGAGCCATCATGTTCTAGCCATTAATCCAAGGTGGTCTAGCCACTGATCCATGGAGTTCTAGCAAATGATCCATGGATCCATGGTGGTCTAGCCACTGATCCATGGTGGTCTAGCCACTGATCCATGGTGTTCTTGCCAATGAGCCATCATGTTCTAGCCATTAATCAATGGAGTTCTAGCCATTAATCCATGGAGTTCTAGCCATTAATCAATGATTTCTAGCCATTGATCCATGGAGTTCTAGCAAATGATTCATGGTGGTCTAGCCACTGATGTATGGAGTTCTAGCTAAGGATCCATGGTCTATGGTGTTCTAGCCAATGACCGATGGTCCATGGTTGTCTCGCTGACTATATTTGAAGGAAAACAGATTATACTTTTCACATTAAAAGATTTATTCAACTATATTTTCTCCAGATGATGGTATGGACCAAACTCTCCAACCCCAAAATTTCTTTAGAAATAAATCTGTTTAGTTCTTTATAATATCTCATAATAAATATATTAATTCAATGGTTGCTTTTATGATTAAGGCATAGTTCTGAACAACAGTCTGCTGGTCTGGTAAATTAAAATAATAATTTTCTGCAATGATCATACATCTATGTTTTGTGATGATACAGTTGTAAAGAATACATATACCCTTTGTGGATGAAAATCAAATTTAATCTGCATAATTGATTCACCTGGCACCCAATTGTAACATCTATATTTTAATTATTTATTTTTGTAATAGAATTTTATTTTTATTTATAAAGCTAGTCATCTTAACTGGAAGAATAACTGGCTAGCCAATTCTTTTGAAAGTTTCCCCCTGGGGAAAGAATTGGCTGGATGTTCTTTCCCCCCTCCAAACAATGGAATTGTCAATTCTTTCCCCTTCCAGCTGGAAGTTTCCCTCCTGGGGAAAGAATTGGCTAAATGATTCTTCCCTCCCCCTCCAATTACACCTTTTATAAATTAGGACAAATAGTGAAACTAGATTTATAAAAAGACACTAACTTATTAAAAAACCTGTATACAAACAAATTCCCTCCAAAAATGAATATATTGTTTTTAGCTAAGAATATCTCGAGGCATTCCAGAGTCCTACTAAAAACTCTGTTCAAACTGTATATTTCTGTCTCCTGCAAAATCAGATCCTGAACAGCACTGCTCATGGATCATAGGGTTGCAATGATACACCCCAAACCATATTAACACATACTGCAATAAAACAAACCCATCTCGCAATACAATAACACTTGTTCTATAATATTTACTACATTAGTCCCCCTCTCAAAACAGCCCCTTTGACCAGCGGCCACCCACTTCTTACAGCCAGAATCCCTTGGCACAGATGAGTTTGTGTTCAAAAGTACCCCTCAAGAATGGCCACCCATCTAACGCGACCAGCGGCCAGCATTTTAGTAAACAAATGTAAAATGTTCCCCAAACAAGAGGCAACTTTTTATTTCAAATATGTCCAGAACCAATAATTAATTCATATCATTACGTAAGGTAAGTAATCAGATTATCTCTATTGTTGACACATGTCTCCCACTGTCAAGTTTCCGTTACTGAAAGAGGCGTTGACTAAAGTACATGTAACACTAAGATTAATATTACATCATTGTCTCTAAAAGCTGATGTTTACAGGAAACAGGCTCAACAATGTTATAATAGAGTTTTGGGCTTCACACATCTGTCAAGTTCTTCTCTTTGATGATTACAACTGGATGTAATTTTTAAGATCATAACATGGTCAGCATAAGCTAAAAATAGATTTTGTGGATTAACACACACATACACAGAAATTAACCTTGAACGGAACAAGGTACCAGAAAAAGCCCGAAAAATCATGCAACAATACATTCATTGCTTCCTTTATGAAGAAGGCATTTCGTCCACTCTACAAAAGTTTTGTCTGCATAATTAAATCCCATCGAGTTAGCAACATCTGAATAAATCATTACCAATTATTAACATGTCATCACGTAAACAGAGACGTATTATTTTAGAAGAAAGTCAGTTATTCTACTCGACAACATCAAGTCGGGTGGGGAGGGGGGACTTGCCGAACAATTTTATGTAAATAAGACTTGAATAAAACAATTTTGTGCTGAAAAGATTTGAATAAACAATGTCATAACCGATAAGGAGATTATACAGCAGCACTGGGGAAATGGAGCAAATGGAAAGAGAACTATGTATGTACAAGGATTTAAATGACGTTTCTGAATGGTTTTGTAATGTGCATGACAACAATACCCGCTCACATATCATGCTTACATCAAGAATAAGAACTATTAATGTATATTCAGTTGAAATAAGTTTTTTAATATCACAAGAATTATCTTTTAATAATTAATGTTACTTTAAAATGAAAATATTAAATGAAGATTTTAAATGCTTTGGAGTACGTAGCTTTCTTACTATGTACATTACATATACTTCTCACAAAAAATTTAGTCCCCCTCTGGAAAGGCCACCTGTCTTATAAGACCACTTTCCCGATGCAGAAGGGGTGGCCGTATAAGATGGGGACCACTGAACATAAAAAATACAAGATCTGTAAGTGATGTTGCTTTGTAAGACTTCAAATGGTAGTGAACTGAACATATAAAATTAACATAAAAATGAAACTAGGCACCTGGTAAAATTATCGGCAAATAAAAATCTCACTGCCATTTCTTGTCTGTGTTTTAATTTAAACTTCACAGGAGCATTGTTTTAAATGACAAAACACATCTAATTATCCTTTCTAATCTTTGCAGCAAGACATTAAATAAGTCACTGCATATTTTTCTTCAGGAAAATTAACACATCAACAGCGTCTGAACTCAAAGCAGCCTTCTGTACAAGAACAATGTCTCCTGCTGTAATAAAGAATCTCTTCGATGGCATGGAAGCTGCAGGAATGCATAGCTTTTTCCTGGATACTTGTGCAAAGAGGGCAAACTTGTACTGCTGAGCTTTCCACCATTTCAAAGGATAAACATCCAACATTTTGGGGGACAAATTCTTGAACAAGTCAACCTCATGCTTCACTCTGTGAAGTCTGGATTGAGCACTGTTCATTTAGTGTTATTAGGAACATGAAAAAGACAAGTCCGGATTGAGTACTGTTCATTGAGTGTCATTATGAACAGGAAACAGTCAAGTCTGGATTGAGTACTGTTCATTTAGCATCATTAGGAACAGGAAATAGTCACGTCTGGATTGAGTACTGTTCATTTAGTGTCATTAGGAACAGGAAATAGTCATGTCTGGATTGAGTACTGTTCATTTAGTGTCATTAGGAACAGGAAATAGTCACGTCTGGATTGAGTACTGTTCATTTTGTGTCATTAGGAACAGGAAATAGTAAAGTCTGGATTGAGTACTGTTCATTTAGTGTCATTAGGAACAGGAAACAGTCAAGTCTGGATTGAGTACTGTTCATTTAGCATCAATAGGAACAGGAAATAGTAAAGTATGGATTGAGTACTGTTCATTTAGTGTCATTAGGAACAGGAAACAGTCAAAACTGGATTGAGTACTGTTCATGTAGTGTCATTAGGAACAGGAAACAGTCAAGTCTGGATTGAGTACTGTTCATTTTGTGTCATTAGGAACAGGAAACAGTCAAGTCTGGATTGAGTACTGTTCATTTAGTGTCATTAGGAACAGGAAATAGTCAAGTCTGGATTGAGTACTGTTCATTTTGTGTCATTAGGAACAGGAAATAGTCAAGTCTGGATTGAGTATTGTTCATTTTGTGTCATTAGGAACAGGAAATAGTCAAGTCTGGATTGAGTACTGGTCATTTAGTGTCATTAGGAACAGGAAATAGTAAAGTCTGGATTGAGTACTGTTCATTTAGTGTCATTAGGAACTGGAAATAGTCACATCTGGATTGAGTACTGTTCATTTAGTGTCATTAGGAACAGGAAATAGTCAAGTCTGGATTAGGTACTGTTCATTGAGTGTCATTATGAACAGGAAATAGTCAAGACTGGATTGAGTACTGTTCATTTAGTGTCATTAGGAACAGGAAACAGTCAAGTCTGGATTGAGTACTGTTCATTTAGTGTCATTAGGAGCTGGACATAAAAATATTAGGCAAAGTAAAGTTTATAAATTGGTGAAACAGCATTTAAATCCTTCTGGTAAACAAAGATGAACTGATCTACTTATCTTAACTAACCTGCATACTGGTGGACTAAGGGAAGTAACTTCTATTCATGAGTGCTGGTTGGAACCTATCTAATGTTGAGTTACCTGTCTTGGTCTGTGGCCAATCCTCAGTTTTCCCTTTCTTTATCCCCTTATCCTTCTCCACCTTTACAATCATCTCATCAGCCCTTTGGATGGCCTTTTGAAGAGTGTTATCATCAGCTGCCTGCAGACCTTTCACTATAGATTCTAAAAAAATATAATCAACAAGAATGACTATCAGTCTTGTGATAATTTCATTTTAAACAAACAGTTGGCAAAATGTATATGAGCATTGGCATGTTTGAAAATTAAAGATGGCAACCAACTTTTATGACCCACAAATATCATTTGTCATGATTGGCTACTAAAACCAGGACACAAATTCCAATCATTAAGTCCAGCCTCATTCCCTCAATTATCATCAGTTTAAATTCTTTGTTAGTGACCACCACCACCCTTGTGACCTGTAATTACATGTATGTGGGTAGCATTGACTATGGCCCTTTTTGTGCCTCTACTTTGTAAGTCACCTTGAATTGACTCTGTGTGCCAGTACTTTGTTAGTCACCTGAACAGAAGTGACCCTCTTGTGTGTCTGTACTTTGCAAACAGATGGGCAGAACTAAACCCCATGTACTATGTAAGTGACATGGGCAGTATTGACCCCCTTGTGCCTCTGTACAGAAGTGATATAGTTTTCTTTTTCTTTCTTTAGATACTGTGAATACACTATTTTTTGTGTGATAATCAATTTTGGTGAACTATGTGTCCACTACAAACCAAAACTTTAGAACCTACCAAACAATGAATCAACTTTATAAACAATAAGATGTACCCTTCCCACGCCACAGATTTAAGTACCTACAAAAATGTAATTATCCACACAATCACAAAAACATTTATACATGAATTCACTCTTCCTGCTTTACAGTTCATCCTTATTCAGAGCAAACTGCTGTCCGGTTTTAATTAGTAGTTCCAATTACCATACATGATTATGTGTGTCATATACACAACCTTAAAAAGTCTGGCAAGAATTTCACTGTGTATGTACTGATACATTAGACAGCTCAAGGGTACAGCTGGAGGGAGTGCAAAAAGAACGTCCGTTAAATTTTTATTATGTGGAGATTTAAAATCAGAGGTCAACCTAGACTTGAATTTTAGGGAAAAGTGACGTTTTGGCAGGACAGAACTGGAAGAAGTGAGAGGTGAACAGGAAGAAGTGGGAACAAAGCAAGAAACACAATGTGTGTGTGTGTGTGTGTGTGTGTGTGTGTGTGTGTGTGTGTGTTTGTGTCTTCTTATCTAAATTATGCCCTTTATTCCCACTATGCATGTTTGTATTTAACATCGGATGTAAAAAATACTTTAATTTCAAAGAATTTTTTTTCTGAGTTGTAAGTATATTATGAACATATTTTGTAAGTGCATAAAAATTAAGATACTCATATGTATTTTTGCCATATGATTTTAAAAGAGAATAGAAGCTATACACTGTAATGAATTGTAACTAAGTAAATACATTACTGCATTGGAATTGCAAGTTAGCAAAAATCCTTTATCTTAATCATGAATTCAATTTTTCTTTTACTTTCTGAAAGCTCACTATAAAAAATGGCACTTGAAGAGATTTCTAAACTTGCTTGAAACAACCCCTGTACCAATTTCATTCAAATGCACACGTATATTCAGATCATACGGTTCATCCCAATTTCTTGATACCGTAACTATTCATAGCCAACACAAATAAGTATTAAATGAACTAAACCAGTCTTTCCAAACAAACTGACAAATCTATTTGTAGGAAGAGGGGTTTACATAATGTAATCACTCACCTTATAGCTTCATTACAACAGTTCTTTGACTGAATTGCAAATATAATGTTTAATTATTTGTCTATGTGATTGCAGTACTATTAGGAAGTGATTAAACAGTGTTTGCTTTGCTGCTTTTCTTTGTAATTTTAGAACAATGACTTAAGTCAACTTTGACCTTACAGTCATTCTCATGAATTTGACAACACAGCATTGTCCCATAAGTTTCTGACCTACATAATTGCATTAAAGCTAAATCTTTAGTAACATAATATTTAGACTTTGCTTTCTATGAATTGTATAATTACCTGAATATATTTGCCCAACGGCTTATGAAAACAGACAATCTAATAATGTGGTTCTTCCAAGACACAGCAATGTCCGCAATTATTTCCCCATACAGGTTCACCTGTGGGTTCAAATCTTTTTTAATTAACAAATTAATGAATATGTGGCAGTTAAAATCTTGAGATCACAAATTATATTCTTGTTTTACACAAATGGCTAATTACACACTATTGTTTAAGTTTCAAAACATAACTCTGTATTTTTTCATCATCAAAGGATAGTTTGTGGAAATCAGGTATTGATAGTTGCCAACTTACTCAGGAAAGGTTTAATGGTCAATCAGATATCACAACACATGCCTGTAAATATACGAGTTTGTTTGTCAGTGCAAGCGATATCAACACCTGCTATTTGATGGCTTGATGCCAACATTTTGCCTTGAGGTACAATACAACACTTGAACCAAACTGGCTAAGGTGAAGGATCATCTAAAACAACTATGGTCACTCAATGTACCTCGAAAACACTGCATGGTGAAGTCCGTTTTGCTTTCCTAAAAGAAGGCGGCAAAAGTTGACATTTTGTAGATAACTGAGTCATCCACTTTAAATGGCAGCATGACCTTGAATATATAATATTTTCTTTGCTCTAAAAGGTAACAGTTTCCATTGACTGCCTGAGGTAATGAAAAGCGTTCTATGTATCTATATTAAATCTTTGCATGGCACAATGGGAAATCTTGTATTTTCACATGTAAAAGTACAAGAATTTATTTTTAATGCCCAAATAATATATGACTGAAGAAATATAATACATTTTTCACTATTAATTTTCTTTATTTCACTTTATATTATATAATAATATATTATATATTACATGATTACTGATAAAATAGATGGCAGTATTCAGAAAAAGTTTCAAAAACATTGTAGCTGTATAAAGTTACTATGAGAGGTTTGGAAATCTTGTTGAAACTCTTACGTACATTGATACATCAAAATCATAATTATCTAATCTCATGGTGGGAGAAAAAAACTCCCCATTCTTTGGGTCATTGCACACCTACCTCCCAATCTTATAATATCTCTGATTTTTGCTGAGAACTCCTGATTATTGCAATATATGTCTATCGATTTTTATTTCTCCTGTAAAAATCCTACATGAATAGATATATTGTACGCAAGCTACAGAAGCCATGTTCTATTTCGATCACCTGTGAATATCGTTTTAATTAAAAAATTATCACACTATAAAGAATTTTTTCTTTAGTAAACAGAATGCTAAGTTTACATATTATTCACATAAATTTATGAATTATTTTTACCCCCAAAACAACACTACAGTAAAAAAAAATATAGACAACATAAAAAATAAACCACAAAAATTGTCAGCAATTACTTTTAATTCAAAGAATGATAACTGTGAATGCTGTGTAATTTTTTTGACAAACAATATGGCATCTCCATTCCCTCCAAAGAAACTTACATGAGTAATACAATACTTTATATATAAACATAAATTAAAAGGAATGAAAAAACACACCATGCAGCATACATGCCCTCAAAAAACTAATTCAACATAAATACGTTATCTAGAAAACAATGTTAAATGCACGAGTTGACAGTAAGGAAATAAGGTGGGATATAAAAACAAATAGTTACAGTAGCTTAAGACTGCTGATTTGAAATGTCAAGAAAAATTAACACATGTTTCAGGCACCATTTGTTACAAAAAAAATAAGGCATCATTTATTTGCAAATCGATTGGTGGTGCTCACATACACTCTGTAAAACATGGTTAGATTTATTTGCAAATCCATTGGTGGTACTCATATACACTCTGTAGAACATGGTTAGATTTAATTGCAAATCCATTGGTGGTGCTCACGTACAACTTTGTAGAATATTGTTTCTTTTAAGCATGTAAATAAGGCCAGTCCTTTTCACAAGATAATTACTATGATAAAGATTAACTGTTAATTAGTCACACTGGCTTTTCTTATTTGTTTATTTAAATCTAACCTTTAGTAACTGTGCAGTCTGGACACAGATGAGCAAAATATTAAAAGGGGCATGTCCTGGGGTAAAATAAGGCATGTCTCAGGCAGAAATAGTGTCCTTTGAGAATTTCATGCATATTGGACCCAAAATTTAAGTCAATATTTAGTGAAAACACTGCTTAAAAAATGTCACAAAACCTCCAAGTTTTAGGTCCCAATCTCTCTATTTATTATTCATTCACCAACATGGCTTCTGAAAAGTCAACAGGTATGATCGAAATGGACTGTATGCATTTCACATCCATTCCATGAATCCCACTCATATGGGGAAATGATGAGCACGAAATGTCAAAACACTCAGTACATCAGCACAATTTCTATTCTCAAATTAAGATGCAACAGACTTAGTATAAGAAAATTCATTTAAATCTCAACTAATAAGTTTCATTGACATGCATATAAAAGAATACAAGCTTATTCACACAACTTTTCTATGTTTTTCATTTTATAAATTTGGCCAAAAATATTTTTGAATTTTTTTTCCTCAATAGTTTTGTTCCCAGTCCGTTGGCCGGCATACCCGAAGAACATGCTTGTTGAGACCTCTAGTCATAATGGTTCTCAACTCGTGTACAGCCAAACTTTAAATATGCCTTTTTCAACCAAACTTTAAATATGCCTCTTTAAAAATTCTTTAATTCTGAAGACGCGTAGCCCTCTTGTAATCCCTTGTATTTCCATTCGTTTATTTCTTGTAAGTAACCAAATTTTACGTTTGAACGTGCACTCATGCAAAGGAGTTACGTGGATCGGGGCCTGAACTTCCAGACAACACCGGCAATATTAAATAATTATTGCCCAGAAATTGTATGTTAATTCCTACAACTTGACACTGCAATTTCTACGCGGCACATTACCAAGTTCATCCACTTTACTTAGAAAGTCATCTAACTCCTCCGCATCTTTGGACGCCATCTTGCTTGTTTATGGTTACGTCAAAACGAGGCTCTTTATACAAACCTACAACGGCAGGTTTTGCTTGTTATTAAACATGGTTTTATTTTGTTTTATGGGAACCAATTGCAGTTAGGTCTATGAAAACACACAGACAGATGTTCTCATGGCAGCTAATATAATTCATTAATTGTTTAACATCGTCTGCTATAAATTCTAAAAGGGCGCGCTTTATCTGATAGTTTGAAATCTACAAACTTAATTGATTTTGAAATTGCTTGCAATAATTCTCATTACTATTTGATTGAAACGACAGGTATTTTTTTCTTCTTCCTATTACTTAAAATACCAGGGCTGGATGGAGGGGTGTGTGTTGTTGTCTGGGGTTTCAGGAAGCTAGTCGCTGCAAATCGTCGTTTGTGAATATAAGGTTGCGACCTGGCCGAAGTGCATCTCTTGCGGTAGAAGCTGTTTTCTGGGGGTTTATCATTTTATGTGGGCGTTTCTTTTTCTGGGCCTGTGACCTGGTCTTGAGACCGTTGCACTTTTTCTTCTTTTGGGTTCGTTTGGCTTTTTGGGAGTGGCTTTATTCTTGGGCAGGACTTTGTGGGCATTAAGATGCCATTTTAAGAAGGAGCGAATGATGACACATCCTAAAGAACCGTTACTTACAGGTTTCAAAATGATTTGTTTTTTGGTTTGGGTGACGATGCGAGGATCGGCCAGTTGCGTCAAGACTACTTTGTTTCTCTCAAAAAACGTTTGGTTTGATGAGGAATGTGAATGATGTCTTGCAATAACTGACGTGTTGTCACCGTAAACCATAGGAATACTTCTCTCAGACTGGGTTCTAAGACACGGGCATGTATTGGTGGATTTTTTCGCGACTGATGCCTTACTATGCACGAATCAATTAGACAGGAAGATAGACTGAATGGACTTTATATGAGTCAGCCAAGGTGTTCTAAACTGTTGGCTAAGACTTGCACTTGCGATTTATCTCGTGGGCTTTTTAAACAAGACCACGTAATGAGCATTGAGACTGATGGTGCGATGGGTTTTACTTTGTTGAAACTAATTTTGAGTGATGTAAATGACACTGGCATTACAATGATGCTTTTTGCGAGTAAACCACAGTTTAATTTCTTCTTCGTCTTCTCCTAACATGTCGTCGAAGATGACCAGATGGGTTTGACTGGGGTCAGACACGATCCCGTCGTCTTCGCCAGGTATGCATTCCACAAACACGATGGAATCACCTGTCCACTCTTTGTAACACCACATGATCCGTTGAGGTGGACGATCGATCAAAAGATGCTTATGTTTGATCAAACGTTTGACAAATTCGGTTTTGCCTGAACCGCTAGGTCCAGCAGTGAGCATGTTAAAGGGATGGCGAAGATACAAAGCCTCCCAACTGGCACGATCTAAGTGTTCATCGATGACTTTGAAAGTGGAGAAAGAAGGAGCAGAGACAGCAGAGGTAGCCATAGTGCAGGGAATGCCACTTTTGACGCGAAGACAGACAAGACAAGAGTTTTTATACTTTTTTCAGAACACGTTTATTTTAATACATGTTTAAAATGGAACAACACGAAAGACAAAATTACATAAAAGCCTCACTCTTATTCCGTTTTATTTGCCATTTGTTTATTATATATACATATTGCATATATTTGAAGAAGGAATATACGGTTGGTTCGTGTAATCCTAAAATTGTGTTATATGATAGTGCACTTAAGATTGGTATTCTTACCAACAGTATTTATAATGTCGTCACTCAAAGATCTAGTGGAGTTGGGCAAACAGTTTGGGTATGAGGGCGAGACCCTTAGAAAATTCGTTCAGGAGGAGCAGGCTCGGGAAAGGGATCAAAGGGTAAAGAAGAGAGATATGGAGAGGGATAAGTCAGAACTAGAAAAGAAGGCTGTGGAAAGAAAAATAGCATTTTAAATGGAGAAGATGCTATTTGAGAAGGAGAAGATAGAGTTTGAGAAGCAGTTGGAGAAGGAGAAGATAGAGTTGGAGAAGCTGGCACAGAAGGAAAGGGAAGAAGAAAGAGAAAGAATAGAGCAGGTAAGAGAACTTGAGGAAAGAAAGTTAGAGAGAGAGAGAAACGAGTAAAGTTAGAAACCAAAGAGTTAGAAGACAGGAATATGGAAAAAGAACATAAAAGGAAATTTGAATTATTAGAGGCTAAGATAGATGGGAAACAAGAGTCTAAGTTAAGAGGCGTTAAATTAACCCCTTTTGAAGATGACAAAGATAACTTGGATAGTTATTTACACAGGTTTGAGCGATATGCCACCATCCAGAAGTGGAAAAAAGATGATTGGTCACTCCATCTCAGCAAGTTACTTAAAGGTAAAGCGCTAGATGTGTATTCGCGTCTACCCATAAACGACGCATTGAACTATGACGCGTTAAGACAGGCCCTCCTTAAAAGATACGAGTTGACAGAGCAAGGGTTCCGCAAAAGGTTTAAATATGGTAAACCCGAGAAAGGTGAGACATTCACCCAGTTTGTCAGTAGGACGGGAAATTATTTCCAGCGGTGGGTTGAATGTGGCAAGATACAAAAAACATTCGAGGGCCTTACCGATTTTTTACTTAGGGACCAGCTGTTAAACACTTGTGGTAAGGAATTGTATTTATTCCTGATGGAAAAGTCCTTCAATAATATCTCTGATATGCCTACCCAGGCAGACCATTTTGCCGAAGCTCGGAGAGGTACCCAGAATGTGATCTCAGGGGATAACAAGGGAGGTAATCAAGATAAAGATCAGAGAACCTGAGAAACTTGGTACGAATAAGGGTGGAAACTTTCAATCTGGGAAGAGTACAAATCGTAGGGA
This sequence comes from Sinohyriopsis cumingii, assembly GCA_028554795.2. Classification (NCBI taxonomy): domain Eukaryota; kingdom Metazoa; phylum Mollusca; class Bivalvia; order Unionida; family Unionidae; genus Sinohyriopsis; species Sinohyriopsis cumingii. The sequence goes on along the minus strand of JAPYKE020000304.1, from coordinate 140,351 downwards.
TAGACAATGTTTCACCTGTAAGGAAAGGGGTCACATCATGCCCGATTGTCCGAAAAGGAAAGGGTTTGTCCAGAGGGTCGCGGTTGCTATCGAAAGCAGAGCATGGCCAGGAGGTGGTAAGCGCGATGATTTTCCACGTGATAATTCAGCATCTAATAACGCGAATAAGGTATACGAGTCCGCAGCGCGTGTGCAGATCAGTCAGGATGTTATTCAGTCGATCGGCACTTGCCTTTTTCCCGAGGCGAGGGTACCAACTGCTACTGGTACCGCCAACGGACAAGAAGTCACGGTCTTATGAGACACCGGGTGCACAGGCGTCGTAGTAAAGCGTAGTCTCGTTAGGGATGACCAAATGCTTGGTTGGAAATCCCCGTGCATGTTATTGGATCAAACAATTGATCGTGTTCCCTGAAGAAATCGGGAAACTATCAAAAGTAAACTCAAAAAAGAAATTAGTATCGTCGACATCGCGCCTGAAATATGAAATACTTCAGGCAGGGAATTAAGTATGGATTAAAGATCATCTTTCTTAAGGAATTATTAAATCTGAGGCATCTACACCTCGTTCACACATGGTAGTAACTGTCGAGGGACAGATACGGCGTAATAGAAATTTAATTCCCATGCCTACTACATTATCGGAACCTTTCCCTGTTTCAAACCCTGATACCTTGACTGACTCAGATGAAAGCAAAGCAGTGCCAACCAGTCAAAACGGAAGATTGTCAAAACCACGTGAGAGACTGAACTTGTAAAAATGAAGCTGATGTAGCTTGTTTAGAAATGCGGTAGTAGTGAAGTGGGATACTCTACGTACAATGGGAATTAGCATTACAGACACCCTTGGGACAATCTACGTACAATGGAAATTTAACATGGCGAAAAATCGTGGGTCAATCTACGTACAAGGGGAATTTAACATGGGAATAAATCGTGGGTCAATCTACGTACAAGGGGAATTTAACATGGGAATAAATCGTGGGTCAATCTACGTACAAGGGAAAATTAACATGGGGAATAGATCGTGGGACTGTCTAGGGACAATGGGAAATTTAACATTACGGAAACCCCTGGGGATATAGCCTCAAGGGAATTTAACATATGGAAATTGAACATGGTGGATCTGTATAGCGTCAAGGGGAATTGAACATGGTGGGACTATCTAGGGACAATGATGGTAGAGGGTCAAACACAACAGAGACAGAAACATACATACACTAGTACAAGCGTGGGATTTATATATAAAGCATTACCAAGACCTGAAATCTTGCTGGGGTGTTCAAAAATTTGCATAATTGTAATGATGCTATAAATAGCTATAATCAAGGAAATGCTCAACGACAAAGTGGATGTGACTAAAAGTAACGCTAAAATGACGAAATTGTCCAGAATTTAAAGGAAAATAAACATATCCCCGAAAATTAAGTTACAATGGTTTAGACTAAAATGGATAAAATTAGTAACTACTTGCAATATCAACTTCTGTGACGATCGTGGATAAATACCTATGTATCTATAATCAGCTGAAATTCCTATGAAATCCCACTATCTATTTATAGCTCCAACTTGTGGGTTTTTCCTTTGGAAAATCCCACTATCTTTTTATAGCCTCAGCTTGAGTGACGTTCCTGTTTATGAATTCTAGTATATATGTATAGCTACAAAATGTGGAAATCCCCAAGTCGATATTTATAGTCTCAAAATTTCCAGCGTCAGTGACGTGACTGTACTGAACACTAGGGGATAAATGGCAACAGTGTTGCAAGTGGCTGACCTGAATACGCGCTACTGTAGGTAGGTAGGTAGAGTGTATCTGATAGGGATAAAGTGAGTTTTATAGGGACAAACAGAGACCAATACACACACACACACACACACACACACACACAACATACGCGCGCAGACACACACACACACACACAGAGGGAAGAGGAAAAAAAAACCCCAAATATACTATCCACACTCGGGAGGAAGAAAAAAAAAACAACCAAATATACGATCTACACAACGTACGCTAACACACACACACACACACACACACACACACACTATAAAATGGATAAAATTAGTAACTACTTACAATATCAACTTCTGTGACGATCGTGGATAAATACCTATGTATCTATAATCAGCTGAAATTCCTATGAAATCCCACTATCTATTTATAGCTCCAACTTGTGGGTTTTTCCTTTGGAAAATCCCACTATCTTTTTATAGCCTCAGCTTGAGTGACGTTCCTGTTTACGAATTCTAGTATATATGTATAGCTACAAAATGTGGAAATCCCCAAGTCGATATTTATAGTCTCAAAATTTCCAGCGTCAGTGACGTGACTGTACTGAACACTAGAGGATAAATGGCAACAGTGTTGCAAGTGGCTGACCTGAATACGCGCTACTGTAGGTAGGTAGGTAGAGTGTATCTGATAGGGATAAAGTGAGTTTTATAGGGACAAACATAGACCAATGCACACACACACACACACACACAACATACGCGCGCAGACACACACACACACACACACACACACACACAGAGGGAAGAGGAAAAAACAAACCCCAAATATACTATCCACACTCGGGAGGAAGAAAAAAAACAACCAAATATACGATCTGCACAACGTACGCTAACACACACACACACACACACACACACGCGCGCGCACCACAGAGGGAAGAAGAATAAAACCATTATACACTATCCACACGGAGTGAAGAAATAACCCTTTACATATGCTATCAACAGAGAGTGAAGAAAATAACCCATTATATTCCATCAACAAAGAGTGAAGAAGAAAAAGTTTTTTGAAAGCACCTAAGCCCTCACCTGCAATGACCAACTCTGCCAAACACCTACACCCCACCCCACCCCCACTCCCAACACTACAAAACCCATTTAACCCGTTATTTTATGGCATCAGTGTGTGATTTAGGAAACATCAAGACACAAAAATGATGGATGAATAGACTGACTATTGTTTACGGACTTGCATGCCTAAAGAGCGTGCGTGAAGGAAAACATCCTTCCATTTCAATTCTAACTAAAACATGATCCAGAGGGATAGAGAGAGGTGAAAGATCACAATTTCATAAAGTGTGAGTAAAAACAAAACACGCCATCCTTATTATACAATGTCAAGACCAAGAGACACTTATGTTTTCTTTCTGGTCTATTCTCTTTTAGAAGGTAGTATGAAATTTCACATCAAGGCCAACGCATCGGCTCACATTGTCAATTTTTCCATTTCCATGTCTTTACTGGCACAAGTTCTTCATCATCTTCAATTTCTTCTTCTTCTTCTTCTTCTTCTTCTTCTTCTGTATCCCTCTTCTCTGTTTCGTCTTGTGTTTTGTTTCTTCTCTTTTCTCGTAGGGCACTCTGAATTCCAGTGTCATTTCCCCTGACAACGATATTAGGTATCTTGACTTTTGTCTCTCTTTCTTAGACGAAGCAGGTATTTTGGAGACAAATACCCATTTACCTTTGCAGATATAGCAAACTTCATTAGCACACACTTTCGTATGACTCTCATCAAATCAACGACCAAAAGAGTAAGTTTTGTTGCCACTTTCGCCTGTGAATTATGCTGTCGTATGACTTTTAGCAAATATTTGACCAGCAGGTCGATCTGTGCTGACTCTTCCATCTTCGTGATCGTTTGAGAGCGGAATGAATACTCTGACGCTAAGACACTCTCCTTATATACAGGGACCTGCTGCGTATGAAACCTAGTCAAATGTAATTTTGCAATAAGATGAAACGATTTCATTGAGGAAGCAAAAGGAAATGATGTACGTATCGCCTCACACAAAACCTGAAGTGTTAGCTCAGATCCGTGTCAGCAATTTCGAAGACGACATAACTGAGCTTTCATCAATGTTCTCCAATTATGCCACAAAACCACGAGTCCTGATTCACGCCAAAAGAAATTTCGTTCGGTCCATAAAAATTAGTATCACATCTGAGAAACGCAAAAACGAACTTCCAGAAAACTGAGAACGACGGCTTACACCTACAACGTAAATGTATGAGTTCAAGTAGTGCGTAAAACTTAGTCAAATTAGATTTTTATAGTCAAGACGAAACGATCTCTTTTCGAACAAGAAAGCAGACACCAAGCGACAATGGCAATCCGTGTCACACAACACTTTTCAAAATGTATATGATCAGAGATTTGTTCTAGCGATCTGCACGGTTAAATTAAATGTTGATGTATTTTGCAATAAGACGGACACAATTTCCATGGGATCGCCCTTGGTACGATTGTTCGTTCATTAGTTTAATTTTTTAAAATATTTTTTATATAAATCGCCTATAGGATAGACCCAGTAAAGCATGGCCATTCTCGTCACTGTCTGAATAGCTACTCAAGTCAATTCGAAGTGAACGCGGTAAGAAAATAAGTATAGCCAATGAAATGGCTTACAACGGGTGATGCATTGTTTTGTTCTAGGACTGTGTGGCATAATAATCCCTATGTTCTTGCGTTGTTACCATTACAGTACAGACAGACTGAAATGTGAACTTACAAGCCCTCTTTGTCTGTGTTGTACCATTTCTTCTTACCACATCAAAATACTGAGCGTCACAGTATTGGTTCGCGTTTTCAAGCTGACCATTTTTTTTATATCTCACTTAAACATTTTAACATAAACACTCACACTCACATCGGTAGAGTCAGAACAGATGTGTTACAGTATTGAGGGGCATGTTATCTTTTTTTCCAAACTAATAAATTTGGGGTTTGTATGAAGTAAAGAACCGAAAGTACAGTGAAACTCAAGGATGATGACCCAATCTGTCTGTCTATTGATGCGTGTATTTACTTAAGAAGAAATATGACCTCTAAAACACAAAGAGATACGGCAAGCATGATTAGAATGAACATAACGATGTTTTCCTTCCCGCCCGTATAATTTAGAGCTTGAATCCTCTTTGAAGACAAACTTGGTCTCCTTTTGTAGGGCTTGAAAAAATAAAAAAACCTGAAAAAATCTTAAGCACTTTGCTATAGATAATTTCATCAACAGACTAAACAACATAAATACCGTTACAACACTAGAAAGCCTTAAATCTTCTATCAAAAAGAAATGCATCAAAAAATTAAAGATTAACGATAACTAACCAATGAAACCGAATTTAACGAAGGCAGTGACATGTGAAGAAATGGCTCTCACTTTGGAAAGGTAGGTGAATGTACTCTGTCATGCACCATCAACTTGAAAAAAAATTATAAACAGAGAGAAACCTGAATTCAAAATTCAGTTGTTTTTTCTTATAAATTGTTTCGTTTCTTTTTTCTTTTTTTGGAACAAATCTAAGCACTAATATAGAGTGGAAAAGGGAAAATGCACATACAAGCTTTGATATTTCTGAAAAAATGAGGGGATATTCCTAACGTTCATAACCACCTATGGACTTGGACTTGTCTGTGACTTATCCACAAAACAAGATGTACATATTTCTTGTCAAGCTGCAAGTGTGTGCGTGTTTTTGAAAATGGTAAAAATTGGATATACAATTTTCTCGTGACACTTATAAAGTGAAGAGTCTGTGCAAGTGTCAAAAGCCAAAGTCATATAAGTTTTGTATTTTGTACGGCTTGTAAAGATTTCCACTTTAGAAAATGTGAAGTATCACAAGTTATTATCACAAACAGAAGTGGAACATAGGGGCTTGCAAGAAAGAAAATAACCCATACAGTTGGTGTCATCAAGAGTGCTAGAGACGGTACCCGAACTTGCTTGCTTGCTTACTTGAATTAAAGTGATTTTCGCTCTAATGGAGCATATATCACTGGTTTAATAACGCACCGCGTGATTTTTAATTATTCCTGGGGAAGGAAAGAGAGCCTCATCCCCCAGGCTTTTATGTACTCACAGACTACTTTTAAATTTAGCCACTCAGGTGTAGGACTAACTAATCCTTAACAACCTGACTGAAAGACTTTAAACATGAGTGGGAATAGTCTCACCACACACTCATTTTTCTGTCCGAGCATGGTAAAGGAGGGAAAAGGTGCTCAGCAAGACAGCCATGGGTGTTAAGTACTCAACAAAACGCTAGCCCGTACTTATTTCAAATCAAGTCCCGTTTTTGCTAATAGACAGTAAAAAGTACCAATAATGTGTTAACCACTTGTGCAATTAGTTCAAATCTAACGATTCTGTTAAATTTCCTACTTCCTAACATATCTACCTAATACACTGGTCAACAGTGAAATCATTACTGACTTGAAAAGGCCCTAATCTGTAGTATTTTGGTGTGCCGAACACGAATATAACCGTGAAAAATTTGTATTGGCTCTCGTTTTGAAGATATTCATATACCTCATTTTCTATGTTTCACTGTGTAAATTTCTCCAGTAGGACTGCAGCAACATCCGGAATAATGATGTAACATTGCATAATACCATCATGCTCACATCATCCACAGTTGATTGCATCATTTTCTGATGCAATGCAATACTAATGCCATGCGGCTGCTGAAGTAAGTTGACGTCAGCAGTGTACTATACATGTGTAGGCCTATTATACTAATGCCAGGCGGCTGCTGAAGCTGACGTAAGCAGTGTACTATATAAAGCCCAATCAGATAGGTTCAGCATTTAAAATATTTTAGACGTTGTGCGAGACAGTTCAAGCTACTGTTACATAAAACTTATTATTTTATCCATTTACGTACAATAAAGAACAGTAATGCCTCGAAAGTGTGTTAATACCGCGGACAATTTTTGCTATATTTGTGGGGAAGTGACATTTGCCAACCAGAAGAAAAGTATCAATTCTCAAGTGAAGAAGGCATATCATCTTTACTTCGGATGCAAGGTTGGTGACCAAGACAAGCCTTGGGCTCCGCATATATGCTGTGCTACATGTACAACACAGCTTTCACAGTGGTTGAATTGCAAAAGGTCATCAATGCCGTTTGCAGTCCCAATGGTGTGGAGAGAGCCAAGCAACCACCTAAATGACTGTTACTTCTGCTTGGTTCCTCCTCTTTCCGGCGGAATAACGAAGCGAAAGAAGTCGAGAATAGTCTACCCAAACATTCCGTCTGCATTGAGACCAGTTCCACATGGTGAGGGACTTCCTATTCCAGAACCTCCAGCAGAATATTCTCTTGATTCATCTGACGAAGACAAAGGTGAGTCGACCTGTTCTTCTCCTGGTCCATCAGCATGCAGTGATCCAGATTTTCACTGTGGTGCATCATCAACCCCACACAGAATAACACAGGAAGAACTAAATGACCTGATTCGTGATTTGGACTTATCAAAGAACAAGGCAGAATTGCTAGGATCAAGACTCCAACAATGGAATCTTCTAGAAGAAGATGTCACAATTACTGCATATCGAAAGCGCCACCAGCAATTGGAGCCTTTCTTCAGAAAGGAAAGTAATCTGATATTCTGTTCCGATATTGAGGGCCTCATGAATGCTTTAAAAATCACTCATGACCCACAAGAATGGAGACTATTTGTGGACTCTTCGAAACTGAGTCTCAAGGCTGTGCTTTTGCACAATGGAAACATTCTTCCATCTATTCCAGTAGCGTATGCTGTCCACATGAAAGAGACATACGATAACTTAAGGCAGCTACTGAATTCCATTGAGTATAACAAGTACAGCTGGCACCTCTGTGGTGATTTGAAGGTAGTTGCCCTTTTAATGGGACTGCAGCAAGGATATACAAAATACATGTGTTTCTTATGCGAGTGGGATAGCCGAGCAAGGGAAATGCACTACATGAGGAAGGAATGGACTCACAGGCAGAATGTAGCCATTGGAGAGAAGAATATCCAACAGCCAGCTCTGGTTGAGGCTCAGAAAATCTTGCTACCACCCCTTCACATCAAACTAGGTTTGATGAAGAACTTCGTGAAAGCCATTGACCGGACTTTGCCAGCATTCCGATACCTGCATGAAAAATTTCCTCGACTCAGCGAAGCAAAGATTAAAGAGGGAGTTTTTGTGGGTCCTCAGATTCGAGAGCTTTTCAAAGATGACCGGTTCAACAACTTGCTGGAAGGTGACGCGAAACAAGCATGGAATGCTTTTCGCCTAGTTTCTACAAACTTCCTCGGAAATGTTAGGGCAGAAAACTATAAGGAACTAGTAGAAGACATGTTGATGAAGTATAAGAAACTTGGCTGCAATATGTCTCTAAAGATTCACTTCCTTCATTCCCATTTGGATTTCTTTCCTAGCAACTGTGGTATTGTTAGTGATGAACACGGCGAACGTTTTCATCAAGATATCGCAACAATGGAACAAAGATACCAGGGAAAATGGTCCACTACAATGCTGGCTGACTACTGCTGGACACTCCTCAGAGATGCTCCCGAACAGCTGTACAAGAGACAGGCGAAGAAATCTAAGATGTAGTCAATGACTTGATTTTTTATAGGTAGGCTATTACAGTTGACCTTTTACTATTGGAATGCATTTCGTTATGTAAACATTAATTTCTTGCAGATTACAAAAAAACTAGAGCCAATTTTGCAATTTGACTGTCATATTCGTGTTCAGCACATAAAAATTGATAAGAATTGACTAATTTTATTTCAGTAACATGACTTTTGTAAAAATTTGTTGTCCAGTGATATTAGTACTTAGTGTACATAAAAATAGCCATACTGATCTTATTTAAATTATTATGTCTAAGCGACATATACCAGTTTGGTCACTGTTAGGTTTAAAAAGTTAAGTTTGTTGTGGTGTTCCAATGGGTCAAGTTTGTTTCGAGAATAGTTTAGTCAAGGAGGGATACCAAGCCAAATATGGTTCCCTAGTTAATAAAAAGCAATCTTTTGGAGCCCTAAAAAAGGCTGTTTTTTCTGTTAGAAGGTAACACGTCTCTCTTTTGCTTTCACGTTCTTTCCCGCACTCCTAGTCTCATGATTCTTGATATTAGGAAATGCGTAGCCATGATGGGCGGCAATGTAAGCAGCGGTTTCTACCAGTTGACTGAGGGGGTATCCAGTGTAGGTTTGTCTGTAGAATTGGGGAAGAACTCTGACCCCTAATCCCCATTGAGAAGGTCTTGGTTTAAAGGTGTCTAGAGATTTGTAGGCAACGTATTGTATGGCGGTAATAAACTGCCCTGCTATGTTGACGTCATACAATGCTTGATCTAGTCCCATTTCGGTGTACTTCTCAACGAGTGTCAGCGTCCCCCTCCTCCTCCTCCTCAATCGCCTCAATTTCCTCTTCTGGTTCAGATACTAATTCTTTAGTTGAGGTAGATAGTTTCAAATCCGCTGTTATGGTGTCTGTCGCTGTTATTGTTGCTGTAGTTGTTCTTTCAGCTGAGATTGCCTGTAGTATCGGAGTGAGAAAAGAACGTTGTTGTTGTTGTAGTGTTTAACGCCATTTTTCAGCACGCGATACGCTATACATGGCGGCCAGTATTAATGGTGGAGGAAGAACCCAGGAAAAACCCGGAAAGAACCACCGACCCACGAGAAGCTACTGGCAAGCTTTCTCACATACCCACATTAGCCGAATCCGAGACTCGAACCCACGCAGACAAAGGTGAGATGACAGTGATCCGTAACGGAGAGCGCTTTAGACCACTCGGCCACTCGGGGCCCCAGAAAAGAACGTAGTGCCTCCGATAATTACATTTGAGTTTGCCATACCGTTTGTCTAACATAATTGGCCCTTTGTTTTACCACCACTCTTTCCGGGGCAGGTTGTTTGTTAGGTATAGTCGGATGTTGACTAGATGTTATTTGTGTTCTCGAGGTGGGTGGAGTGATAACTGGTTAGGTCTGCATTTCTTGCTCCCGCTACTGTTGCGTATATTTCTTCCCTCCACACCGAGTTCTGGGCCTAATTCTTTTAATTTCGTTGTACCCGAACTTACATTTCCATATTATCACCAACAAAAAAAAAACGCACAGACCTAAAAGAAACACTCACTCACTTTTTTTACAGAACATTACTATTTTGAAAATTTTGATAAGCGACGGAAACGAAGGACTTAGAGTCGCACTTTCTAACCAAGATAAAAAAATCATGTGCTGATAGACTCACTTCTGTATTTTTTCTTCTAACTGACTAACATATCATAGGCAATGGAATGTTATTTCTTTTCGAGAGTATGGGGTAGCCCTAAATATTTATTTTTGGAACTTGAAGCTATGGCGGTCGCTTAGGTTATAAGATGGCGACCTCCTCTGACGACAGGCTTTCTCACAGGATAAGGTCTGCTTCTTCGGAAAAGAGAAGAAGAACTCTTTGATGTCGATACAACTGTTGACAAAGCCTCTGTCAGGTTCATGCTGCTGCTGTTGCTGCTCTCTCTGCTGTTTATGAAGTCTGTACTTCTCCATCCATTCTTCTTTCTCGTTCTTGAATTCCTCCTTGAAGAGCTCTTCTTTCAGGTCTTCAGTGACGTTTAGCATTCTCACATTTTCTATCTCTTCTGGCTTCGGTATCAGACTGTGTCTGACCCTATGCAAATTCACGTAGGCTTCGTTTAGCTTAGCTAGTTTGGAGCACATCTTCGTAGGAGGATGAGCTAACAATGGATGGGCAGACTGGAAACTTCCCCGGTTCTTAAAGTCAAAGCGCGGACGTGAAGGAAAACATTACTACACGGTTTTCTAGCCGGAACGTTCAAATAGTGTTATGGGAGGGATAGAGAGAAGTCAAAGAGCATGAATCAACATTCCTATAGCCAAACAAACCACAAAGACATTTTTTTCTTCAATGCCTTTGTGGTTTGTTTGGCTATAGGAATGTTGATTCATGCTCTTTGACTTCTCTCTATCCCTCCCATAACACTATTTGAACGTTCCGGCTAGAAAACCGTGTAGTAATGTTTTTCTTCACGTCCGCGCTTTGACTTTAAGAACCGGGGAAGTTTCCAGTCTGCCCATCCATTGTTAACTCATCCTCCTACGAAGATGTGCTCCAAACTAGCTAAGCTAAACGAAGCCTACGTGAATTTGCATAGGGTCAGACACAGTCTGATACCGAAGCCAGAAGAGATAGAAAATGTGAGAATGCTAAAAGTCACTGAAGACCTGAAAGAAGAGCTCTTCAAGGAGGAATTCAAGAACGAGAAAGAAGAATGGATGGAGAAGTACAGACTTCATAAACAGCAGAGAGAGCAGCAACAGCAGCAGCATGAACCTGACAGAGGCTTTGTCAACAGTTGTATCGACACCAAAGAGTTCTTCTTCTCTTTTCCGAAGAAGCAGACCTTATCCTGTGAGAAAGCCTGTCGTCAGAGGAGGTCGCCATCTTATAACCTAAGCGACCGCCATAGCTTCAAGTTCCAAAAAAAATATTCAGGGCTACCCCATACTCTCGAAAAGAAATAACATTCCATTGCCTATGATATGTTAGTCAGTTAGAAGAAAAAATACAGAAGTGAGTCTATCAGCACATGATTTTTTTATCTTGGTTAGAAAGTGCGACTCTAAGTCCTTCGTTTCCGTCGCTTATCAAAATTTTAAAAATAGTAATGTTCTGTAAAAAAACAGTGAGTGAGTGTTTCTTTTAGGTTTGTGCGTTTTTTTTTGTTGGTGATAATATGGATAATGTAAGTTCGGGTACAACGAAATTTAAAGAATTAGGCCCAGAACTCGGTGTGGAGGGAAGAAATATACGCAACAGTAGCGGAAGCAAGAAATGCAGACCTAACCAGTTATCACTCCACCCACCTCGAGAACACAAATAACATCTAGTCAACATCCGACTATACCTAACAAACAACCTGCCCCGGAAAGAGTGGTGGTTAAACAAAAGGCCAATTATGTTAGACAAACGGTATGGCAAACTCAAATGTAATTATCGGAGGCACTACGTTCTTTTCTGGGGCCCCGAGTGGCCGAGTGGTCTAAAGCGCTCTCCGTTACGGATCACTGTCATCTCACCTTTGTCTGCGTGGGTTCGAGTCTCGGATTCGGCTAATGTGGGTATGTGAGAAAGCTTGCCAGTAGCTTCTCGTGGGTCGGTGGTTCTTTCCGGGTTTTTTCCCGGGTTCTTCCTCCCCCATTAATACTGGCCGCCATGTATAGCCTATCGTGTGCTGAAAAATGGCGTTAAACCCTACAACAACAACAACGTTCTTTTCTCACTCCGATACTACAGGCAATCTCAGCTGAAAGAACAACCACAACAACAATAACAGCGACAGACACCATAACAGCGGATTTGAAACTATCTACCTCAACTAAAGAATTAGTATCTGAACCAGAAGAGGAAATTGAGGCGATTGAGGAGGAGGAGGAGGGGGACGCTGACACTCGTTGAGAAGTACACCGAAATGGGACTAGATCAAGCATTGTATGACGTCAACAAAGCAGGGTAGTTTATTAGAGCCATACAATACGTTGCCTACAAATCTCTAGACACCTTTAAACCAAGACCTTCTCAATGAGGATTAGGGTCAGAGTTCTTCCCCAATTCTACAGACAAACCTACACTGGATACCCCCTCAGTCAACAGTAGTATGGTGGGGCACTAGAGCCTCAATGGGAATTAGCATTACAGAGACCCCTGGGCAAATATAGCCTCAATGGAAATTTAACATGGAGAAAAATCGTGGGCAAATATAGCCTCAAAGGGAATTTAACATGGGAAATAGTCTTGGGCTACTCTAACCTCAACAAAATTTAACATGGGAAATAGTCTTGGGTCACTATAGCCTCAAGGGGAATTGAACATGGGAAATAGTCTTGGGTCACTCTAGCCTCAAGGGGAATTGAACATGGAGAAAAATCGTGGGCAACTCTAGCGTCAAGGGGAATTGAACATGGGGGAATAAAGTGTGGGTCTATCTAGGGATTAGGGGAATTTAACATATGGAAATTGAACATGGTGGGTCTGTATAGCGTCAAGGGGAATTGAACATGGTGGGATTGTCTAGGGACAATGATGGTAGAGGGTCAAACACAACAGAGACAGAAACATACATACACTAGTACAAGCGTGAGATTTATATATAAAGCATTACCAAGACCTGAAATCTTGCTGGGGTGTTCAAAAATTTGCATAATTGTAATGATGCTATAAATAGCTATAATCAAGGAAATGCTCAACGACAAAATGGATGTGACTAAAAGTAACGCTAAAATGACGAAATTGTCCCAGAATTTAAAGGAAAATAAACATATCCCCGAAAATTAAGTTACAATGGTTTAGACTAAAATGGATAAAATTAGTAACTACTTACAATATCAACTTCTGTGATGATCGTGGATAAATACCTATGTATCTATAATCAGCTGAAATTCCTATGAAATCCCACTATCTATTTATAGCTCCAACTTGTGGGTTTTTCCTTTGGAAAATCCCACTATCTTTTTATAGCCTCAGCTTGAGTGACGTTCCTGTTTATGAATTCTAGTATATATGTACAGCTACAAAATGTGGAAATCCCCAAGTCGATATTTATAGTCTCAAAATTTCCAGCGTCAGTGACGTGACTGTACTGAACACTAGGGGATAAATGGCAACAGTGTTGCAAGTGGCTGACCTGAATACGCGCTACTGTAGGTAGGTAGGTAGAGTGTATCTGATAGGGATAAAGTGAGTTTTATAGGGACAAACAGAGACCAATACACACACACACACACACACACACACACACACACACACACACACACCATACGCGCGCAGACACACTCACACACACACACACAGAGGGAAGAGGAAAAAACAAACCCCAAATATACTATCCACACTCGGGAGGAAGAAAAAAAAAACAACCAAATATACGATCTACACAACGTACGCGAACACACACACACACACACACACACACACACACACACACACACACACACACACACACACAGAGGGAAGAGGAAAAAACAAACCCCAAATATACTATCAACACAGAAGGGAGATAATACAAACCCCAAATAAACTATCCACACAAACGTACGCGAACGCATACAAACTCAAAATATACTATCCACACAACGTCGCTAACGCATACAAACTCCAAATATGCTATCCACACGCGGGAGGAAGAAGAAAAAACAACCAAATATACGATCTACACAACGTACGCGAACACACACACACACACACACACACACACACACACACACACAGAGGGAAGAGGAAAAAACAAACCCCAAATATACTATCAACACAGAAGGGAGATAATACAAACCCCAAATAAACTATCCACACAAACGTACACGAACGCATACCAACCCCAAATATACTATCCACACAACGTCGCTAACGCATACAAACCGCAAATATACTATCCACACTCGGGAGGAAGAAGAAGAAAAACAACCAAATTTGCGATCTACACAACGTACGCGAACACACAAACACACACACACACACACACACACACGCACATCACAGAAGGAAGAAGAAGAAAACCATTATACACTATCCACACGCAGTGAAGAAATAACCCTTTATATATATATTATCAACAGAGAGTGAAGAAAATAACCCATTATATTCCATCAACACAGAGTGAAGAAGAAAAAGTTTTTTGAAAGCACCTAAGCCCTCACCTGCAATGACCAACTCTGCCAAACACCTACACCCCACCCCACCCCCACTCCCAACACTACAAAACCCATTTAACCCGTTATTTTATGGCATCAGTGTGTGATTTAGGAAACATCAAGACACAAAATGATGGACGAATAGACTGAGTATTGTTTACGGACTTGCATGCCTAAAGAGCGTGCGTGAAGGAAAACATCCTTCCATTTCAATTCTAACTAAAACATGATCCAGAGGGATAGAGAGAGGTGAAAGATCACAATTTCATAAAGTGTGAGTAAAAACAAAACACGCCATCCTTATTATACAATGTCAAGACCAAGAGACACTTATGTTTTCTTTCTGGTCTATTCTCTTTTAGAAGGTAGTATGAAATTTCACATCAAGGCCAACGCATCGGCTCACATTGTCAATTTTTCCATTTCCATGTTTTTACTGGCACAAGTTCTTCATCATCTTCAATTTCTTCTTCTTCTGAATCCGTCTTCTCTGTTTCGTCTTGTGTTTTGTTTCTTCTCTTTTCTCGTAGGGCACTCTTAATTCCAGTGTCCTTTCTCCTGACAACGATATTAGGTATCTTGACTTTTGTCTCTCTTTCTTAGACGAAGCAGGTATTCTGGAGACAAATACCCATTTACCTTTGCAGATATAGCAAACTTCATTAGCACTTACACACTTTCGTATGACTCTCATCAAATCAAAGACCAAAAGAGTAAGTTTTGTTGCCACTTTCGCATGTGAATTATGCTTTCGTATGACTTTTAGCAAATATTTGACCAGCAGGTCGATCTGTGCTGACTCTTCCATCTTCTTGATCGTTTGAGAGCGGAATGAATACTCTGACGCTAAGACACTCTCCTTATATACAGGGACCTGCTGCGTATGAAACCTAGTCAAATGTAATTTTGCAATAAGATGAAATGATTTCATTGAGGAAGTGAAAAGCAATGATGTACCGTATCGCCTCACACAAAACCTGAAGTTTTAGTTCAAATCCGTGTCAGCGATTTCGAAGACGACATAACTGAGCTTTCATCAATGCTCTCCAATTATGCCACAAAACCACGAGTCCTGATTCACGCCAAAAGAAATTTCGTTCGGTCCATAAAAAATAGTATCACATCTGAGAAACGCAAAAACGAACTTCCAGAAAACTGAGAACGACGGCATACACCTACAACGTAAATGTGTGAGTTCAAGTAGTGCGTAAAACTTAGTCAAATTAGATTTTTATAGTCAAGACGAAACGATCTCTTTTCGAACAAGAAAGCAGACACCAAGCGACAATGGCGATCCGTGTCACACAACACTTTTCAAAATGTATATTATCAGAGGTTTGTTCTAGCGATCTGCACGGTTAAATTAAATGTTGATGTATTTTGCAATAAGACGGACACAATTTCCATGGGATCGCCCTTGGTACGATTGTTCGTTCATTAGTTTAATTTTTTAAAATATTTTTTATATAAATCGCCTATAGGATAGACCCAGTAAAGCATGGCCATTCTCGTCACTGTATGAATAGCTACTCAAGTCAATTCGAAGCGAACGCGGTAAGAAAATAAATATAGCCAATGAAATGGCTTACAACGGGTGATGCATTGTTTTGTTCTAGGACTGTGTGGCATAATAATCCCTATGTTCTTGCGTTGTTACCATTACAGTGCAGACAGACTGAAATGTGAACTTACAAGCCCTCTTTGTGTGTGTTGTACCATTTCCTCTTACCACATCAAAATACTGAGCGTCACAGTATTGGTTCGCGTTTTCAAGCTGACCATTTTTTTATATCTCACTTAAACATTTCGACATAAACACTCACATCGGTAGAGTCAGAACAGACGTGTTACAGTATTGAGGGGCATGTTATCTTTTTTTCCAGACTAATAAATTTGGGGTTTGTATGAAGTAAAGAACCGAAAGTACAGTGAAACTCAAGGATGATGACCCAATCTGTCTGTCTATTGATGCGTGTATTTACTTAAGAAGAAATATGACCTCTAAAACACAAAGAGATACGGCAAGCATGATTAGATTAAACACAATGATGTTTTCCTTCACTCCCGTGTAATTTAGAGTTTCAATCGTCTTTGAAGACAAACTTGGTCTCCTTTTGTAGGGCTTGAAATAATAAAAAAAACTGAAAAATCTTAAGCACTTTGCTATAGATAATTTCATCAACAGACCAAACAACATAAATACCGTTACAACAATAGAAAGCCTTAAATTTTCTATCAAAAAGAAATGCATGAAAAAAATTAAAGATTAACGATAACTAACCAATGAAACCGAATTTAACAAAGGCAATGACATGTGAAGAAATGGCTCTCACTTTGGAAAGGTAGGCGAATGTACTCTGTCATGCACCGTCAACTTGAAAAAAATTATAAACAGAGAGAAACCTGAATTCAAAATTCAGTTGTTTCTTTTTCTTCAAAGTTATTTCGTTTCTTTTTTCTTTTTTTCTTTTGGAACAAATCTAAGCACTAATATAGAGTGGAAAAGGGAAAATGCACATACAAGCTTTGATATTTCTGAAAAAATGAGGGGATATTCCTAACGTTCATAACCACCTATATATGCTTGGACTTGTCTGTGACTTATCCACAAAACAAGATATACATATTTCTGGTCAAGCTGCAAGTGTGTGCGTGTTTTTGAAAATGGTAAATATTGGATATACAATTTTCTCGTGACACTTATAAAGTGAAGAGTCTGTGCAAGTGTCAAAAGCCAAAGTCATATAAGTTTTGTATTTTGTACGGCTTGTAAAGATTTCTACTTTAGAAAATGTGAAGTATCACAAGTTATTATCACAAACAGAAGTGGAACATAGGGGCTTGCAAGAAAGAAAATAACCCATACAGTTGGTGTCATCAAGAGTGCTAGAGACGGTACCCGAACTTGCTTGCCTGCTTACTTGAATTAAAGTGATTTTCGCTCTAATGGAGCATGTATCACTGTTTTAATAACGCACCGCGTGATTTTTAATTACTCCTGGGGAAGGAAAGAGAGCCTCATCCCCCAGGCTTTTATGTACTCACAGACTATTTTTAAATTTAGCCACTCAGGTGTAGGACTAACTAGTCCTTAACAACCTGACTGAAAGACTTTAAACATGAGTGGAAATTGTCTCACCACACACTCATTTTTCTGTCCGAGCGTGGTAAAGGAGGAAAAAGGTGCTCAGCAAGACAGCCATGGATGTTAAGTACTCACCAAAACGCTAGCCCGTACTTATTTCAAATCAAGTCCCGTTTTTGCTAATGGACAATAAAAGGTACCAATAATGTGTTAACCACCTGTGCAATTAGTTCAAATCTAACGAGTCTGTTAAATTTCCTACTTCCTAACATATCTGTCTAATATTAGTACTTAGTGTACATAAAAATAGCCATACTGATCTTATTTTAAATTATTATGTCTAAGCGACATATACCAGTTTGGTCACTGTTAGGTTTAAAAAGTTAAGTTTGTTGTGGTGTTCCAATTGGTCGAGTTTGTTTCGAGAATAGTTTAGTCAAGGAGGGATACCAAGCCAAATATGGTTCCCTAGTTAATAAAAAGCAATCTTTTGGAGCCCTAAAAAAAAGGTCTGTTTTTTCTGTTAGAAGGTAACACGTCTCTCTTTTGCTTTCACGTTCTTTCCCGCACTCCTAGTCTCATGATTCTTGATATCAGGAAATGCGTAGCCATGATGGACGGTAATGTAAGCAGCGGTTTCTACCAGTTGACTGAGGGTGTATCCAGTGTAGGCTTGTCTGTAGAATTGGGGAAGAACTTTGACCCCTAATCCCCATTGAGAAGGTCTTGGTTTAAAGGTGTCTAGAGATTTGTAGGCAACGTATTGTATGGCGGTAATAAACTGCCCTGCTATGTTGACGTCATACAATGCTTGATCTAGCCCCATTTCGGTGTACTTCTCAACGAGCGTCAGCGCCCCCCTCCTCCTCAACCGCCTCAATTTCCTCTTCTGGTTCTGATACTAATTCTTCAGTTGAGGTAGATAGTTTCAAATCCGCTGCTATGGTGTCTGTCGCTGTTATTGTTGTTGTAGTTGTTCCTTCAGCTGAGATTGCCTGTAGTATCGGAGTGAGAAAAGAACGTAGTGCCTCCGATAATTACATCTGAGTTTGCCATACCGTTTGTGTAACATAATTGGACCTTTGTTTTGCCACCACTCTTTCCGGGACGGGTTGTTTGTTAGGTATAGTCGGCTGTTGACTAGCTGTTATTTGTGTTCTCGAGGTGGGTGGAGTGCTAACTGGCTAGGTCTGCATTTCTTGCTCCCGCTGCTGTTGCGTATATTTCTTCCCTCCACACCGAGTTCTGGACCTAATTCTTTAAATTTCGTTGTACCCGAACTTACATTATCTATATTATCACCAACAAAAGAAAACAAAACGCACAGACCTAAAAGAAACACTCATTCACTTTTTACAGAACATTACTATTTTTAAAATTTTGATAAGCGACGGAAACGAACAACTTAGAGTCACACTTTCTAACCTAGATAAAGAAATCATGTGCTGATAGACTCACTTCTGTATTTTTTCTTCTAACTGACTAACGTATCATAGGCAATGGAATGTGATTTCCTTTCGAGAGTATGGGGTAGCCCTGAAATTTTTTTGGGGGAAGTTGAAGCTATGGCGATCGCTTAGGTTATAAGATGACGGCCTCCTCTGACGACAGGCTTTCTCACAGGATAAGGTCTGCTTCTTCGGAAAGAGAACAAGAACTCTTTGGTGTCGATAAAACTGTTAACAAAGCCTCTGCCAGGTTCATGCTGCTGCTGCTGTTGCTGCTCTCTCTGCTGTTTATGAAGTCTGTACTTCTCCGTCCACTCTTCTTTCTCCTTGAAGAGCTCTTCTTTCAGGTCTTCAGTGACTTTCAACATTATGATATTGTCTATCTCTTCAGGTCTCGGTATCAGACTTGTCATGACCCTATGCAAATTCACATAGGCTTCGTTCAACTTGGCTTATCTTGAGCACATCTTCGTAGGAAGATGAGTCAACAATGGATGGACAGACTGGAGACACAAAAACAATTTTGAATTCAAAAATGTTGTGTTGTGTTGTGTCGCTTAGACATAATAATTTAAATAAGATCAGTATGGCTATTTTTATGTACACTAAGTACTAATATTAGATGGATATGTTAGGAAGTAGGAAATTTAACAGAATCGTAGGATTTGAACTAATTGCACAAGTGGTTAACACATTATTGGTACTTTTTACTGTCTATTAGCAAAAACGGGACTTGATTTGAAATAAGTACGGGCTAGCGTTTTGTTGAGTACTTAACACCCATGGCTGTCTTGCTGAGCACCTTTTCCCTCCTTTACCACGCTCGGACAGAAAAATGAGTGTGTGGTGAGACTATTCCCACTCATGTTTAAAGCCTTTCAGTCAGGTTGTTAAGGATTAGTTAGTCCTACACCTGAGTGGCTAAATTTAAAAGTAGTCTGTGAGTACATAAAAGCCTGGGGGATGAGGCTCTCTTTCCTTCCCCAGGAGTAATTAAAAATCACGCGGTGCGTTATTAAACCAGTGATATATGCTCCATTAGAGCGAAAATCACTTTAATTCAAGTAAGCAAGCAAGCAAGTTCGGGTACCGTCTCTAGCACTCTTGATGACACCAACTGTATGGGTTATTTTCTTTCTTGCAAGCCCCTATGTTCCACTTCTGTTTGTGATAATAACTTGTGATACTTCACATTTTCTAAAGTGGAAATCTTTACAAGCCGTACAAAATACAAAACTTATATGACTTTGGCTTTTGACACTTGCACAGACTCTTCACTTTATAAGTGTCACGAGAAAATTGTATATCCAATTTTTACCATTTTCAAAAACACGCACACACTTGCAGCTTGACCAGAAATATGTACATCTTGTTTTGTGGATAAGTCACAGACAAGTCCAAGTCCATAGGTGGTTATGAACGTTAGGAATATCCCCTCATTTTTTCAGAAATATCAAAGCTTGCATGTGCATTTTCCCTTTTCCACTCTATATTAGTGCTTAGATTTGTTCCAAAAAAAGAAAAAAGAAACGAAACAATTTATAAGAAAAAACAACTGAATTTTGAATTCAGGTTTCTCTCTGTTTATAATTTTTTTTCAAGTTGATGGTGCATGACAGAGTACATTCGCCTACCTTTCCAAAGTGAGAGCCATTTCTTCACATGTCACTGCCTTTGTTAAATTCGGTTTCATTGGTTAGTTATCGTTAATCTTTAATTTTTTGATGCATTTCTTTTTGATAGAAGATTTAAGGCTTTCTAGTGTTGTAACGGTATTTATGTTGTTTAGTCTGTTGATGAAATTATCTATAGCAAAGTGCTTAAGATTTTTTCAGGTTTTTTATTATTTCAAGCCCTACAAAAGGAGACCAAGTTTGTCTTCAAAGAGGATTGAAGCTCTAAATTACACGGGCGGGAAGGAAAACATCGTTATGTTCATTCTAATCATGCTTGCCGTATCTCTTTGTGTTTTAGAGGTCATATTTCTTCTTAAGTAAATACACGCATCAATAGACAGACAGATTGGGTCATCATCCTTGAGTTTCACTGTACTTTCGGTTCTTTACTTCATACAAACCCCAAATTTATTAGTTTGGAAAAAAAGATAACATGCCCCTCAATACTGTAACACATCTGTTCTGACTCTACCGATGTGAGTGTGAGTGTTTATGTTAAAATGTTTAAGTGAGATATAAAAAAAAAATGGTCAGCTTGAAAACGCGAACCAATACTGTGACGCTCAGTATTTTGATGTGGTAAGAAGAAATGGTACAACACAGACAAAGAGGGCTTGTAAGTTCACATTTCAGTCTGTCTGTACTGTAATAGTAACAACGCAAGAACATAGGGATTATTATGCCACACAGTCCTAGAACAAAACAATGCATCACCCGTTGTAAGCCATTTCATTGGCTATACTTATTTTCTTACCGCGTTCACTTCGAATTGACTTGAGTAGCTATTCAGACAGTGACGAGAATGGCCATGCTTTACTGGGTCTATCCTATAGGCGATTTATATAAAAAATATTTTAAAAAATTAAACTAATGAACGAACAATCGTACCAAGGGCGATCCCATGGAAATTGTGTCCGTCTTATTGCAAAATACATCAACATTTAATTTAACCGTGCAGATCGCTAGAACAAACCTCTGATCATATACATTTTGAAAAGTGTTGTGTGACACGGATTGCCATTGTCGCTTGGTGTCTGCTTTCTTGTTCGAAAAGAGATCGTTTCGTCTTGACTATAAAAATTTAATTTGACTAAGTTTTACGCACTACTTGAACTCATACATTTACGTTGTAGGTGTAAGCCGTCGTTCTCAGTTTTCTGGAAGTTCGTTTTTGAGTTTCTCAGATGTGATACTAATTTTTATGGACCGAACGAAATTTCTTTTGGCGTGAATCAGGACTCGTGGTTTTGTGGCATAATTGGAGAACATTGATGAAAGCTCAGTTATGTCGTCTTCGAAATTGCTGACACGGATCTGAGCTAACACTTCAGGTTTTGTGTGAGGCGATACGGTACATCATTGCCTTTTACTTCCTCAATGAAATCGTTTCATCTTATTGCAAAATTACATTTGACTAGGTTTCATACGCAGCAGGTCCCTGTATATAAGGAGAGTGTCTTAGCGTCAGAGTATTCATTCCGCTCTCAAACGATCAAGAAGATGGAAGAGTCAGCACAGATCGACCTGCTGGTCAAATATTTGCTAAAAGTCATACGAAAGCATGATTCACAGGCGAAAGTGGCAACAAAACTTACTCTTTTGGTCGTTGATTTGATGAGAGTCATACGAAAGTGTGTGCTAATGAAGTTTGCTATATCTGCAAAGGTAAATGGGTATTTGTCTCCAGAATACCTGCTTCGTCTAAGAAAGAGAGACAAAAGTCAAGATACCTAATATCGTTGTCAGGAGAAAGGACACTGGAATTCAGAGTGCCCTACGAGAAAAGAGAAGAAACAAAACACAAGACGAAACAGAGAAGAGGGATTCAGAAGAAGAAGAAGAAGAAGAAATTGAAGATGATGAAGAACTTGTGCCAGTAAAGACATGGAAATGGAAAAATTGACAATGTGAGCCGATGCGTTGGCCTTGATGTGAAATTTCATACTACCTTCTAAAAGAGAATAGACCAGAAAGAAAACATAAGTGTCTCTTGGTCTTGACATTGTATAATAAGGATGGCGTGTTTTGTTTTTACTCACACTTTATGAAATTGTGCTCCTTCACCTCTCTCTATCCCTCTGGATCATGTTTTAGTTAGAATTGAAATGGAAGGATGTTTTCCTTCACGCACGCTCTTTAGGCATGCAAGTCCGTAAACAATAGTCAGTCTATTCATCCATCATTTTTGTGTCTTGATGTTTCCTAAATCACACACTGATGCCATAAAATAACGGGTTAAATGGGTTTTGTAGTGTTGGGAGTGGGGGTGGGTGGGGTGTAGGTGTTTGGCAGAGTTGGTCATTGCAGGTGAGGGCTTAGGTGCTTTCAAAAAACTTTTTCTTCTTCACTCTGTGTTGATGGAATATAATGGGTTATTTTCTTCACTCTCTGTTGATAGTATATGTAAAGGGTTATTTCTTCACTCCGTGTGGATAGTGTATAATGGTTTTATTCTTCTTCCCTCTGTGGTGCGCGCGTGTGTGTGTGTGTGTGTGTGTGTGCGCGCGCGTGTGGTGTGTGTGTGTGTGTGTGTGTTAGCGTACGTTGTGTAGATCGTATATTTGGTTGTTTTTTTTTTCTTCCTCCCGAGTGTGGATAGTATATTTGGTGTTTGTTTTTTCCTCTTCCCTCTGTGTGTGTGTGTGTGTGTGTCTGCGCGCGTATGTTGTGTGTGTGTGTGTGTGTGTGTGTATTGGTCTCTGTTTGTCCCTATAAAACTCACTTTATCCCTATCAGATACACTCTACCTACCTACCTACAGTAGCGCGTATTCAGGTCAGCCACTTGCAACACTGTTGCCATTTATCCCCTAGTGTTCAGTACAGTCACGTCACTGACGCTGGAAATTTTGAGACTATAAATATCGACTTGGGGATTTCCACATTTTGTAGCTATACATATATACTAGAATTCATAAACAGGAACGTCACTCAAGCTGAGGCTATAAAAAGATAGTGGGATTTTCCAAAGGAAAAACCCACAAGTTGGAGCTATAAATAGATAGCGGGATTTCATAGGAATTTCAGCTGATTATAGATACATAGGTATTTATCCACGATCGTCACAGAAGTTGATATTGTAAGTAGTTACTAATTTTATCCATTTTATAGTGTGTGTGTGTGTGTGTGTGTGTGTGTGTGTGTTAGCGTACGTTGTGTAGATCGTATGTTTGGTTGTTTTTTTTCTTCCTCCCGAGTGTGGATAGTATATTTGGGGTTTGTTTTTTCCTCTTCCCTCTGTGTGTGTGTGTGTGTGTCTGCGCGCGTATGTTGTGTGTGTGTGTGTGTGTGTGTATTGGTCTCTGTTTGTCCCTATAAAACTCACTTTATCCCTATCAGATACACTCTACCTACCTACCTACAGTAGCGCGTATTCAGGTCAGCCACTTGCAACACTGTTGCCATTTATCCCCTAGTGTTCAGTACAGTCACGTCACTGACGCTGGAAATTTTGAGACTATAAATATCGACTTGGGGATTTCCACATTTTGTAGCTATACATATATACTAGAATTCATAAACAGGAACGTCACTCAAGCTGAGGCTATAAAAAGATAGTGGGATTTTCCAAAGGAAAAACCCACAAGTTGGAGCTATAAATAGATAGTGGGATTTCATAGGAATTTCAGCTGATTATAGATACATAGGTATTTATCCACGATCGTCACAGAAATTGATATTGTAAGTAGTTACTAATTTTATCCATTTTAGTCTAAACCATTGTAACTTAATTTTCGGGGATATGTTTATTTTCCTTTAAATTCTGGGACAATTTCGTCATTTTAGCGTTACTTTTAGTCACATCCATTTTGTCGTTGAGCATTTCCTTGATTATAGCTATTTATAGCATCATTACAATTATGCAAATTTTTGAACACCCCAGCAAGATTTCAGGTCTTGGTAATGCTTTATATATAAATCCCACGCTTGTACTAGTGTATGTATGTTTCTGTCTCTGTTGTGTTTGACCCTCTACCATCATTGTCCCTAGATAGTCCCACCATGTTCAATTCCCCTTGACGCTATACAGATCCACCATGTTCAATTTCCATATGTTAAATTCCCTTGATGCTATATCCCCAGGGGTTTCCGTAATGTTAAATTTCCCATTGTCCTTAGACAGTCCCACGATCTATTCCCCATGTTAAATTTCCCTTGTACGTAGATTGACCCACGATTTATTCCCATGTTAAATTCCCCTTGTACGTAGATTGACCCACGATTTATTCCCATGTTAAATTCCCCTTGTACGTAGACTGACCCACGATTTTTCGCCATGTTAAATTTCCATTGTACGTAGATTGTCTGTAATGCTAATTCCCATTGTACGTAGAGTATCCCACTTCAGTACTTGCGGTCATCAGATCACGTTTCAGTTTAATGTAAACTTCTCAGGAAGGGAGATGTAGTGTAAGCCTTAAAGGAGACTCGAAATCAGTGGAAATATACAATAATAATAAGTGCACTGTAGAGTAAACCCTTATTCTGAAGCATCAGCTTTGTAATATCAATTGACATGGAAAGTAATACGATATTCCACACTGGATTAGAACTGATACACACCAACAGCTGGTTTATGTTATACATTCACTAGAGTTTATGTTCCATGGGAAACATACTCTCAGGGCAGTCTTTACTCCCCTTCCTAGCTGTATTGATGTCTTGTATTTAATAAATATTGTAGAACGCCTTCTGCAGTTATTCTTCAATAACAAATAACATTACAGATGGTCCCTGATATAACTGCGGTATACCGTGGTACTTACGTTACACGGTATGTTCAGAAATAACCGCGGCACAAAATTTGTCGCGGTGCTCAGATTAAGTAAGTAAGCCTTTATTTTGTTGTTGGTATGACTTTAACAGTACATGACAGGATATACTGTATACAGGCGTTCAGTACAATTGGCTGAAGAAGAACTCGGGTAAACCCCGAGAAGAACCACCGATCCACGGGAAGCTACTGGCAAGCTTTCTCTCATACCCACGATGACCGAGCCCTACACACCAATCCATGCGGACAGAGGTGAGATGGCAGTGATCTGTAAAGGACTCACGGTACTAATTCAGTTCCCATAGTAACCTATGCAAACACCATGATATTCAAAATTCAGTAACTTAAAACTAATTTTAGTAATGAGTGTTCCAAACTGATGACTGTTAAAGGACTGAAATTCCATCAATAAAACAATGTCTCTGATTTTTGTTCTCACTTACAACTAGGATAAGCTCTCAAAAGATTCTTTTTCCTAAAACATAACTTACATTACTAACCAATCCTGGTCAGCTAAACCATTATATACTCTAGTTTATGTCCAGCCATTTCTAGGCTGGTTCCCATTTTTCCATATCATTAGTACCGTGTGTCGTATAGGAGAGCGCCTTAGATCTTTGTCTCACCCCCACCAGACCACCCCATAATTTTGTATGGCTAACCTCATGAACCATGCTTTTGCCAACCGCTCTCTACACATCAGATCGTAGGCAGTTACTTCTCTCTCTCTCTCTCTCTCTCTCTCTCTCTCTATATATATACAGTAAAAGCATATTGAAAATATTGACACAAATACAAAGTAATATTGACACAAATACATAGTGATATTGAAAAGAATACAAAGTAATATTGACACAAATACAAAGTAATATTGACACACACACCTTTTAGCATGCATAGTGCTTTTGAATTCGCTTCATAAACTGTATAAGCCCCACAGAGGTAATTTTGGTGCATCTGTTCTGCAAAGTGGAAGTAAATGTTTAATAATCGCATTATTGTTGTTATTATTATTATTATCTTTATGGTCATCGCCGGCGGAACAACCCGTGTGTCCTTTCCGGTATCAAAGTTTTGACCATGAATATATTTATTAAAATGTGTACAAAAATAACCCAACTCCGAAGTGAAGGTATTGACAATGCCTGCAAACTAAATACACAGTTTTGAAAAGAGGTCGAAATAGCTATTCTTTGTTGTTTACCAGGGACAAATTTCCCACTCATCATTTAGTATAGATAGTCAAATGCCCTACAACATTTTGGGGCAGTTATACGCAATAAAAACTATGGTTCAGAACAATAATGATATCAAAAGCATATGCATTAATAGATATGAAAATAAAGTGGCACAACATGCCGATGAGACATCGTTTTTATTAGACGAATCAGAGAATTCTTTGTATGCTTCGGTAGAAACATTAGACGCAATTGCAACAACATCGGGACTAAAAGTGAATATCAACAAAACAAGCTGTAAAAATAGGGGCATTTAAGAATTCAAAGACACAGACGTGTACAAATTTAGGATTTTAAGGGTTTCAAATTTCTTCTTACGGGGAGCTGTTCCACACCCCTTCGTGTGAATACAGAAGAGATTGTGGAAATTAGTTTTGAAAACAAAATTCACGATATACAAGAATTTTTAAAGGAATGAAATCGAAGAAAATTAACAATATATGGGAAAATTGTTGTTCTAAAATCACTGGCTTTATCTAGCCTGAAACATTTATTCTTAATGTTACCAAATCCAATAGCAAGTACTCTAAAACCAATTTAATTTTTTTTTTTATTATTTTTTAATTTTTTTTAAATATGTAAAAAATGTATTTGGATTAACGGTCCTGAATAATAAGTAGAACAACGCTTATTAATTAGATAGAAAAATGAAGATTGCGCAATTCCTATGTCAAATCTTAAAAAATACCTTGTATAATGTGCCTGCTGATTCATCATTCTGAATGCTTTCTTAATAAATATGATTCGTCGTATTATATTTTTTCTTCAATTAAATGATTTGCAAATATGGTAATTATTCAAAAATGTATCCAAATCGTTTTGGAAGGATGTAGGTTTAGCATGGGCAGAAATTATGACAATCCAACAAAGATAGAAACTTCCTTGAAATTTCACAGGAGGGTATCTGGAACAAAAAAATATAACTATTAACAACATACCAATTTTGTATCGATCGTGGCTGTTGAATGGGATAAAACGTATATACCACGAAAGAAATAGAAAGTTCCTTGAAATTTCATACAAGGGTATCTTGAAACATAAAAATATAATGATTAACAACATATCAATTCTGTATCGATCGTGGCTGTCAAAGGGGGTAAAATTTATAGAACCCAAGCAAGGTAGAAGTTTATCAAATGAAGGGTTTTATGAATCATATGATTCCCCCCCCCCCCCCCCGATTACACAATATTATCGTATTGTAATTGCAGTCAGGCTTTATTTAAAAATATTAAATCAGCAACATGAGAAAGAAAAAATGTATACCTTTTCTCACGAATAATATTGAGGTTCTAATCAGGAATCGACAAGGATTTCGAGAGATGTATCGAAAGTTTCATAACGTCTTTTTTCAGTGCCCCAAAGATCAAGAGACCATTTTAAAATTAAATTTAACATTCCACAAAACACGGAATGGTGGAATGGGATATATTCGATTCCGCATAAAACTACTTTGAATACAAAATTATGGTGGCTCCAGTTGAGAATTAACCTTAACATACTGACTACAAATAGTTTCGTATTAACCCCCCCCCCCCCAAAAAAAAAAAAAACTGGCTTTGTAGCTGATAAAGGGAACTCTTTCTGTAATATTGACGAAAGAACGATGTAACATTTATTTTACAACTTTGTTGTTGTGAAACATTTTTTGGGGTCGGGTTTTACATTTTTTTATAACTGAGAATTGGAGTAGATTTTGAGATTTCTGAAATCTTATTTTATTTGGAGATTACAATGAATCTAGTCAAATTTCGTAAATCTAATAGTATTACTAGCAAAATCTGTTATATTTAGATCGAAGTTTCGCCCCCCCCCCCCCGCACAAGTCTACAAGAACTCTTCTTTGAATTAATATTTCATTTTAACTTTGAATCTAATAAGTCTGACCTGGGAGAGCCAAAAGTACAAAAGATATTTACCAAATGGAATCATGTGATTATGAAAGTGGAATAGCTGATGAATAATGCCATATTTTTTTCATATGATCACTGAATAAAAAGTTGACTTTGAAAAAATAACCCTTTCTATCTCACCCTTTGTCTTTCAAGTATATATACGTAGATATGCTCATATATGTAGGTGTATATATATGTATCCATGAGTATGTTCATTTTTTTATATGAGTATACCTGTATATAATGCTGTCACATTTATTTTGTAGTAATGCTAATATTTAAAAAGTAAATTTAAAAATATTGCAAATAGAGAAATGGGTCGTTTTGGGTTATGTAGAAGTGCGTATTGTAATTCTTCAATATGCGTTAAAGTGCGGACATTATTAAAAATCTGTGGGGTCAGTCTGGTTCTGTACTTCCTTGGCAAGTGTTTATTACACCCATACACGTGTATTTGGAAGAATTATTATTATTATTATTATTATTATTATTATTATTGGGAATAAAGTTTGGCCTCTGACGATCCAATGTAGCACTATTGGGAATAAAGTTTGGCCTCTGACGATCCAATGTAGCACCAAAAAAAAATAGACAAACGCTTTAACCGCGGGCGGACGAGAGATTTATAAGCACATCTTTTGATCATGATTTTTTGTCTTTATATTTCTTTTCATAAAAAGAGAGCTTTGTCTCTTCACAATTTGATAAATATTAAAAATCTGTGAAAGCTTGTTGTTTTCAATGTTTCTTTTCTTACCTTACAATGTAGAACTCTCTGTTGCGAGTAATTCAGTGCATGTTCCAGAATTTACCGATAAAATACTTTGCTTGAATCTTGGAAAAACAGAATCATTAAAGACTGTGTCAAGATTTAGTATAGGCCTATTCTGCAAGGAACCGGTCGTTTTATGACTAAATTTCGAAATGATGTAGTCAATTTTTTAAACGCCTAAATCTGATTTATACCATCTTAGAATTAAGTAATATCGGAGAACTTTAGATTTCCGGTCATGGACAGTCATGCGCACTTTGACAAATAGTTTTGACAACCGATTCTTAGATACCTGTTCAGTTGCTCTATCATGTGAAGACTGTCTAGTGTTCTGGGGAATATTTATATTTTCCACATATCATCTAAACCTTGTAAGTTTTAACAAATAATGGGTACTCTTTTGCCAGAGGACTATTCATCGATACACTTGAAAGCATATTAAGAATCCTAGACACACATGACAATTGCCCCTCTACATTACTGCGGTAGTTACACAATGTACGAGTCCATCCTGATATTTTTTTTATATAGGTCGTTAGCGAGTTTTAGAAAAATAGTGCCAAGAGTTCAGGATTTGTTTTGTGTGTCAGTGGAATATGAACTTCTTGCTAAGCATCATAAATCACCTTAAAATCAGCTATTTTATGCATTAAATACAGATTAGACCAACAAGTAGGTCTCCGCTTTTTTTCTTCTTCTGACAGCAGAGACCAACGATGTCGGACGGTATTCCATACTGAAGTTTTATGCTGTGTTTACCTCTCCATCAGTTCTGAATTATCAGATGCTCGCTAGTAATTAATACATTTATTTCGACTGACCTTGGTTAGTTCTACAATGTAAGACATAGCAGATGTTATTTTTGTTTTAGTGTTATGTCTTACTTCCCATATAACGTCCTTGTATAGTGTGTTCCGATGTTGGTTGGCATCAGAATGAGTAGTCAAAGTTTCAGGAATATCTCACACACTCTTCCACTAATTTATGTGTAGTTAATATACTGTGTTGTCTTTATCCTGGCAGAATGAAAATATGACACTAGTAAATGGACACATTTTCATATTTCATTGACATACATTTAAATTTGTTGCAATGTGACAGTAGTTGAGGTGTGCCAAATTATGTTTAAGTAGGTTCATGTGGGGGATATGTTTCTTGAACGAAATGTTGTTGTTGTTGTTGTGGGGTTTAACGCCATTTTTCAGCACGATAGGCTATACATGGCGGCCAGTATTAATGGTGGAGGAAGAACCCGGAAAACCCCGGAAAGAACCACCGACCCACGAGAAGCTACTGGCAAGCTTTCTCACATGCCCACATTGGCTGAATCTTTGACTCGAACCGCCGCAGACAGAGGTGAGATGGCAGTGATCCGTAACGAAGAGCGCTTTAGACCACTCGGCCACTCGGGGCCCCTTGAACGAAATGAAACATTGCTTACAGTTCCAACAGGTATAATATATTTTTATTCAACTCATTAAAGAATAATATTTCAGCTTAACATGATTTCGGCATTCACTGCTTTCATTGCTTTCCAGCCAACTGAAATTTAGGCTAACAAAACTTGAAAATAGGTCCATTTCTTTTGTGAGAATTTGAATTTATTAGAGAAAACATCAGGGTAAGTAAAGTTTGATAAAAACAGTATAACTTTATTTTTGTAGGAAAGTGTCGTTATTGGTTGCCAGATATGTGTGCCATTTCTGAAAATTTGACATGCGTTACACTGTTATTCGACCTCAAAACATGCTACACAGCACCGTTAGTTAGGCAGTAAGACCCATCAACCCCAGAAGAAAAATATCAGGTGATGTGTATTACATTGTAGGACTAGAACTTAGTATGCAGATGGTAACTTAAAACCCTGATCATTTGATCCATGGAGTTAAATCCTTCAGAGCATTCACTTTTTAATAACAATTCCTGTCAGAACAGAACACTTGTGTATACATCTATTAATGACCTTATTTTTAAATTGCTATGCATGCATGGAAAGCAGCATCACCCCAAGACAAGAACAACTGCTGAAACCTTCTAGCGAGGAGTATAACATGGAACTGACTAATGCTTGGAACCAAACTGCAGTTAGGTCTGGATGTCACAGCAGAATTTTGAGAGACAGAGACAGACATGTCGGAAATTTGAGATTGAGAGAATGATAAATAAATTTTAAAAAGGTCAAACTAATGAGCTGTAAAGATATGCTAAATGATAATAATACATATACATACATATATGACTTCTCTGGTGGCCTAGTGGTTAGAGTGTCCGCCTTGGAAGCAGGAGGTCATGGGTTCGAACCCCAGCAGAGTCAAATCAAAGACTTACAAAAATGGTACTAATAGTTGCCTTGCTAGACGCTCAGCATTAAGAGGTTAGTGTTAGGACTGGTCAGCCTGGTGTCAGGATAATGTGACTGGGTGGGACATCATGCTACATGTCTACGGCATGATGCCCCAGTGCTAGACATCACTATAAACTGCCACACTGCAGACATTGTAGTGATATGACTGAAAAATTGTTAATGCTACATTAAAAGTCCAAATCACAACAACAACACAACACTATAGACTGCCACACTGCAGACATCGTAGTGATATGACTTTAAAATTGTTAAACCTACGTTAAAAATCCTAATCACATACATACATACATACACACACACATACTTTTTGTTATTAATAGCATTACAGTTTTGATTTTTTAAAAATGTATTACTTCCATGCATGCGTCAGTAATTTAAAAAAATAAAGTCATTAATAGCAGGGATTGTTACAAAAAGGTGAGTGCTCTGAAGGATTTAACTCCATGGTTCAGAAGAAGAGGGTTTTTAGTTATCATCCGCATACCAAGGTCATTCGAAATAAATTTATTAATTACTAGCGAGCGTCTGATAAGTCAGAACTGATGGGGAGGTTAATACAGCGTAAAACTTAAGTATGGAATGTTGGTCTCTGCTGCCAGACTATGGAAGGAATAATGCAGTGGAAACCCAGTGTAAAACTAAAATTGCAATGTAACACAGTCACATCAAGACAATGGAACATGAACATTTCAAACAAGAAATTATAATGAAATTGATGAGGGTAATTGATAGAGGGTGGTCCAAAATTTGCTGTGGAGAAATTAGTTAAAGTTTATTTTTGAAAGAAAAGTAAATGCAGTGTTGTCCAAAAGTGATTGAATATGGTCTTTAGTTTCTTAATGCATTGTCTTGGAACTTGATTGGTTTGAAATGGAATGAAGCTGATTAAATTAATATAGAAAAGAAAATTTTAACTCTTTATTGATTTCTTCACAAAATTAAATAATGGCAAGTTAAAGGCATTATTATCTGTCTTAATTTTTCATAATATTGTTTCACGATGAATTAATTTGATGATTTATATGTTTGTTAGCTAAACACTAATAATATTCTAAATTATTGAAAAGGGGGAAAAATCATTATTGGGGCTGCAAGTTTTTCAAAGGAAGCAGTCCTGGACTGTAAAGTTAATTCCATACAGTTCTGGATCTTATCAGTTTTTATTTTCAGGAAAACTTAACAAAATGTCTGAAGATAAAAAACGTGGAGAAGATGTTGACGATGGTGGACCAGGGCTTGTCTACATGCCTTTTGTTGTAATGGAAGAATTACTGGAGAAACTAAGACTTCTCAATTATGAAAAGGAATTTTGTAGACAGTTGAATTTGAAGCCTATGTCAAGGTAGAGATTGTACATAATTCCTTTGCCTGTGCATACTGTTTTCTTATGATATTATATACAGTGTCATTGTTTTTGAATGTGTGTCTTTATAAACTTCCTTGAGTGTTCATTCCAGATATGGAAAAGTATTGGATATGGCCCCAACCAGATCAGTAGGTGGGGGTATTGTGAGTAAATGGGTAGCAAATGTCCTTACATGCTTCTTGGTTATTCAAGACATTTAAAGCACATACAGCTCTCCCCCGCTATAATGCATTAGTCAGGTTCCATAACTGCTGTATCATTATCAGCTCCACTGCCATAGGCCTTCCATAACTGGGATTAAAACAGAGTAATGATTCCACTCTAGAATTTATTTTGGACAAATTTTGCCTTTATTTTTACTTTGGAAATAAATGCAATAGTACTTTTGATAACAATTTCAGGTTAAGTGCTTTCCATCTTCTATTCATAATAATTAGACCAGATGTTGTATTTCAATGCCCAAGCCAATCAGAATCATTGAGACATTTGGTGGCCAATCCAATCAAAATCATGGAGACATTTGGTGGCCAATCCAATAAAAAAAATCAATGAGTTTTTTTGCAAATGAAATTGATCATCTTTTGCTTCTTTAGGCTAAGTGAGTAAAGTTTGAATAGTGAGACATGGTTTGGGTTTTTGAAAATAATTTGCTGTACACACTTCTGTATGTGTGTGAGGATGAATGAATAAAGCATGAATTGTGTAATGTCACTGCAGTACTAAAACAATCTGATAGTCTGATGCCCGGGGCCCCTCTAATTTTAGATCAGGCCCATCTTGTATTCTAAGTGAGGTGGCCGTCATGCTTGTCAAAAAACAATTTAATTTGCCTGAGGAAACTTTGATTGTGCTGATGAAATGTGTAAATGTATTTTCAAGATGTTGACATACATGCCATTACATGATACAGTCTAAATCAGATGACCAATATCCTCCATGAAATTGAGATCAGAATTTAATCCAATTGAAGCATGGCATAAAATTGTGTACTCCCAGATATGGTCATACCCAAGAAAAGAAAATTTTCAGTAATCTTCAAAAAACAAACCCCAAAAGCCTCTTTCACTACATGTCCATAACATGTAGCATGTATAAATGGTAAACAGTCACGATTGGAGCTGATGAAAAACTATCCCTTGGGCAGTTTAAATAGCAGCAATTGCAAAGAGGTTTGGTATGAGCCACCATTTCACATATTATTTAATTGGCTGACAATAGCCACTGAGATGTGTTTGAGGGCTGCAGTGGGTGAGCCCATTGTGCTACTCTGCATAGGTAGGATCAGGATGTGGAACAACTCATTAAAGGTAAATCAAAGAGATGCTATTTTTGGAGCCGTTTATGGAAGCAATTAGCTATCAGCAAAGCCCAATACAAATAAATCTCAGCATAGCAATGAAAACTAATGACACTTGCATTACCTTCAAACTCCTTTGGATCCGATTGAATTTATGTTTGAATTGTAGCTATTGCAACATTATGTGACAGTATTAAAAAGGGGAAATTTTTTGGACATGTGGAAATTGGAGTCTGGGCTTGTGGAATTTCAATTAAGGCTTGTGAGTTTATATAAGTTACCAGCCTGGGGCCCGTGTCTAAAGATATTTTTCTTTCAGCACTGTACCATGTCATGCTTGATCATTTAATTGTTTATTATGTCAGCATGTTTCTAACTCAGAATATTTATAGATTTATTTTTTTTTCATTAAAACTGTATAATTATGGTTATTAATGAAAGGACTGAGCAAAATGAAAGATGATGTAAAATGGGTATAGTTCAAATAATGGTCAAATCAAATTTAGACAAGCAAACAGATGTAATAGAACTATTATATATTTTATTATTTTTGTGACTGACTTTTATTGATGATGATAGTAGTGATAATTTTTATTTCATATTTCCAGATCTGTAATCAGGTACAATATTCATAATGAAAGGACTGATTAAAACATGAATACAGGTGAAATTATCCAAATTAAGAATGACAGCCATTATTGTCTTAGCAGGTGTTTTAGGTCGACTTGCATGTCCATTGTTTTTAACAGTACTATTTCACATTGAGCAGTGGCAAAATCCATTGTCATCCTGAATATAACAATTCAGATCATTCAGATTCAACATGACATTTAATTTCATTGGTTTTTAAGTTTTCAGAAATGTTTAGTTTTGTAGCAGTATTTGGAGGAGCCCAGCACAAAATACCTAACCAACATGATAGCAACATCCTGACAGTTACAGTAATTACATTGTTATTTGAAAACAAACTGAGAAATGTCCTAAATCTCCATCAAAATTAAAATGCAAGAAGTTGTGTTCCACAGAAATTTGACATATTGTCTAAAAAAATAAGCTTTTGATAGTTTTATGGACAAAACATCTTGTGATGATGCCAGGATGATATGAGTGATCAGTGTTTCCTTTCATTTCAAATTTCAACATTTAGGTTTAATTTGTTCTCATTTTTCAAGCTGTCAGTTTTATTATAAGCTCTTGTACAGATCACTGTTAGTGTCAGTTAATTAGTCATGTAGTTCTCTGATGTAGATACCGGAATTAATCAGGTGTCATCACATGGCAAGTAAATGCATAATTCACTTCCTTGATTTATATAAGAAGAGTGTATCTTTATAACTGACTGCATTTGCACATTTTTGGATCTTACTTGTATCTTTCCAGGCATTATTTTGCAATTCCCACCAACCCAGGAGAGCAGTTTTACATGTTTACTTCCTTAGCAGCCTGGTTGTTGAGGACTGCAGGACGACCATTTGAACAACCACAAGAGGTACATTGCATAACATTTTATGCAACAACAATTTTATTAATGACACTCCAATACTGATATCTATTTCTCATTTGTACACTCATACATTTTGTTTATGACACTCAAATACTGATATCTATTTCCCATTTGTACACCCATACATTTTATTATGATATTCAAATACTGATATCTATTTCTCATTTGTACACCCATACATTTTGTTTATGACACTCAAATACTGATATTTATTTCTCATTAGTACACCCATATATTTTGTTTATAACACTCAGATACTGATATCTATTTCTCATTGTCCCATGCATTTTATTTACGACACTCAAATTTCTCATTTGTACACCCACACATTTTGTTTCTTCATCTTGATCTTTATCAGAGCAAAGCAGTGAGGCCATGTGAGTGCGCTAATCACACACTATCAGTAGCCATGTTTTGCTGTAATTACCAAGGTGGTTTTCTGGGTGTCTGTTGGCCTTTTCCATGTGTCTTTCAATCTGTCTGACCATGCAAGACTGAAAATCATTTCAGGCATGCCCTAGACAATGGTTGGTCTAAGTTAATGTATTACAGGATCTTGAACACATAATGGATAAAAGGGAGACTTAAAATACTTTGAATGCATCTTTAGGGACCTCTAATTGAACAGAATCAATTTAAGTTTGTCGGGAGTTGGTGATTATTTTGATTCACTGTCAGCTATGAATCAGGCTGCATATAATTAACTCCCGAAGAAGAAGAAATTTTTTTGTCAAAATTTCAGGTCATGTTTGTGCTAAAGCTAAAAAGTTCGCCATGCTCATGTCTCTCCAAATGGAAGATTGTGAGATGGGTTTCACTGCATAGACTAACATTTATACTGCAATCAGAAACAGATTAGCTTTTAGGAAATGTCAACAAAATAATGCTCATACAGCTGCTGGTTGGTTTGTTTGAAGGTTTTGATTTCAACAGCACTGGAGACATGAAAAGGGAAAATGCAATGGCCACATTTTCAGGTGTTAACTGTAAAATTTAAACCACCCTGCAATTTTCCTGACTCTCCCCAAGTTTGAAAGTAAAGTGGTGATCTCACCCTCTCCACCCATTCCTGGCAGCATCACTGCTTCTTGAGTGACATTAAATTTTGATTCATTCCTTCATTCCACAGAGATTGAGTTGATTTTCTTTGGCCTGCTGTCAAAGTCATGAAAGTTATTTAGGTGTTATATTTTGAGCTTAATACTTAAAAATTAATGTTTTTTCCCTCTTTATTAAAAATTCAGTAGATTGCATATATAAAATACTTTCAGGGGGTGACAATTTCTAGCCCATCTAGCCAGCACAACTAAAAATCATTGCTGGGCAAGTATAATTCATGTTAGTAGCTACCCTAATCCTAATCATTACTGGGCAAGTATAATTCATGTTAGTAGCTACCCTAATCCTAATCACTGCTGGGCAAGTATAATTCATGTTAGTAGCTACCGTAATCCTAATCATTTCTGGGCAAGTATAATTTCATGTTAGTAGCTACCTTAATCCTAATCATTGCTGGGCAAGTATAATTTCATGTTAGTAGCTACCCTAATCCTAATCACTGCTGGGCAAGTATAATTCATGTTAGTAGCTACCCTAATCCTAATCACTGCTGGGCAAGTATAATTCATGTTAGTAGCTACCCTAATCCTAATCATTGCTGGGCAAGTATAATTCATGTTAGTAGCTACCCTAATCCTAATCACTGCTGGGCAAGTATAATTCATGTTAGTAGCTACCCTAATCCTAATCATTGCTGGGCAAGTATAATTCATGTTAGTAGCTACCCTAATCCTAATCACTGCTGGGCAAGTATAATTCATGTTAGTAGCTACCGTAATCCTAATCATTTCTGGGCAAGTATAATTCATGTTAGTAGCTACCCTAATCCTAATCATTTCTGGGGATGTATAATTCATGTTAGTAGCTACCTTAATCCTAATCATTGCTGGGCAAGTATAATTCATGTTAGTAGCTACCTTAATCCTAATCATTTCTGGGCAAGTATAATTTCATGTTAGTAGCTACCTTAATCCTAATCATTGCTGGGCAAGTATAATTCATGTTAGTAGCTACCTTAATCCTAATCATTGCTGGGCAAGTATAATTTCATGTTAGTAGCTACCTTAATCCTAATCATTGCTGGGCAAGTATAATTTCATGTTAGTAGCTACCTTAATCCTAATCATTGCTGGGCAAGTATAATTTCATGTTAGTAGCTACCTTAATCCTAATCATTTCTGGGCAAGTATAATTTCATGTTAGTAGCTACCTTAATCCTAATCATTTCTGGGCAAGTATAATTCCTGTTAGTAGCTACCTTAATCCTAATCATTGCTGGGCAAGTATAATTCATGTTAGTAGCTACCTTAATCCTAATCATTGCTGGGCACGTATAATTTCAATGTAGTAGCTACCCTAATCCTAATCATTGCTGGGCAAGTATATTTTCATGTTAGTAGCAACCCTAATCCTAATCATTGCTGGGCACGTATAATTTCAATGTAGTAGCTACCTTAATCCTTTTCTTTTTCAGTATGATGACCCTAATGCGACCATTTCCAGTATCATTACTGAAGTTAAACAATATGTAAGTAAAAATTAGCACCAGTCAGTTTTAACTGTTGTTCTAGCTTCAAAGGAACATGGTACCTCCACCATCTTTTTGAAACATTTTGGGTCATTTACCATAGATCATATCCTTTGTTAACTGAAATGCACTTGTAGGCTGTCATTTTTCATTTTTAGTGCTGAAATTAATTGTTTGCCTGAATCATTCATGAAAAATGTT
Source organism: Sinohyriopsis cumingii (assembly GCA_028554795.2). Lineage (NCBI taxonomy): Eukaryota > Metazoa > Mollusca > Bivalvia > Unionida > Unionidae > Sinohyriopsis > Sinohyriopsis cumingii. Next base: position 101,644 of record JAPYKE020000304.1, on the reverse strand, counting down.
CAATTTGTCAGCAGAAATCCACATTTTTTCACTCTGAGGTGACTAGTTGTTGTTGGGTTAGATACATAAGGAGTATTGAAATAAGTTACTGGTTGCTTGTGAAGGAAACGTTTGCCCGTGTTGACTGGGTTTGCGTAAATTAAAAATGTAACACATTTTATAATTGGTTGAAGAACTCTTAATGGTCTGATAGAATCAACCATTATAATATATATGATGGTTTTCAAAATGATCATTTGATGAAATCAGCTGTACCAGAATGTAATGTCATGTGACATAATATCTACCAAAGAGGCACTAAAGAGTAGATTGTGACTTGATTGCGTAGATTATGTCTAGAGATGGAAAAATTCTCAACAGAAAGGATGAATCTTGATTGAAAGAATGGGAAAAGTATGTAAATAATAATTTATATAAGACTGGTCAGAATAAAATCCAGTGCTAATACTGGCAATTAGCACAATTTTCTGTTGTGTCTCACAAAGTTTGTAATTTGTTCTGGAGTTTTGGAGAAGGGATATTTTTTCAACCCTGCTTATTTTAGATGGAGAAAATGTAACTTGCATATTATTACAGGGTCACTCGGTGGACTTTCCTCCATCCAAGTTGAAGCAGGGATGTGGTGAGCACTGTCTCTATGTTCTTGATCGACTAACAGATGAGGCTTTGAAAAGCACACACTTCAGATGGGAAAGGTAAATCTTCGTAGTTTGATCCTGTGAATATAGCTGTAAGAACTGTCTGAATGGATCTGTAATTTCTGACGGAGTTATTTCCTCTTTGATTAAATGCAGCACATGGTAGGAAAACACTGTTTTTGTTATGAAAAATAAAACCAAGTTGTTAGGTTTAAAGTGAAAAGAAGAAAAAATGTAGCATTTATAGACTGGTGTTTATGAACCTACTAACTAGGTTTGAAGTCATTCTCTTATGCATGGTTTTCCTTTAGCATGGGGATCAGTAATTTTTGTCCTACAGCTATTTCCTAATGTGAACTTGGATTTCAGATGAGTGATGCATCATACTATGAGTTTTAATATGAGATCATCGTACTGTGAGTTTTAATATGAGATCATCATACTATGAGTTTTAATATGAGATCATCATACTATGAGTTTAGTATGAGATCATCATACTATGAGTTTTAATGAGATCATCTTTTGAGTTTTAATGAGATCATCATACTATGAGTTTTAATGAGATCATCATACTGTGAGTTTTAATATGAGATCATCATCTTTTGAGTTTTAATGAGAACATAGTATGAGTTTTAATGAGATCATACTATGAGTTTTAATGAGATCATCATACTATGAATTTTAATGAGATCATCATACTATGAATTTTAATGAGATCATCATACTATGAGTTTTAATATGAGATCATCATCCTTTGAGTTTTAATGAGATGATCATACTATGAGTTTTAATATGAGATCATCATACTATGAGTTTGGTATGAGATCATCATACTATGAGTTTTAATGAGATCATCTTTTGAGTTTTAATGAGATCATCATACTATGAGTTTTAATGAGATCATCATACTGTGAGTTTTAATATGAGATCATCATCTTTTGAGTTTTAATGAGATCATAGTATGAGCTTTAATGAGATCATACTATGAGTTTTAATGAGATCATCATACTATGAATTTTAATGAGATCATCATACTATGAATTTTAATGAGATCATCATACTATGAGTTTTAATATGAGATCATCATCCTTGAGTTTTAATGAGATCATCATACTATGAGTTTTAATATAAGATCATCATACTATGAGTTTTAATGAGATCATCATGCTTTGAGTTTTAATGAGATCATCATACTATGAGTTTTAATATGAGATCATCATGCTATGAGTTTTAATATAAGATCATACTATGAGTTTTAATATGAGATCATCATACTATGAGTTTTAATGAGATTATCATACTATGAGTTTTAATATGAGATCATCATACTATGAGTTTTAATGAGATCATCATACTATGAGTTTTAATATAAGATCATCATACTATGAGTTTTAATGAGATCATCATGCTTTGAGTTTTAATGAGATCATCATACTATGAGTTTTAATATGAGATCATCATGCTATGAGTTTTAATATAAGATCATACTATGAGTTTTAATGAGATCATCATACTATGAGTTTTAATATGAGATCATCATGCTATGAGTTTTAATATAAGATCATACTATGAGTTTTAATATGAGATCATCATACTATGAGTTTTAATATGAGATCATCATACTGTGAGGTGAGAATCATACAGCTATATCATGCTAGTTTTTAGAACTTGTGTATGGCACATACAGGTATTTGTGGCTCAGAGTTCAGTACATCTTTGTGGTATATTCAAGTGTACTTCTGTGTAAAACATGCAAATGTTCTCTTGGGCACATAAAACTGTTTGTGGCTCTGAGTTTAGTACTTCTGTATGGTATAATCAAGTGTTGATGCCACTAAGTTCAGTGCTTTTGTATGGCATACAGAAATGTTTATAGCTCTGAGTTCAGTACTTCAGTGGGCACTTAAGTTGTTTGTGGTTGTGCATTCAGTACTTCAGTGTGCTATACACAGGTGTTTGTGACTTATCATTCAGTATATCTGTGTGCTTCCTACAGGTGTTTGTGGCTGTGAGTTGAGTACTTCAGTGTGACACATGCAGGTGTTTATGGCTGTGAGTTCATTACTTCTGTGTGGCACATTACATTATTTGTAGCTCTGAGTTCACATATCAGTGTTGGTGTGTCTGAGCTCAGTACTTCTGTGTGGTACTTACAGGTGTTTGTGTCTGAGTTTACTACTTCTGTGTGACACATACAAGTGTTTGTGGCTGCCATTCCTGAGGGTTTAATATCCTCCTACATGACGTGCTTTCTCTTACTAAACATCTCATGACAACATCTAAGCTGTTGAGGGTATTTCATAAAAGTTGTTAGGATTTGTTGCATATTGGTATAAAATAAAATAAATTTACACAGCTTTTGTTTTCAGACCAGACTATCCAGAAGAGGAAATGGAGGAAGAAAATATAGTAGAAGATGATGCTGAGCTCACACTGAACAAAGTAGAGGAGTCTCCATTTGTACGTTTTATAATCATTAACATTTTACACTCTACAATAGTCTATTACGGACTTTCATTTGGCTTTTTCTGGCACCTCTGTCTGTCTCTCCTTTCTTGCACTTTTCTAAGATTAAATCCATTTCTGTTAGTTTCTTTTCAACAGTTCCTGTTTGACATTTCTTTTCCTGTTATTGTCAGTTATTGTTCAAAATGCACTGGCATGGCGATGCTGGCTTTTTCAGATGCCATCATAAAAGTCAGGGTTTTGCCAGAAGAAAATTTGATTTCGGTTATTGATATTAGACAGTGAATGACTTTTGATGAAGCTGATACAAAGATTTATCAACCCCATAAAAATAATGTTTACTGATCCATTTGGTCTGTGGCCATATTGAATATTTTATTTTTAGGTTTTTAAAAATGCATTGTTTATTTAGTACATTGATTGCAATAGTTATATCAGATAGAGTGTGAATGTTGTACTGGATCGTACGAGACATGAAGCATGGAGTGTGATATAATGATGTCTTACTGCTCCTGAGAGATAACATAGATGTCCCCAACTATTTAAATTACATTTTATTGTTACCTTTAAAGAATAGGCATGAATTTTAATTCTTGGAAATACTTTTTATACTGTAAGAATGTTATTAGGAAGATTTTACCCAATGTGTGGACAAAAATGTCAGGAATTCTTTACTTCCAGAGATGGGGCTTAGAGCTGATGATACATTATATCGATAACATTGCAGTCATGCGCATTTGAACCACCTGACATAATCTGAAGTCACATTATATCGATAACATTGCAGTCATGTGCATTTGAACCACCTGACATAATCTGAAGTCACATTATATCGATAACATTGCAGTCGTGTGCATTTGAACCACCTGACATAATCTGAAGTCACATTATATCGATAACATTGCAGTCGTGTGCATTTGAACCACCTGACATAATCTGAAGTCACATTATATCGATAACATTGCAGTCGTGTGCATTTGAACCACCTGACATAATCTGAAGTCACATTATATCGATAACATTGCAGTCGTGTGCATTTGAACCACCTGACATAATCTGAAGTCACATTATATCGATAACATTGCAGTCGTGTGCATTTGAACCACCTGACATAATCTGAAGTCACATTATATCGATAACATTGCAGTCGTGTGCATTTGAACCACCTGACATAATCTGAAGTCACATTATATCGATAACATTGCAGCCGTGTGCATTTGAACCACCTGACATAATCTGAAGTCACATTATATCGATAACATTGCAGTTGTGTGCATTTGAACCACCTGACATAATCTGAAGTCACATTATATCGATAACATTGCAGTTGTGTGCATTTGAACCACCTGACATAATCTGAAGTCACATTATATCGATAACATTGCAGTCGTGTGCATTTGAACCACCTGACATAATCTGAAGTCACATTATATCGATAACATTGCAGTCATGTGCATTTGAACCACCTGACATAATCTGGTTGTTTGTACCTCATTTTTGAGTGTATTTAAATCTGTGATTAGGAAATTTGGCTCCAGTTAGTACTGTATGTTTGTGTACAAATGGGTTGAGATGATGGGTAAGGGGTTAGGTGAACCAGGGATTAAAACAGCCTTATGGCAGAAATTTATTCTGAAAGAGTATAAGCTGTGAAGAGTGTGACTTACTTTGTATTAGTGTTGATAATTTAAATTCTTTTTTGAGAATTTTGTTGTTATATTTGGTTGACAGTAAAATGGTGTAGTTCATCATTTTGTGCACATTTCACAACTCACACTAGATGCAGACAATGTTTAACTCTGATTGCCTGAAATCTTCATGTAACTGCTTGTGGTTTATTCTTTAAGCTTTTAAACATTACTGAAATGACTGTTGGACATACATTTTTGAATGAATTTATCTGAAAATGTTAGTTGGCGACACATATGTCTATTTCACATTACTGCAAAATGTTTAGTTGGAGTTATTTATCATTTATAGGTGCACATAAAGACATGGTATTAACAGATGTTTTGATTTTATTGTAATATTTTGATTTTATGGTAAAGTAAGCAACACTGGATTAAGTTTGAACTGCACTACAAAATGTAAAGCTGAAGTTCAGTTTTAGTTCAGTAGATTACAAACTTGTATGTACTAAGATAATTGAAATTGTAAAAATATAATGAATTACAAGAAAGTCAGGGTACATAAATAGCGCCCGTAGCTGAGGTAATACTGTAAAATGTGTGACCTTGATCCCAAGGTTACAAGATTGAGTGAGCATAATGCAGAATCAAATGACTAAATGATTCATACCAACAAAATTCACCAAGAAGCAACTTTTGACCAAAAACTTGAAGCACGTTTTCCAAGACTGTGACCTTGGACCAGAAACTTAAAGCACGTTTTCCAGGACTGTGACCTTGGACCAAAAACTTTAAGCACGTTTTCCAGGACTGTGACCTTGGACCAGAAACTTTAAGCACGTTTTCCAGGACTGTGACCTTTGACCAAAAACTTTAAGCATGTTTTCCAGGACTGTGACCTTGGACAATCAAGATGGCCTTCAATATTGTTGCAGAATGAATTTTTATGGTGTTATATTGATTTATTCAAAGTATTTAAAAAAGGCATATATAGGTCTAGGAAGTATATGGAAAAATAGCTGTAACCCAAACCCTGACAAACTGTTCATGATGCCACTGTGACTGCTGTGTTTTACACCCACTAACACGGGTTTGACAATAAATAACAAATTATTAGCATACTGGAGCATAATTTCATTCTTTGAATTGAGATAGGAGATATGTTAGGCCACTGAAATCTTTTTATCACTCTTGCTTTTGCATGTCAGGCTGATGTAATGTTTCAGAGAAGATAGTTTGTGGCAAATCAAGTACAACCAGTAACACTGGGAAGTGAGACGATATTGGTAAATGTAGCCCAAGTCCATGTTCTCCATGAATTATGAAGGTTGCAATGTAGCAATTTTGATGGCATTTTTAAAAAGAGTTTATGCAGCTGATGTAAGATATGTTATCAAACTGAATCTTTTAAGATAACTAGGAATTTCAAAGTATGTTAATAGAAATGGTTGATGGGGAAATGTCAAGTAAAATATGGATGCCATTTAAATAATCCTTATGTTTTATCTTTGCTGGCTTGCAGAGGCTAGAAAATAACAGTAAATTACTCACTCTTTCCATCTCCTGTTTAACAGCCTGGAGCTGGTGAAGAAGAGTTTGAAGAGGAAGAGCAGATTTTAGATCTTGAGGGACTTAAAAGGCTGAATTTGAGCAAGGTAAATATGTTCACTGTTTCATTAAAATACTTTCAGTATATATCAGATTGAGATTTTACAGTATTTTGCTCATGTGCATGATGTAGAGATAGCAAAAATGACGGAACTGTGACTGGTATTTTAATAAAGAAGTGTTTTTCTTTTTAAATATGAGATAGTAATTTTTAAGTTTATTTTGAAAATAGCCAACTTTTTCAGAATTTAAGTTTGGTACTATTTAAAATTAATATTGCTTTTAATAAGAATTTTATGGAAAATTACTTCACAAAGTACTGAGCAAAATATAGGTTTTTACACTGTAAACATTTCTTCTCCAAGTTAGCTTCTGTTGAAAAGGATGAATGAATTATAATGTAGTTTGTTTATAATTGTATGATTAGCATCAAGTTTTTGTTCTCAACTTTTTCAAGTCAGTATTTCATAAAGTTATGTGGTCTGTTTGGCTGTTTCTTGTTTTTTGTATGCTGTTTGATGGTAAAGGCCATTCTTTAATGCAATAAAGCCATATCTCAATGGTAACATTCATTCTTTGTGTTATTAACATGTACCTGCTAATTAATAATATGTATTAGTAATAGAAAGAAAATGTATTTTGTATGTTGGAGTCCTTAAAAATCAGGTATCATAATTTTGTAATTTACTGGTTGAAATTTAAAAAAAAATATTTTTAAGCAGAACCAAGAGAGTACAAAGCCTGAAGAAATTTTAGAGTCCACAACAGATGCCGCTGATTGGAGGCTTGAAGTGGAGAGGGTTTTACCACAGCTGAAAGTGACAATACGGACAGACAACAAGGTAAACTTAGTTGTTAAAGAAAATGAAAATGAGATGAACTTCACTAATAAGAACTTTAATGATTATGAAGAATGCTCATTTGAAGAGCCTATGGTCAGTAATGTGTTAATATGATACTTATTGTGATGTACAGTCATGAGAAACTGATATACCTCTTGGGGCCCTGAGTGGTCTAAAGTGCTCACCGTTACAGATCACTACCATCTCACCTCTGTCTGCGTGGGTTCGAGTCTTGGGTTTGGGGTATGTGAGAAAGCTTGCCAGCAGCTTCTTATGGGTTGTTGGTTCTTTCCAGGATATTCCTGGGTTCTTCATCCACCATTTATACTGGCCACCATGTATAGCCTATCGTGTGCTGAAAAATGGTAATAAACCCTACAACAAACAACAACAACAACAACTGATACATGTCATGTTGTTCAGTCATGACATACTGATATATATCATGATGTACAGTCATGACACAGATATATATCATGCTGTACAGTCACAACATGGTGATATATATATATATATATATATATATATATATATATATATATATCATGATGTACAGTCATGATATAATAAATATCATGATTTACAGTCAAAACAAGCTGATATTTATCGTGTTGTTCAATCATTATATGCTGTTTAATTATGTTATGTACAATCATGACATGCTGCATATTGGGATACATGCTCTGTGTTAAACCTGTAAAATAGAAATTAAATACAGAAATTTCCTCACATGCTTTAAAGGGCCTCACTGGTGAAATCTGACTGCTGGCTGCTTATTTTTTGTCAGATTTGTACAAATACTGAGTTCCGACAGTCTAGAAATATTTAAATGACCCATTTCTACTCAAGTTCAGCTTGAACTTAGAGGTTGCAGTAGACTTGTCTTTTGAAGAGATTTATTGGAATTTGGAGTATGTGCATATTGATGGAAGACACTACAGACGTTTGTCAGACCAGACAGTATCGGGTTTTCAAGATTTGATTTCCACTCACAATATCTTTTGAGGGTATTTGAGTATTAGCAAGTATTATAAATTTTGAAAGAACAGTAAAACAGAAAACTGAAAAATGTTCAGTATTTGAATCTAAATATAAAAGGATAAAAGGCAGACTCATTAAATAATAATTTTTGCATAATTTTACATTGTTATAAATATATCTATGTCATCTATAAATTTATCTGTGTCATCTGTATCTGTGTCATCTATAAATCTGTCATCTGTATCTATGTCATCTAAAATATATCTATGTCATCTATAAATTTATCTGTCATCTGTATCTATGTCATCTATAAATGTATCTGTGTCATCTGTATCTATGTCATCTATAAATCTATCTATTTCATCTGTATCTATGTCTATCTATGTCATCTATAAATGTATCTGTGTCATCTATAAATTTATGTCATCTGTATCTATGTCATCTATAAATGTATCTGTCATCTGTATCTATGTCATCTATAAAACTATGTCATCTATAAATTTATGTCATCTATAAATTTATGTCATCTGTATCTATGTCTATCTATGTCATCTATAAATGTATATATGTCATCTGTATCTGTGTCATCTATAAATGTATCTATGTCATATGTATATATGTCATCTATAAATGTATCTATGTCATGAGAGGGGGCCCCGAGTGGCCGAGTGGTCTAAAGCCCTCTCCATCCATTATGGATCACTGCCATCTCACCTCTGTCTGCTAGGGTTCAAGTCTTGGATTCAGCCAATGTGGGTATGTGAGAAAGATTGCCAGTAGCTTCTTGTGGGTTGGTGGTTCTTTCCGGGGGTTTTCCTGGGTTCTTCCTCCACCATTAATACTGGCCGCCATCTGTTGCCTATCGTGTGCTGAAAAATGGCTTTAAACCCTACAACAACGTCATGAGAGATCCATAACATTCTGTTGGAGTTTCACAGCCCTGCTGTGACCTTGCAAGTTAAGATGGTTGAAAGTTAATTGGTACAAAGTTAATTAGTACAAAGTTAAGATGGTACAAGGCTAAGATACTCATAACAATTGACAAATATAAACATTCCATAGTTAGTAATTTTAATTGGAAATAAATGCCTCAGCTGCACAGCTAAAAGCAGTTCTTTTATAATCACTTTCAGTATTTCATTCAATTTTGGTAGTCTCTGAGATATTAAATAACTTTTTATGAACCTTTCTTTCCTCCAGGACTGGAGAGTTCATGTGGAGCAGATGCACAGTCATAAGGATGGAATTGAGACTTCCCTGACAGAGACTAAAACCTATCTAGACAAACTCCATGAGGAAATTACACGCACCCTGGAAAAAATATCAAGTCGTGAAAAATATATAAATAACCAGCTGGAGCATTTATTAGGGGAATTTAGAGGAACTCAAGACAATTTAGCTGAGACAAAGGAACGATATCGACAAGCCAGTGGGGGTGTCACAGAAAGATCCAGACAACTTGCTGATGTATGTATTTCTTGTTTCTTCTAATTGCCATAGATTTAATACATGCTGCGAAATATGGATTTAGAGACCCATAGATTATTCCATTGAAACAAAATGACCCGTTGATCAATCCACAAATTCAAGAAGTGGCAGAAATGTCTTTTCTTTAACAGAGCACCAAAAACGGATTCCACAGTAATGAATAGATTTACAGTAATTGATCTGTAATGAGTCTCACAAAGAATAGACAGCAGTCAATAAGTATGTGTTAGTAACATCTTTTATGTGGGAATTATGACAGAGTTCTGATGTCCCATTTGTTTTTTTATTCCGGAAAGGCAATCACATTGATGCAGGTTTGAATCCTGCACAGACAAGGTCAGTTTTGATACTGTGCTGTCTCTCTGGTCAAGATACTTTATCCCAGTTCATTATTTGCTTAAGCGCTTTATAACCTTTTATGTGTTGAAGTTCAACTGAGAACCAAACAAGCTTCAGTTTGTCATCATAAGATTTTGCATTAAAGTTTAGTCCAGTAACTTTGGAATAACCTCAGAGACTGATGACTGAAAAGAACAAAGTCAAGATCTCATGGGTCAGTTTGGGCAATTTTGGAAGCATCTGTATCTCCTGTTAGCATAGATAGATTGTAACCTTTAAACAAAATATGGTTTTATGGTAAATTTATTAAGCATTTCATCATATTATCCAAGAGGATCAAGTCAAAAAGTAAGGATTCAGCCGAAACCCTTGTTTTTAAAGTCTTACGATGGAAAATTGTTTTGGTTAAGTAGTTACCATATAGCTAGTTATTTTAATGGTGGAGAAACTTTAATAATTTGTCTTTGAATGAAATTATGAAAATAAATCCTCTAAAAATGTATTAGTTGCTAAAATGTGGCCATAAAATATGAGAGAATAATCATCCGTTTTTTTGATTTAGAATACATCATTAGTTACCTTTTTCAGCATAGTCAAAAATGACCTCAGATAAAGTCTGAAGTAGTTTTTTCTGTGTTTGCTGCCTTCCTGGCATAGTAAATGTTTATTCCTTCTCAATCTTTGGTACAGTGAATAATAAAAAAGCATCATGGTCATGGATGTGAATAAGGAGTTCAAGAGCACTACAACCTTACCGCTGTTAGGACAGATTCACAACAGTAGTGCATTACACATTGACTGGAATTGTAAGGAAGTAAACTTATAGTAGAAAGGGATGGGAGTATTCTTGTTTCTGATTTTCAACTCAGTTTTTTTTTAAAACACCATCTTACTTTTATTTTTAGAAGAACAAACTGGTATGTCCATGAAAGGACATACTCTAATTATATTTGTTCTTCCTAATTTCCATAATTTAATGTTCATAATCCATTTTGAGTTTGTTTTAAGTAATCAGTTATAATTCTGCCTATGCTCAAAAGAAAATTTCCTTTTGAACAAAACTGTTTGCCCTTGTTAATATAAAAACCTTATTTCTTCTTCAAATACATTTATAATATTTTACTGCTATCTCGTAAATCAAGCCCTCTCAGCTAAAACATTTTAACGCTGAAAGTTACCTGCACACAAAAGTGGCAGTTGGAGTTATGTACCATTGATGCCGGGATTGGCGCCAAATCTTGTGAATGTTCTAGTTACTACTAATGCTCATGCCAGGTCACATGCTCTTTCTGAATAGCGGTCTCACAGGTCAACCTACAAGTATTCTGGAAGTTATTCAACACTGAGGAAAGTAGGAGCAGTTTTGTCTTTGAAAAATCTATTATTTTCCAACTTGTTCCTCTTTTTTCATGGCAAAGTTTTATTCCTCTTGTACCTCATATCTTTGTCATGCTCATGCACTCCTTGTACATACCTGTTTGGGTCACTAGTGTTCCCATTCGGATTGGTGTTACTTTGTTATATGTCGAGCTGTTATAATGTGTGCTGTAGAAAACTCAGTAATTTGCAATAATATATCTGCTATAGTTGGATACATAAAGGTATGGTTTCGATACATATTCAGTAATTTTTCCTGTATAAGCAGTCAATAGGCCTTTCCTATAGGTAGGTTTTATTGGAATTGATATCATAGCTTCCACTTCACAAGTATTAACAGTGCTACTTAAATAATAGTTTTATTCCTGTATAGGGTACCACATGGGCATTTCATTCAATTTTCATATAGTATGTAGATTCGTACATCCACTCACTGAGTTCATACAACAGGATGCATTCCTAGCTACAGCATTATGTGATGTTGGCTCTGTTTTTGTCTTACAGATTTAGACCATGTGCAGGATAAAGTGTGAGCTGTGGAAATATGGGAATGACAACCATTCAACATGTCTAGCAAGCCCCTACTTATTGCCAGTTGTTATTACATGCAAATGGCAGGGGACTCAGGGCACAAAAGATGAAGATGCAGATGCATACTTTAAGGACAAGGACACCATTATTATACAAGCCAAAGTCTTTATGGTGAATGATTTATGGTTTGAAAGGTATTGAACGCCAGAAGGAACATCAGCCAGAAAGTGATCCAAGTTATCCCAGTCAGCAACGGTTCTATTGCCATCTCACTCCCTCATCCTGACAAACCTTTTATGGCAATGGGTTTGACAGCCTATTGCCGTTATTGACTATATTTGATTCATATCAAAGTAAGCCTACTCAGAAATATGGAGCAGTTTTGTGCATCTAATAGCCCCTAACCTATGTCAACATAAAGAACTGGACCATGTCATGCAAAATAAAATGGGACTGTTCCGTCATGACTGGACCATGTCATGCAAAATAAAATGGGACTGTTCCATCATGACTGGACCATGTCATGCAAAATAAAATGGGACTTTTCCATCATGATTGGACCATGTCATGCAAAATAAAATGGGACTTTTCCATCATGACTGGACCATGTCATGCAAAATAAAATGGGACTTTTCCATCATGACTGGACCATGTCATGCAAAATAAAATGGGACTTTCCATCATGACAGGACCATGTCATGCAAAATAAAATGGGACTGTTCCATCATGACCAGACTAAGCCATGCATCTAAGATCGCAGCAGGTCATCACCACAATCAATCTTACCGTTTGTGTCTAAATGGAAAGATCTTTGTCCAGTTTACCTACTCCACACCATACAGGTAATGGACGCCTACCCCATACCATACAGGCAATGTATGCCTACCCCACACCATACAAGGAATGGATCTCTAGCATTGTCCAGTATGTTATTCAGTGTAATAAATTTGAAGTTACTTTATCACAGTCAAGATGTTTTGTCAGCATTGTGTCCCACCCCATTGGACAGTCTTCTCCAGCTTTACCTATCCTCTTTGAACACCTCATATCAATGTTGTCTACAGGACCTAATGAGAAATCTGAAGTGGTACATGAAAAGGAAAGTGCGTTGAGGGAGATCCCACCTCATTTTACCTCCCAAAGAGAGAAAGGATGACATCAGTACAGGCCCCTTCATCTTGAATAAAAGGAGCTAACTGCTTCACTTATTTGGAATTTAAACCAAGATCACATGAACTTGCTGTGCATTTCATCTTGTGATGTTAGGGCAGTTACAACAAGGATTGCAGCTGAGTAATATTGTTCCCAAGCTGACATTATTGAAGTTGTGGTATGGAGGTCAGAGTCACCTTTACCCAGAGCAGAAGGCTCAACAAGACCTGGTGGAACTTAAAGCCATGGTGCAACAGGCTACATTCCCAGGTTGTTTGGCAGCTTTTTAAAGATGAGGCTTCAGTACTTACACTGGATTTGTGTGAGGGTGGGGTATTTTTTTTCTTTTCAGAAGCCATGCTCTGGAATATGGAGTCAACTCTCCAGCTGAATTGTCTATCAAGCAGCTTGACATACATGATTTTGGGGATGGGAGATAGTTTTTCTGAACTAACAGGGTGTAACTCCTTTAACCTTGTACCTGCTCTCTTAAGGTATTATGATTGGGTAACATATTTGAAAAAGAAACAATTTTTTTTCTTCTAATGAATCATGTTTCTATTGATAATACTTACCCAATCATAATACACATATGCCCTCCCCCTAGTTAGATCTACATAGAGAGTGCACTCTGCTCCAGTAGGAACTGAAATATTTACAGGATTTGGTGCCAATCCCAGTATCAAGGGGAGATCACTCTAACTGCCACCTGTGGGGGCAAGTAACTTTTAACTTATTAACTAAAAAGTTACAGCTCATAGGGCTAGATTTGTGGGGGTAGTATTATGATCAGGCGAGTATTATTGATGAAATATATTTCATTATAACATAATGGGTATCTCATATTGCTAAAATAGAGCCTTAAAAAAGTTGAAAACCCCTCTTTTTGGGCCAACTCACTAAATATTACATCTACAGTCATTACTATATAATGCAGCTTGTTTGTTTTCCTTTTCTTTCAGGTGACTGAAGAATTGGAAAAAGTGAAACAAGAGATGGAGGATAGAGGAAGTAGCATGACAGATGGAGGTAACACTAAAATATTAATTGACACAGATGCAAAGTCACTAAACATAAATGTTGAATGTTTTGTGAATTCTGTTTCTGGTGTACCATTTTTTTAAATATTGGAATCTATATTTGAATGTGGGGCCCCGAGTGGTCTAAAGTGCTCACCATTCCGGATCACTGCCAACTCAACTCTGTCTGCGTGGGTTTGAGTCCAAGGCTCGGCTAGCGTGGGTACGTGGGAAAGCCTGCCAGTAGCTTCTTGTTGGTCGATGGTTCTTCCCTGGGTTTTCCAGGGTTCTTCCTCCACCAGTTATACTGACCGCCATATATAGCATATCTTGTGCTGAAAAATGGCGATAAACCCTAGAACAGCAACAACAACAATATTTGAATGTATACGTTGGATGAAACTTAATATGCTTGAGTTGATCATTAAAACTGCTAGTACTTTAGACATTGTACACTGCATATAATAATAATAATAATAATAATAATTATTATTATTATTATTATTATTATTATTATTATTATTATTTTGTGCAGTGTAACACTATTAATAATAAATGATAATATATTTTAAAAAATTCATTTGCGCTTTTTCTTTTTTTGTTGATGGAAATTAGTTTCCTTGAATTCAGTTCGTTTACTTTTAAGCTCCACTCGTGAAGATTAAACAGGCCATCCAGCAGCTAAAGAAGGAGACGACACAGATGGACATTAGAATCGGTGTGGTAGAACATATTCTCTTGCAAGCCAAACTAAAGGACAAAGCAACACAAAACAAGCAAGTTCACACTGCCACCACTGAGGACCCAATGGACTTGAAGTTCTAATACGGAGTTAAGGATAATTCTGTGGAAGAAGGAGCCTTGTTTTATAATGGGGATTCATGGCACATAAATAACATATCTTTGTTCGCATCGTTTGTGTGTTCTTTCCATCATGGAACATAATATGAATAATAAGAAAAATGTTTTATTTCAAAGCGTCTGTGATATACCGATTATATGAAATACATGGCAGTAGAAACATTGACGTCTAAAGTAAATTGTACATGAATGCCGTCCTTGAGAGTGGACTATTTTACATGGTCATGCTATCCACAGTTTTATTGTGAATTAGAATTGTTTCTGAAGATGTTGTCTTGGGTATTAGATTCCGTCCAAGCTTCAGCAGTAAGAACTTGCCATGCATAGAGAAGAAATTGTGTAGTAATATGTATAATTTTTTTTCTTCTTCAAACATTGACCTGATTTATTCTTTATTCGCTACAGAATATATTTGTAAACTGAATTTTAGTTTATGTTACTCAGTAATTTTTAGCACTTGTTAATTCATTTTGTAAACTAGTTGTTAATGCATATTGTGATGTAAGAGTTTGAATACAAATTGGGATATATGGCATAACATGCCTTTTCAGTTGAGATATTTGTAGTTTCTGTATTAAGGCATGGTACACATTATTTCCTCTGTACATGGCAGATTGCTTATTGCATGTATATTGCTTTCAGAGGTCTCCAGATATATTGTAACAAGGCACAACTTTTGTAACATTCCATTTATTTATTTCAAAGGTAGATGTTTTATTCTTGAATTAAAATGATGTAAAATTGTATGGCATTCCATTTGTCTTTGTACCAGTTATTTGTTTCAAGATGGATCTGATATATGTTTCACTCTATTCTTCTTTACATCTATTGGTGTGCCTGTGTGCGCCTGTGTATTCATGTGTATGACCATTTGTCCTCCCTATTTTGACTTTAACTCCTTTTTCAGTGTATCTAATGTGGCCATATTTGTTGTGTGCATCCATTCTTGTATGGATGGCTATGTGTATACCATTAAATTCCACTCTAAATCTTTATACTTGTAATTATTCTCATGAATGAAAAGTCTGCATTTGTCAGTTTTTAGTAATACTTCCAAGACTGGAGTAACATGTTCTAGAAATGTTGAGTTTGAAGATGGAGGATCCTTGATTGATTTGTTCTGATTTACTTTCCAGTGTTCATTCAACATGCATGCATGTATCATTCCAATGACATTTGCATTTTTTTTTACCACCAAAGTTCATTGCAAGTGTCAGTTGCATACAAAATTTATTTACTGTCTCATTGTGTCTCAGTCTATCTACATTAATACTTGTATTTCTCCAGATGCTATGCTGGACATAACCTTGTTCTTGATTAACATTATATTAATGAATTCTAAATAGTTAATAAGAAACTTGTATTGCACAATGGTTTGTATGCTAAATGAATGTGTTCTTCCAGTATTATGGTAGGGAAATTCACATAAGTATTTACTTTAAATGAAATTGAGAGAAAATGTAAATATTTAGCTGTGCGAAATTATTCAACCAGTTTCATACATTATTTCAGCTACTGTAAAATATTATGTATCTTCAGTTTTTTTGAGATATAATAATTTTCAAAAATATACCTAACACACCCTTTAGAAATATCAACAACAACAGTCAAAACACTGGCAATGGTAAGACAGCCAATTCTGTATTTGTGTGTATGGTGTTATTGTTTATATTTCTTAAATCAAACACACTGTTTATTAAGCTTCAGTTATTTTCTCATGGCAGTGACTTTGAGGGTTTCTCATGGTTCTTTATTAATATGATTGCAAAATATAATTGCTTGACAATCTTGCCTTCTCCAGGTGCAACATTCACACACATTTCTCCTTCAAATACATTCCCCAATCACCATATGTTAGGAATATTAGCCTGCTACCTCGTGAATCCAGCCCTACTAAAAGATTAAAATTGTTGTCTATCTAATATAGATTAAGAGTGATAACTCTTGCCTATTACGACCCCTTGCCATCGCCTGGTGTCCCTAATTTTAGGCTTCACTAAATTTAACATCGTACATTTTACCTCCGACAATCCAAGCCACTTTAGTGTTCAAATTTGACCATCTGCCTTTTCATTTGGATTTATTGTGTGGAACAGTCATTATTTTGACAATTTCTGCCAAATTGGATTGATTTTGTCACTTGTATGGACGTCATCTATTTAAGACATGTTACACCATGCAATCATTGATCTCATGTTGTCATTTGCTAGTTAGCACGACTTTGTCTATTTTTGCTTGCTCTATTAGGAATGGAGATAGTATTAGCGAGTTTATAATATGCTGCTTTGCTGATTTATGCTTGGCTTTCTTTCTTATTTTTTAAATAGAAATGTTAACTAAAGGCATGAATCCATTAGTTCAAGGCATGAAGTGTAAGGCACCTAAACACAACACTTTTTTCACTTTCTATTAGTAACGAGAGTGATTTAGTGAGTAATATACTGTATTACTGATTTATGCTTTTCTTGTGTCGTTTCAATGGGAATGTCACCCAAGTGCATTAAGTGCAAAAAGTTCAAATCAAGGAAGAACAACCATTGTTCCTGTATTGTATGTACAAAATTCAAAGCAAGGAAGAACAACCATGGTTCCCGTATTGTATGTACAAAATTAAAAGCAAGGAAGAACAACCGTGTCTCCCATATTGTATGTACAAATTTCATATCATTGATGCCATGCAGCTTATGTAATACAGGTCAGAGGAAGTCTGGGCTTTATTAGTCTAGAAGGAACTAAAAGGGAATGAACGACAAAATAAATCAATGAAGGAAAGCATTGATGGCCTCAGTATACATCCTAAGTCAATGTCCATTGTGAGCGCCCCCCCCCCCCCGTAAGTTTGTCATTTGCAATCACCATTTGTATTGGCCGCCATGTATAGCCTATCTTGTGCTGAAAAATGGCGTTAAACCCTACAACATCGAGAGAGTATTCCCACAAATTTTAGGCAGCATAAGTCACCCCGCATGTTCAAGCATGACCATCAGGCCTGTAAGTTGGGGTTTGATGGCGCTATACAGTTTCGCATTTTGCATAGGGTTAGGATTTTAAAGAAAAAGAATTTCCTCGGCTTTCCTCACTGGTTATACTGGCTATTTAAAAAAGACCTTGTATATCTTAGGTATAATGCAAAGAACCTTTAATTCCCTTTATTTTGGTGTATGATTGATGGGTGTACTATGGGTTATAGAGTATACAGCTTGGCCTTACTTCAAATGTGCACCTTTCAAAAAAGTGCTAGCTCTACTTGGTCATTTTCACTTCCTGAACGTCAGAGGTCAATTGTATAAAAAAAGAGCCGATAACTTTTTTTACATTTTATATATTTGGTAATTCATTCATTGCACTTTCAGAAGCTGGTATTGTCTAGTCTGGCAAAATTCATTTTCCCTATTTTAATAGCTGCTATGTATAGTGCACTTTAGACTAATTCAGACTGATTTTTTAACACAAGGGAGCAGTCATTTTAGTTAGCAGTGTGCTTAAATCATGTAAAATTTCCAAAAGTACAATATCCAAAAGAAATATCATCCACATTACATTAATGTAGCATAGAGATATGCCAACATTCTCTCCACTGTGCATGTTTTAAATGCAAACTACTTCAATTTACATACGTCACTCTCTCAAAAGTACATATTATCTGGTGAGCGCCACCTTTATACCGGAGCCAGTGGATCCGATTTGTAATACTGCGGCACCGTTACTGGCTGTCCAGCTGTCACCGACTATCCAGCCATCCCAGTATGGGGACCCCTTTGTTGAAATGCAGCCAACTTGATTATATGGGGATATTAGTCTTGTCTGTCTAGCCACACCGTAAGCAACTTACCATTACTGTGCCAGATTTTTCAGTAAGAAACCTGTCCATCAAGCCAGGTCTTTGTTTCAGCCAGTACCGGAGATAACCTATCTTCTATACCACCAGCTGGGTAAACTGCCAGACTTAATGCTATAAAAAATGTTTGGTGTTGGCAACTTGAGAATGCCCCCTACCGCTACTCAAGACTCAAGACTATAAAGTTAAAGTGTCGGTAGATTTCGGCGAGGAGGAAGAGACGCCATCATTCCGACTCTTTCCTCTATTGGCTAAAATTAAGGAGCTCAGTGACTGGCTTTTGGGTAGAATTAGTGACCTGGGAAGTTCTAGTGCTTTCTTCTCAGAAAGCCACGTTTCAGCAACGTTTGACTCGCTGGTATAGAACTCACTCAGACAACTTCAGTACCGATCTTCTGGCTCTCAACAAGAATGTAGCAACCGTTCACATGTCCACTTTTCTGTATTACACAGTAAACAAAAATGTGTTCAGTGTTACGTCCAAACCAGTTCGAAATGTCGTGGCTACGGCCTCGATGTTAGTTTTGGTCTCGTTAGCAATCTTCCTCATGTGGAGAAATCCAATAATGGCCACGCTTGGGAGGCGACGGCCAGGATTGCTAGAGTCATTAACCGGGCAGCTTACTATACCATGGACAATGTCTTGACCGCCTCTGCCAACTTATAGCAGATACGACGTGACGCACATCTGCGGTCCACGTCGCTCAAACCTCATCATACCCTTGCTTTACGGGTCACCCCGTTTGGGTCACCGTTGTCTTTTGGAGGAAGAATCAGAAATTCCGAGGCAGGCAGCTCAGGAACTGTCCCTCCAAGTCGCCGCTCAACCAACACAGGCGTTTGGAAACTTCGCTAGTGCGAAGAGGCGCTAAGCGTCCTCGGGAAAAGGGATTTTTTTAGTCAGATGTGCACCAATATCGATCTCAACCCAATGCCAGGAGACAACAGTCTAACCCAACTAGGAGGCAATCGTACAGAGGCGGTAAGAAACCATATTTTTCCATCTTAATGCCTCCTAACCGTAACTTTGACCTACCATCCCGACCGCCTGCCGACAGCTTACCTATGGACGGCCGACTCCTGCAATTCGGACTCACTGAATCTCCCTATTCCCTCAGAACGATTGAATGATCCAGGTCATTTCGGAGGGACTTCGCGTTTCATTTGTCCACATCCTTCCCATTCCTCTCCTCTATTCATGGACGTACCGTCAGATCGGGAGAATGATGCCTTTTTACAACAGAAGATAAGGTCACTCACAAAGAAAAATAGGCGATGGAAATTGTGCAAAGACCACAATCTCGAGGTTTTTTCTCAATGCTGTTTCTTATTAGGAAAGCGAACTGCAAGTTGAGGCCCATCATCAATTTGAGTCATCTCAACCAATTCATTGCATCTCCGAAATTGAAGATCGAGATGGCAAGATCAATCCATCTCTCCATCCGACGGGAGGTGTATTTCGTCAGTCTTCATCTGACCGACGCGTATTGTCAAGTCTCTATCCACCAAGCATCACGGAAGTTTGTTTTGCTTACCGCAACAAGGTGAATCAATTCAAAGTCCTTCCCTTTGGCCTCAATATCAGCCCTTGGGCTTTTACCAAGGTTTTGGATTGCGTCGTTACCCTGTTCCGAGTGACGTCATCTACAACGACCGTAGCGTATGTGGACGATATCTTCCAGAAATGCATGGTAATTTCGATCCTTCTCCAAGGCAGAAACAACTCCCTCTCTCCGTTAGATCATCTAGGCTTTCTGGTAAACATGGAAAAGGCCGACCTCTGTCCATCTCAGAATTTTGGCCATCTGGGTATGGAGTTTTTCATGAATTTGAATTTGGTGCGGCTTCCTCGTTTTCGCGTAATTAGAATCTTCGAATTCGTCGTGTACGTTTCGAACAGAACTTAGATTTCAGAGAAAAAGTTCTTGCAACTCGTCGGATTATTCAGTGCACCAGCGGACATGATTTCGCTCGGCCGTCTTTATATGCGTCCCTTACAAATTAACTTGCTAGTGCAATGGCTCAACTTTTCAGGTCCTCTCGATCAATTAGTCAGGGTCACGGCTGAGATACGATAATTCCTCTGTCAGTGGCACATATCAGCAGCTCAGGTTGGCTGACCATGGGGATGCCGCTGGAGAAGCCCCAGGCGGACATAACGGTATATATGGACGCTGATACGTAAGTAGTATATGGGGCCACCCTAGCGACAATGGGAATTAGCATTACAAAACCCCTTGGGCCACTCTAGCGACAAGGGAAATTTAACATGGAGAAAAACCCTGGGTCATTCTAGCAACAAGGGGAATTGAACATGGAAATTGAACATGGGAATGTCACCTGGGGATCAGTGGGAATTAAACATTGGTAACGTCATAGGTTTATAGGGTCAAAACCTTTTATAAGGTGAAATGTATTTGTAGGGACAAAGGGTTGATAGGGACAAACATAGACATACAGAAACAAACAAATACACATTGAAACACACAGAAAAGAGGACAGAAATATTCTAAAGAAAGACTCACAGATAGAATAGAGACTCGATAAAGAAAAGTCTGTTGTATGGGTTCAAAACATTTATTCAAGTACATATATACATGGGCTCTCTGGCCTGTGCTTTGGTCTAAGCACTATCCATTAAATACATAAACATTTGAACATAAAAGAAACATATTTACGAGTTGTTTAGTTATTGACTCTAGTAAACTAATGTTTAAAATTAACGTTCACTCCTTTCTAAAATCACTTCATATGCAACGAATTTACATTAAATGTTCGTTTATAAGAAAAAGTTAAAACAAAACAAGTAACAAACAATCAAATAAGAGAAAGTTCGTGTTTGTCTCTCTATCCGTTACACACGTTTAAAATCTGGTCAGCTACCACTTGTGTCCCAGCATAGATGTTTCCGATCTCGTATTCCCTGTCAGTCGTAAATCTGCTGTTACGTCCATCGTGCTAGGTACACTTATCGGTAAGCAGATCAAGAGCAGTGGTCGTCTTCTTCCCATGGAGGTACAACATATGCCATATGAATAGTCACTTTTCCATCGGTGATGTCAAATTTTTCTCTCACCGACCGCACGTCTTCAATAGCCCTCAAAAGTTTGGAAGAAGTTATTTCTGCAGGTGTGCTAAATCCGAGACATACAGGCGAGTTCAAACTGTCGTGATACATAGATAGGCTCAAACGACCTTCATCTTTGACTTGGCAATGACATTTGAGTTCCTCTAACAGTGAGTCAAGTAGATCCGTAACGAAACCTGATACTTCCTCGGCTGGAACGTCAGACGCGAAGTCTTTAAATTTCACGTTGTAGGTGTAAGTTGTCGTTCTAAATTTTCTCGAGGTCGCTGTCTGGGTCATTTGGATGCTAAAATACTCCTTTAGGTCTATTGAATCCTTTCCCTTCTTGAACGCACTTTGCTGTGACGGTATGGTGGTGAAAGAGGTCAATGATGTTTGTTCCTTCTCTTTTTTCTTCTGCGTAGAGTTATTCATCTTTCTCGTCGCTTGTCCTTGCAATTAAGTGTCGTTCTTGGAAGTCGTCTCTTTTTATACTGGGTGATATCAGCATGTCCATAAGGTAAAGTTTTGTGGTCTGGAAGTTTCACTGGTTGCACGTAGTTTGTCATGGCATTAGTACATAACAACTAAGATGTGGTATTGTATTGGTGATGTGATCGTGAGGCATAGAATCACACCCGAGTTTCTCGTTGGACTTGAGTCTTACGCTCTATACTTGCTGTTTGAAAGGATTCATTTTTGTCGATTGGTCTTGGTAGTGACAATGAACTATTGGTCTTGGACGTTGTCCATTTTTATATGCTGACTAATATCGATGTGACCGTACGGCAACGTAAAGTGATTGGGAAGTCTCACTCGCTTCTGGTACACGATTTGATAGATTTTTTCCAGGGGTCGACTGACGATGTGGTGAGTGGGTAAACGTACAATCTTGTTCGGTTGGTGAGTGGTCACTTTAAAGTTTCCATCCTCTCCCGATTGCAAGGCTTCTTTCAATACCCCAAAGTTGACCACACGACTGGTACGATAATTCAGAGTCAGTCCTTTCACTTTACACTCTGTGTGCACTTCTCCTTGTTTGTCCCGGTATTGGTAGCCGTAATTTTTAGGACCGCCACTCGCGAAACTTAGAATCTTGTCGTCGGGGTGTTCGTCTGTCCAGGCTCCTAAACGGTTTTCTTCGATGTCAGGGTGTTGCTGACCCGGTCGATCGATGTAGATGCAACTGTCCGTGTCAAAGTACAGGACGCGTTCCCCTAACAGTTCTAAAGCTTCGTACAATTTTAAGCGAGCATGAGCTGTCACGTAAGCAGCAATGATGACATTTCCAAAAGGGTCGTCTTGTACAAAGTCCAGATCTTCTTCGTAATTGACCAAGATCAAATTCTCTCCAACGACGTCCACGTGTTTCTTGTATTTGGTTTTGTCGTGAATCATCTGGAAGTAGCGGGAAGGTTCTGTCAAATAGTCCGTCTTGGGTAAACACGGTCGTTGTGCCATTTTACCCCACAAGCAATTTAACATCACTTTGGCAAACGATCGCCTGCCTTCGTTTTTCTCGATGTGGTCTAAAGAGATGCCTTCTTGTTCATAGTATTTCTCTTTGAATTGTATTTGGTCTTCGGGAGTGTGACACCAGGAAGGATAGCCGCTGGCTTCTTGTTTCAGTTTCAAAAAGGCATCCACGTAGTCAGCGAAAATGCCTTTCTGACTGGGGTCACCCTTGTGGTATTGTTGTGTCTTGGGAAAGTGACAAATTTCGTACACTTCTAACAGTTGGTATCCCATGTCCAGAGCTTTGAACAATTCTACGCTGACCCAGGTTCCTGTCAAGGCACGTTCTTCCTGGGTGTGATGACAAGGTTGGTCTTGGTTGCACGTTTCGGCACAAGTACGGCACAATGGAAACATCAGTTTGCCTTGACAATGGTGAGGTAAGACGGGATGGTATAGGTTCGTGGGAGGCAAAACTTTACACTTGATCAAGCCTTCGTATTGTCGAATGTTTTTCAGGTCGATGTGTTCCGTTAACAATTGCGGGTGCCCTACAGGAAAGCGACAATATTTGCACACGTAGGGATACAGCGAACACACGTCCAAGTATTTGATTTCTTCTCCTTTCTCTTCGTCGGCTTGGTACAGCAAACAGGTGGCATTGGTCCTTCCTCCGTACAAACTATCCCTCGGGTTCAGCGGGTCCATGAACTGGTAACTTTCCACGAGGCGTTTAAACTCGGGATCGGTTTTCATACGGTGATCGTACTCGTGTTCCCACATTTCCACCACTTGGTATCCTTCCTGTTCCAACTTTAGGCGCCGCTGACAAGTGTCCTGGTACAAGTCTTCCATGGTTCGTTGCAAAAACTGATTTTTAGTGCTACGGTCAGGGTAACAGACGGGACATCCGTGAAATAAGCAACCGTTAAACTCGTACACGATCTTTGAGTTTTCTAAGTCCCAGCCATCTACCGAATACGTTCCGATGGTCTTTTCACCCCTTCCGTTGCGGGCATGCTGAATCCATTTGTTTTCCTTGTCGCACAAGTAATGTAACCAACGTAGGGCTTTGACCGAGTATTGACGTTTGACAAAGTTGGTCGTTTGAGGACTGATGACAGCCACGGTGTTTTCAGGCATGAATCGTTGTCGATACACTAAGGAACACGCTTTGGCAATGGTGCAAGCTTCTTTCAAAGGATCGACCCCTCCGTGTTCCATGAACAGTTCTCGAAATTTTCCACAGCAACGCCGTAAAATGTCCACGTCGGAACGAAAATACTTTAGCATTTCTTCCTGAAAGTCGAAAGGGTCCGAGGCGTGAGCCTGGTACCAAGCGTAAAAAGCTTCTCGTTGTTCGGTACGCATGTTGTCGGGGTCGTAATAGTGAGCCTCAGGCAAATGGGGTAGAACGGCATGTTGATTGGCTTCCGTATTGAAAAAGTGTGGAAAGTACCCTTTAGCCATTTCTGTCATTCCAAACGTTTTAGGCATTCGACTCAAAGGCATGGCCAAATAGCTCATCGAATCTTTAAACTGTACTTGTCCCACTTGCATGAAAATGATTTTGGCTCCGTTCAAAGTCACTTTAGGACGCTCGGTGCCTTGTTCCGTATAGTACCTCAAAAGAAACTGTCCATCGTATCCGGAGAAATTGTGAGCCATCACCGTGGCATGACGATGACAATCTCCGTAACGTTCGATGTCCTCTTGGCTCCACGTCTTGTCGATGGGGTCTAAGACCCATCGAGCGAAATCGGCTATCGTGTTCGGTCCCCGAAAGATTTTTTCACGTCCTCCAGGAATCTTGCTGCAGTGAGGGCAATGACTGAAGATAGGTTCTTGAATGCACTTCTCGCACGCTCGATGAGCCACGCAGAAATTAGGAATGTGAATGCCAGTCTCTTGCATGCATTCGAAATCGAAAAAGATGAAATTGCTTTTCTTCTTGTGACCATCCTCTTTCTCTGGTTGGGGTTGGTATTTTTGCACGTAGCATTGGTGTTTCAAGTCCACGATGTGATGACAAATGTGACATTTTTTTTTTTCCTGAACATACGTGTGCCTTGGTACTATTGGTACGTATGCCTTGTCTACACGTAGGGCACAATCTCAGGAGTTGACAAGCACATTTCTGCTGTGAACCTTGCGTCTTTAGATGTTGTTGGTAACAGGCAGGGCTGACAAACGTGCGCAGACAAGCAGGACAATGCAATGGTTTTTGCCTTTCGCTCAGACAGGGTGGAGAGGCTAAACATCCTGGGCATTTCGATCCACAATGTTTGTGTTGCTCTCGATTATTATAACCACGGTCACATTTCTCACAGTAATATCTGTATCCCAGGAATCCGGGGATGGCAGTAATGGTATCGAAATGTTCATCGTGATAATAGACATGAATGTATTTTCCGTCCTTAAAGTCTTGGCCTCGAAACAACAGAGGTCCGCGCACTTCTTGAGGGTGCACTTTCAAGGTGTATCGTGGAGCTAGGGCATCTTGCAATTTTTGCATCTCAGGAATGCCACAGGGTGTGTCTTTGGACAGTCCGGCTTGTTGTAACAGGAGTTCTGCTTCATTTCGTTGTTTGGCTCGATCGGATCGTTGAATAGTTTTCCAGGTTCTTTTCCATTCTACCGTGTCGTTCTTGTTGGCATAGGTTCGTCCCACCACGATGGCACGGGCTAAACACATCTGGTCTTGAGGGTTGTTAATTCGGACGAGACTTGTTTTGGTGTTGCGAAGGTCGTCCACCAATAAGACCTTTTTGCGTCCAGTCCCTTGAGGAGGAGAGACGTGGGCCATTTTCAGTGTGGCTTTACCATCGGTGATGTCAAACTGATCATTAGATTGTTGTACGTGTTGAATCTTGTCCATGACTTTGGATGGGGTTAGTTCTGCGGGTCTGCTAAACTCGATCCAAACAGGGGATTTCAAGCTGTCGTGATCTATGGATAGTGTCAAGAAATCGTCTTCTTTGGGTTGACATTGTCGCTTTAGTGTGGTGAGCAAAGAATCCCACATCTCGGTGATAAACCCTTCTGCTTTCTCCAATGGTACGTCGGACTTGAAATCTTTAAACTTTACCGTGTAGGTGTAAGTCGTGGTTCTAAATTTTCTAGAGGGTCGCTTTTCCGTCTCTCGAATGTGATAGTACTTTTCAGGGTTAACTGGTGGACTTTGGTTTGGAGTGGGCTCTCTATGTCTGGTCGCAGACGTGGAAGGTGTTGGTTCAGATTTGCTCATGTCTTCGTTTTGAGCGAACACTTCTTTTCGTGTGTGAGGCGATACGTCACTTCGCTGCCTCTTACGTTCTTCTTCTCTCTCACTGAAATCGTGCGATCGTTTCATCTCGATTGCTGATTCAGAAATGATTTAACCAAGTTCATTCTTTCCATATATACCCTCTCTACTACTTGTTGTCACAATGACTTGGTATATTTCACAAGGGCAAGTGAAAGCCAAACATATAGGAGCCCAACGACAGCGGTGCGTCTTAAACACCTCATGCATCTTGATGACCCTTCGATTCAAACCCTACCACGAAAGAAAAAAGTTGCAAGAAAAAAAACCCAGACAGTTGGTGTCTTCAAGAGAGCTAGAGACGCCGGCACTGTGTCGCTGGGAGCAGCAGGGAGGGCGAATCCTACAAAGGTCTAGAGACCGCCAAATGATAAAATAAGCCTTAAAAAAAAGCTAATCCTACAACAGCAACGAGACAAAAAAACGCGACCCCCCCCCCTCAACTTGTTGTCGCCGCCCGGGCTGCTCTCTTCGAGTTTCTCACGTTAACCATACAATGTATCAAGGCCGACGCGGTATCGTGTTCGCGGGTCGTGTAAATTTATTGTCACAAATCCGTGGCGAAATTAAATCGTAAACAAATAAATAATGGCAAATATTGGAGAAGCACTTACAACTAGACTAGCTCGACAACGACTAGAAGCAATCAAGAAATTTATTCCTGTCCGTGACAGTGTTAGACAAAAATTACAATTACGACAGCAACAAAAGGAGATTTTTACAGAATCCGCCGAGGAATTATTTAAACCTGTTACAACAGCTACTGAAACTGTTAAAACTGCAATCGTAGGAAAACCCGATCCTACTGATCCTGATAAGGAAAAACCGGGAGTACTTGAAGTATTACAACAGCATGGAAAAACTTTGGAAACTATTTCGGATAGACTTCAACCTGTTGCAGATCCCGCTGTTGCAGGTCCAGCTGTTGTTGCTAAAAAGATTAAACCCAGGACAATTATTCCCGCCGCTGAAAAATTCGCCCCAGGATTTGCTAAGGCGATCAGGGAAATACCAGAAGATAGATTAGCCGAAATGGTAATACAAGGATGGAGTCAGAGGGATATTATTTTGGACAAAAAATATCTTTCTATGAGCTCCAACGATTTTGTTAAAAATATGTTTCTCATATACTATGATAGAAAAAAGATTGGTGGTAAGAAATATGATGAATTTATAAAAAAAGTAAAGAATCTTGCAGCTCAACCACGGTCTCCGCCTCCAAAATATATACCAGCGCAAGATCCTTATCCTCTTCCTCCACCGTTACAGCGCCAGGAACCTGAACGAAAACCTGAAAAACCAGCGCCGCCACCTCTGGAAGAAGAAGAGGAAGAAGATGATTATAAATCTCCTCCTCCTTCTCCGCAACCCGATGTGTCAGAAAGGGAAATACTAAAAGAGCAACTAATCGAATTAAATGATGAATTAAAAATTTTAAACGAGGAAATACAAAATTTAGAAAAAACAAAGGGTAAGGGTGTTAAAGCTACTTTATTAAACAAAAGAAAAAGTAAAAATTTTGTAACTATTGAAATTGCTAAAACAAAAGAAAAACTAAGGAAAATGGGAAAAGGTTACACCGGTCACGGTTATAATATCTGTCCTGATAATATCATCAATGACGTATCACGGTTGGAAGTTCTCATCGGAGGAAGACGCGCCGGAAACAACTCTCCGGAAATTATAAATGAAGCCGCAGATATCTGTCAGAGACTATTTCAGCGTGGCATTATGGATATCGGCATCTACCGGGGACTCATTGATGAACTCGCGGATGGTTACCACAGCGACTAGCAAATTTAGTTAGAGAAACAATAATTAAATAAAATGATCGTGCACAATTCTCAACCCGGACACGCTCGTGTGTTACAAGTCCGCGTAGTGAACTCGCGATTACCAGTCTACAGAGCAACCTACGGAGATGGTCTCGGTGATACAATTACTGGTTTGTTTTCAAGAATAGCCCCTAAGGCATTACCGATTGCAAAACAATTGTCGATGAAAGCTATTGATGTCATTAAGGATAAAGCCCTTGGATCTGTTGGTGATCTCGCCGGGAAAGCATTCGCGTCAATCAAGGACAGACTGTCACGGTTAATTCGCAGATCAAAAAAACCACCACCGGTGAAACTGGCCAGTACTGAACTTATGCCCGCGGACGTCAGTAAAGTAATAAATCAGGCTGCCAATCAAAAACTTGCAGAGCTTGTAACCCAAACACCCGAACAAATAAATACAAGCCTGATATCAGGAAGCGGATTTCGTTTTAGAAGACAATAATTTTATATAATGTTCAAACCTATATCTGATCCAGCGTTCGACATGGATGCACCAACACTAAAAGATGAGTCCGTGCGTGATTATCAGTATTATTCTTATGAGGCAACAGTACCTAATCAACGCGGACGAATTGAATTACGAGTCCAGGATACAAGTAGATATTTCCTGCCCGCTGAAGCATTTCTTGAAGTCACGGGTGAACTTGTAACAAATGTTGACGCTAATACAGAATACGGAGAAAATGTTCGAGTTGGTTTTGTTAACAACGGTATCATGGCGCTGTTCAAAAGTGCTTCATACAGCATTGACGGAAGAGAAATTGAAATAATTCAGGATAATGTCGACGTTGCTACAACAATCCTGGGATTAGCGAGATACTCAGATGATTACACTAGATCAGCTGGTCCGACTATGATGTTCGCTAAGGATAATTCTGATCATCCTGAACACAGATCTGCTATTCAAGTACAAACAGCACGAGGCACTGCTTTAGACCCACAACCGGCTGGATTTGCGGCCAGGCCAGGTGATAATTTTCCAATATTAAGGCCTAGTCCAGATTACAATTTAGGGTTTGCTACACGTAAATTAATGTTAAAAGGTGAACGTAGGAGATTTTCATGCGCAATTCCACTGTCTCACATCTTTGGATTTTGCAGACATGTCAGAAAGGTTATTTTTGGAGCCAATCATACAGTTGTACTTAACCGAAAAAGTGATGACGTTGACGCTATCTGGCGAGAAGACGGTGTTGCTGGCGGTAAAGTAATATTATTCAAGCTTGCTTTGTGGATGCCAGTGATGTCCCCATCGATCACTGAAGAGCAACGATTACTCTCTTTCATGGACACAGGTGGTAAATCACTGATATCGTGGTTAACAACATCAACAGATTCCATTCAAGGTGCCGGTGCTGGGCAGTTCACGTGGCACATAGCATCACAACAGGGAATATCAGCGCCGCGACATATTTTTGTTGCACTCCAGCAAAATGCGAGGTTGTCTTCCCAACTACAGAGTAATATGATATTTGACAAACTTGCTGTCTCTGAGGTTTCGCTGCGAATAAACGGGCATCAGGAACCATCCGAGGATATACTGATAGATTATGAGCAAAATGAAGTTGCACGGGCGTATCATCGTTTGATGACATTTATGGGACGTGATCAAAATATTGATACCGGGTTGCAGATATCACAACTGGATTTTACAACGCTGTATCCGATTTATTACTTTTCGCTGGAACATTTGGATCTAACAAAACAATCTGTCGTTGATATACACTTCAAAGCTCGTGTAGGTGAGTTTCCCCTCGGCCCGCCTGCTGGTTTTAGAGCGATTGCTGTCATACTCTCCGATAAAGCAATGCTGCTTGAAGGTGTTGGCGGACGAATGAGGGTCATCGACGCTCCAATCGAGAATATGTAACGCAATTAAAATCAAACTTAGGATATAATGTCATACAGTCATGTTAATGTCACCTTGACTTCCGGTCAAACGAAGAAATTGCAATCGAAACACGCAAGCACGTGCGGGACATCAATAACACTAAAACGAGATCAGATTACTGGTGGTCCAAACAAGCTGTCGTTGACTAATACTCAGATTAAACATTTTAATAAGGCACTAACAGCAAAAACCGGTATCCGCCTTGATTTCTCTGCTGCAGCTATCAAGGACATGACTAAAACCGGTGGAATATTTCCCCTCATCCCAATACTAGCTGCTGCAATTCCAGGATTACTTGGCGCAGCGGCAAAAGCTGCAGCGTTAGGTGCAGTTGGAACCGCAGCTGGAATGGCACTAAAGAAGGCAACGGGAAAAGGATACAAGAAAAAAAAGGGGAGATCCACTCGCGGATCAGGGCTAAGACTACCAGGAACTCCACCATCATGGTATCCAAAAAAATTCTAACGCCGTTGAGCAATTTTGATTTACTCGATGCTGTTAAAAAATTGCGTATAAAACATTTCAGAGGAGTATTTATGCGAGATCAATTACCGACGCGGCCGCGGAATCCGGAAACTGGCATTATCAATCTCGACAACAAAGATGGTCCGGGAACTCACTGGGTTGCTTACGCGATCGATCCACGTGGAATTATCTATTTCGATTCGTACGGTTTAGCACCGCCAGTTGAGTTTCTCAGGTATGTCCGCGGAGTGCCTCGCACTCTCAACAGCAGATTTTCTAATGTTCCAGTGTGGCAGTCGACGCTACCAACACAAACATTAATTGATCCGCCCATTTGTGGAAACGAGGTTTTAAATGTTCTTGATGCAATCTCAAGAAATCCAGCAACGTCTCCGCATCGAGTAGTGTATGAATATACCGCATCGAGAAACGCTTAGCATTTCCGGAAGTCCAAAGGACTTCTCACGCATTTGAAAAACAGCAATAAGAATAATGGTGGATATTTACGGAAGACCTTTCACAAGAAAAGTCAAACCTGGCACGGATGTTGATCTCTCAAAATATGCGACCCGAGATGAAGTCGATAATCTTTTGAATATAGCTGGAGTTGACCCAGATGAAGTTGCTATTTTTCAGGACAAGCAGGGAAAACTAAGAACGAGCAACATTAAGTTCAATGACATAATTCGCAGAGTTCTTGGAGCTACCAAGGATAACTTCGTTGCATTTAGTGATGGCGGCCGGATCAAGGACTCGAACATATCAATCGCAAGCATCAAAGACAGTATTGATAAAGGTGTTGATAAATGTGTGAAAAAAGCCGGCGACGTAATGACAGGCGAACTTAGCATGAATGGAAACAAAATAACCGTTCTAAAAAATCCGGAAGGTCTCGAAGATGCCACAAACAAACAGTATGTGGACACAGCCGACAGCGTCATAGATACCAAATTATCCACGTTACGAGCTGAGTATGATGTTCATGTGACCCAGTTTGGAAGACTTCGCAGAAACGTTTTTAACACCGTAGATGAGTTCTTCGGGAAACCTAATGCCGTCAGTATGAAACTCACCGAAATTAAGGAAACATTAAATAACGTAGTAAATGGAATTCCGCAGATAATGGAAAAATTTAATTTAATTAAAATTCCTGCCGGAGTAACCCCAAAAAACATTGTGTATACGATAAAATCAGAAAGGAAAACATGGTCACAACAAAACAAGACTATTCCATATACTGCAGATGTTACTGGAATACACAGACTGACAGTACTCTCTGCTGTAGAATTTAAGATATCTACCAGACATGATTTAACTAACAGGTTTTCCCGAGTTGCGTCTGTGGTGATAAACAAAGGAACCGAAGAAATTTTTACGCTGGAAGCCGAAAATCGGGGAGGATTAGACACAGTTAATTACTTGTATTGTTTGGAATTTGTCGCCGAAACACCTTAATTGGTCACCGGGTAAAGTAATAATGGAAGCATCCGCGTATAGATACAATCAAGTCCGTGAGTGGCAATCTGAGTTAAAAACTGTCATCGAAGTAACCAGTCAAAAAGTAAAAAAATACCGCAGACGCATAACAGTGTTAGACGTTATGGTTTATTCAGTATCTGCCGTTGTTGCATCCGCGGGAGTAATACTATCAGCGGTCACTCCGGTAATTGCAGTCGCCGCCACGATCTCTGTTTGTGCGACCACAACCACGGCAGGAGTTTTCGGCATCATAGCAAAAAAAATATCCTCGTGTGCTAACACAAAATTACACGATTACACGACAAAATTAAATACAGCCACGACCGCATACCAGAAATTATCATCGCTGATATCATCATCGTTAGACGCGCAATCCAGCGACGCCGCGTTGATATCAGATTCTGAATTCAAACTAATGTCAGATGTGTACAATGACTATTTGAAAACTAAACAAATAAATAATGTCACTGATGGCAACTCCACAAGAACTGCTTCAACAAATAGTCACAAACACAACACCGGTAAGGACAACGATGATATCAGTGTCCTCGACGACACCAGAATTCAGCATTAATTTTCGAACTCCAATTGCCGTGAACGAAATCGCGTTGTCGAAGCTCAGTGTGTATCACAGCTGGCCCAATATTAGGTCGGAATCATTTTCTGGTCAACAGCCGAATAATTCGTTTGTGTTCGGGAGACCCAGCGCGGACCCACAACAACGTGAACTTGAATGGGATACAATTACGCTACCCACTGGGAGTTATCAGATCGAAGAAATCAACGCGGAAATACAACGCCAAATAAAACGAATCACCGGCAAGGAAGCCAAAATATCTATAGCCGCGCACGAACCAACGCTGTCTGCGGTCATTGAAATCTCAACACCGGGATACGCCGTGGATATTTATAGCAGCTCAATCCGAACAGTATTAGGATGGCCACGAGAACGACCCGAGGTTGAACCGGATCTACCGCCACCATCGAAGTCGGATTTCGAGACCACCAAGGAAGAACTACACGACCTCGTGCGCGGCGAGTATTTATTATTTTCAGATCAATTACGATCAGGCCAAGCCCGGTTTTCAACATCAGATCAAGTTCCCTTGGATATAATAGGGGCAGCTTTTTTTGAGGGGTATGGAGGCCGGGATTACCGGCCAGAAGATATAGAAGCTCATTTTTTTAATCCGATCAAACAAGCACATAAACAACAGCTAGACCTGTTGCGGGGACATTTCCAAGATTATATCTCTGATATAACAAAACCTGGAACTGGAAACGCTAGCGTTTCTGCAAGCAGTTCTCGGAATGCTTTGCATTCTCGCACGAACATTATCACCACCATAGAAAAACTAAACAAACTCGCATCCACGATGGAATTTATGAATCAAAAAGTAATTCAACATCTACTGGATCTCAAGGGCGATTATGGAAACCGAAAAAGATCGAATTTTGCAACCCTATTTGGTATTCCCGTGAAGGATATTTCAGATTTTAAACTTCCTGGATATAACGTACACACACTGAGAAAATCAGTCTCTGATCTTATCGCGGAATCTTTCAAAGATATTCTTGCCGCGTACACGGAAATAAAACCACAACCTGTTATTTTAAGACACGACAACAGTACAGCATCCGATGGCAGACACATCTCACCCGGGATCGTAAATATCACAGATGTTATTGCGGTCAATCTTGTATGTGACGTCATCGACGGTAGCTACAGCGCTGACACAACGACGGCCCAACAGGGGTTTATCCTGTATACGTTCACACCAAGAGACCCTCCTGGTTTTCTGATTGTGCAAGAACCAATCAATGTGGTCTATCTGCGGTGTAATAATCCGTGGTTGTCAACGATAAATTTTAAACTCGCCGACCAACGGGGGAATCTGTTGGATCTGCGTGGCGAGACTGTTAGTATAAACCTGCTGGTGAAATCCTAATGGATTTTCGTCTTAAGACTTCTCATTTAAAAAAATTGCAGTTGTGTATAATGCGCGAGTATATCCATGTCCGAGTTCGCATACATGACAAACAAATTCTCAACGCGGCAATCAGGACCGCATTTGATTTCCCGGAACAGTATTCGGATGTCGAAATAGTCGTTGACGACCACGGCAACGAAGACTTCTTGTTGACACGGCCGCAACAGGAACAGTTACAGAAGTATCACACGATCACAGTTTTTTGTGACCAAGAACACATCATGAACTATTCTCATTCGTGTATTTCCGCAGAAACACTCAAGCAAATCCTGGAACTCAAAGAGTTCTGAGAAATCTAAGGACTTCTTGAGAAATGCTTGCATGTTTCACATGAGAAATGTTTCACATTTCCAACGCTAGCGTTTCCACGAGAAACTCAAGAGTTTCCAAGGTAGAATTTCAAAGACAAAAAAAAAATAATACTTTTTTTTTACCCTTGTAAACTCACAATGGTGTTTCTGAAAACGCTAGCGTTTTTACGTTAGACTTCCAGAGAAGTCTCTGACTTCTCTGAAATGCAAGCATTTCCAGAAATGCTTAATGTATCCAGAAGTCCTTGCATTTCTGGAAATGCTTGCATTTCTGGAAATGCTTGCATTTCTGGAAATGCTTGCATTTCAGAGCAATCGTGGAAATCTCTGATTTCTGAGATTGCCGCGTCTGAATTCTTTATTTGATTTTTTAACAATCTCACTCGGGAATTAATTAATTTTCGAGTCTCATACTCGTGTGATAGTGTGCGACGAATACTTTCAACTGCACGCGTCAGTGGAATAAATTCGGGTATTTGTTCATTGGTGATCTCGGCAAGTGATCTATAAATGCAATTTTGCAGCATTTTAATAAACCTGTATCGGGAAGGAAGAGTATTCTTCTTCGTTGATAGCTCATTCAAGGATTCAAAATCCGACATAACTGTGGCCGGGTCTGTTAAAATATTAAAACCCCGCTGTTTCAATTTTTGAATTTCATCAATTACGATTCTTATGTTTTCGTAATTCATATTATTATACCATTTTTTTTATCTAATATGGAAAAATGTAAACATTTTACACGTGTGAAATCAGAGATTTTTGAAATCAGAGATTTTTGAAATCAGAGATTTTCAATGTAGTTTTTGCATATCCGAGTTATCGTCAATGATAAGAGGGATATAACAAAATGTGATTTTTTGATTTAATTTTTTGGACAATGCTGTTTTGTGGATCCCAGCTGCGACATACCGTACAGCAGATTGACAAATATCGAAATACCTACCAGCGGCGCACATTGACTGGAATACAATTTCTTCACGAGTCTGTATATTTTGAGACCTAACAGCTCGTTTCCCAACTGTTTTACAACGCCCTGTGTTACCCAGTAGGCAGTTCTTGCTCTGAGTGACCATGCGAAGATTGTTTATGGAGTTATCAAGGATATTACCGTTAATGTGATCAATGACAAAACCCGGCTCGATTACTCCATGGAAACATTCATAGACGAAACGATGACATAAATACCTCCCTTTGGTAACAGTAAATCTTAAATAACCATTATTATCAACTGTACCAACTGGTCGTCTTCGCGTGCAGTGTCGCACCGTGCCATCTCGGTTTGCCTCATAATTTGGAATAGTTGGATGTGCAACAAATTTTTGTTCGGGAACAAATTCTTGTTCGGGGACGAATTCTTGATTCATTATACTATAAGCAAATCATTTGTCTAATTCATAATTTGTCTGAAAACTTATTTATGTAATCACGCTCATGAAAATCAACCGCGGAAATATTATTTTTTTTAGTATAATATCGTTTAAGCTCGCGGTATCGTTTCCCACCGCAACGTGCACATAATTGTGTTTTTCCTTTAACTCCAACGTGGCATCGGATACACGGTATTGGTCCTAAACTTCCATTTCTTACTTGTTGGGCGTGTTGTCCGCAGTATTCGCCCCTGCAGGGTTTGTTACACGGAGTTGATGAATTAAGTCGAAGCCAGCAACAATGGTTCATTATATAATATATTTGTCTATTTAAATACTTGTCGTAATTATAATAATGAGTTTTGAAAGACTATCCAGAATAAAACCCGTATCAGGTTCTCGATTCGATCTTGACCGGTTAACCGGCGATGTACGACGAAGAGAGTTAAAAGAACTGCTTGGTGTTATCAAGAATGCCAAGGAAGAGTTTCGTCGTGATGGTGCCGCACATGTGTGGTCGACATATAAAATTATCCCCGAAACGCGAAGAGTTTTTGGCGATGCTAGCATCGCTCACGCGAGCGTTATCATTGATGCTACCATGAACGATACAATCGCGCGTAACATAATTGGGTATCTCGACGATAGAAGATATTTCATGCAGATAAAATTTATTGTCAAAGTGGTCAACGAAAACGACGATGACACGTGGATTATCCGTGATAAAAATGATCCTATCCTTGACATTAAAAGGAAAACTATTTTGTTGAGCAATAATTCTAGACCAGGAATGTTGACGGGGGTTGATATACCGTATTACGCCAGATCGTATCCAGTAACTGCAGTCGTTTACGGAATATATCCGATAAAGAAACCAAGTGTAGATAAACTCACGCCAATGAAAACATCAGTGGTGTTAAATTGTGTAGCTGAGCGAGTAATGGAACATTTTAAAAACGCAGCACGTGGAAATGGTCTAACTGAGATCAGAAAAAATAAAATAACAACATGGGCTAATCGAGTCAAAGATGTAGGGGCGTCAATTAAGGATGTTGCCGCGCTAGAAAAATTATTAAGATTTCCTATAACGGTATTATCGCTAACAGGCGAGGAATTGTATAAATCGAAATACAACCGTAGTGGAGCTTCAATAACAATTATTGATCATAACAGCCACGCCTGGACGGAATCAGTTAAAATATTTCCACGCGATCGTGTTATAAGGTATTATTCCGCGGGTATGTTTGATTGTATTTATCAAATGAGTAAAACCGATCCGGTATCGGTATGGTTGTTTAGAAGTTCTGAAGTTGGTGATTATGACCAGTTCGTGACCCCGAACGGAGAAATATATAGAACTGCGGAGTTGCAAAATGAAATGAAAGCGCTCACAGAAAAATATTCAACTGAGCAAGTTGATCAATTACTAACTAATTGTTTTACTGTTCCAAGTGTTGCCGCACATATAGCACGACAAAAAAATAATTGGAAACCAACCATGAAGAGTTTTCTCGAGAATGTTCAGCAGAGTTGCATCGAATACGGACACGGCGGTTTATGGAATAGTGTATTTGTTAGTGATAATATGGTATCGGTGGATATGATTGCGTGCTATCCAGGAAGTTTTCTTGGCCGTGGTGAATGCGCTGAATACTTTGCGCGGTTTGGACATCCCACAAATTTAATGACAAGAGTAGCTATTAACGGACCTTTACCTGATTTTGACCTGACTGGATTTGCTCGCGTGGAATCGTTCGAATTTGCAACACGGTTACATCCTATTAATTATGCTTGGTTTGGCAGACATTTCCACGAAAAGAAATGGGTACCGTTTTCGCTGTTGCGATTTATGGTTGATAAAGGAATATTAAAATCTATTACTGTCAGTACGGGGATTATTTGTTACTCAAAACAAACCTCAGTTTGGTTACCAACTGCGGACACGTCCGAGGAAGAGCGCAACTGTAAAGATCTCGGCCGAAGATTGATAGGTAAATTTACTCAAGGCGGAGCATATGATCATAAACGACATCACAGTCGATTAATTATGGATGAGGAAGAATTAAATTTCATTATCGCTGATACTACTGCGAAAGATACATTCTGCTCCCGCGAGGACATAATAATCCCGGACGGAAAACGATTAGGAACAGTTGTTAGTTATATAGACGGTGATTCAGCTCAGTATACTCATTTGAGATCCTCTATGCTGGCTTATGTTTCTATAAATTTACTGTCGATGGTGAATAGAGTTCCCTTCGTGGCAAGAGTTGCGACAGATTCGTTTTATATTCACGAAGACGATTTAACAGCGTTAGATTTACCAACATCGGATGATCAATGGGGAACATGGCGAGTAAAAAAGGAAGAGTTGCACGCGTACTGTGAATCAGCTGATGTTGAAATTAAAGATGAATATCGTAAATCAACAACCTTGTCGTGGACAACTTTGTCGTTGCCTTCTGTGTACGATCCAATTGCTAGACACAGAACAGTTTATTTGAACGGACCTGGAGGCTGTGGTAAGACAACTCGTGCAATCGAACTATTCCGCGGTTCTGATTTGGTCGTGCTAACACCAACACACAGACTTGCCAGAGAAATGATACAACGGGGAGTAAAGGCCTGCACTTATCACGGCTTTTTCAAATACAGCGGCGGTACATGGACTCCTACGCGAATGGGAACGAAGTATATCCCGGAGAAAATCATCTGGGATGAAATAGACACTGTGCCGCTGGATACATTACAACGGTTCCTGACGTGGTTGTTAACGAAAAATACCGCAGTTGTGATGTGCGGCGATCATGGTCAACCACCACCATTTGTCGGCGAATCCCCCCACGAGTGGTTACGAGGGTTTGTTGATTATTACGAGGAAATGCGTGATGACATCAGAGCGCTTGATGACACATTAAAGGAGTTTAAAAAACTAATTAGGCTACAAACCAATAAAGTCCAATGTGAAATAATGCGTGAAATAATTCCAGAGACTTCATTTGATAACTTTTTAACGGCGTGGAAACCAGATGATTTAATTGTTGCAAGTAGAAAATCAGTCAGAGATACACTTCAGCGGCGACTATTTCAGTTACAGCGGCAGAAATTTCCAACGTTGGAAGTGCCGTTATGTTATAGACCAGATGATACACGATTGCAGAATACTGATGTTGATATTCCCGGAAAACCAGAGAAACAAAATTTAGTATTGAATGATATAGTAACAGTTAACGTCGATGCGGTCGAAGATGCATTAGCAATAAATAAATCACCGTGGACACTAGGATATGCTATGACGATTCATTCAGCACAAGGATTAACTATTTCTGATACAACTGTTTGGATCGTTGATGACCGCATCGAATGGTCAAATTTAGTTTATTTAGCCGTGTCCAGAGTAAGAAAGATGGCTCAGTTACGAAGAATTGTATTAGATACGTCAACGAAGTCAGCCGTTGTTGAGTTAACGCAAAAAGATCAAATAAGAAAAAAATTAGACAGTTACCGACAAAGTGACAAGAAAAATAATAGAGAGTTTAACCTGGATATCAACGCTGTGTTGTCGTTACGTGAGCGTCAGAATAATCACTGTGCGAGTTGTAATTGTTTATTGCTGTGGCAGTATCCGAAAAACGACCCAAGACAATTTACAGTGGATAGAATAGACAGCAATCTCGGTCATACGCGTGAAAATGTAATGCTGACCTGTCTTGAGTGTAATCGACGCAGAGGTGTTGCTGCAGTTATTTAAGTGATCGAGGTGGTAATTGTGTATCCGTGGGAATCACCTGAAGTTGCTCGCGTGTGAATCCACGCTGAGGAGCAGTCGAATCTAATCTGTAGATTGCGTTTCTCCCAGTTGATCTGGTTATGCTGGATATCTTGTGTGTGGTAACACTCCATGTGGGATCGGTTGCTCTTTTTTTTCCTCCTTCTAGTTCGCCTGGTTCGTATAAATACCTAACGGTGACATTACCCAGCAACGGGGACGCTAGCGTCGTTGGCTGCGTTGAAACACGTTCACTGACGCGGGGTATATATTTTTTTGTGATTGCATTTACAGGCCTCATGTTTGTTGTTCTGGTAATTTCATTATTCAGTGCGTGGATCACGTTTGGCAGTCTTGCAACCCATTCACGAGATCGTGTATCATAAAGAAATTCCTTCGCGTACTGGTATCCGAATAATCTCTCAGCGAGTGTTCTATTAAATCGCTCAACAATTGCCTGATCCCGATGAATTTCAGTATGTCCTCGTCGTATGGTAACGTTATGCTGCTTTGTCAACGATGACACCGCGCCCTGAAATTCCTTGCCAGGATCAACTTGTAATAATCGTGGCCAGTTTAGAGGTCCTCGTTGATAAATTCGTTTAAACGCAGAGGCGACTTCGGACGCTGTTTTAGTCGCTAACGGTTCTGCTTCTTTGTATCTACTAGCAACATCAACTACTGTTAGCGCGTATTTGTATATTTTTCTACGGACAGTATCATGAGGCAGGAATAGTATGTCAGCCTGATGAACTTCATTGGGCACACTAACATCAAAATGTGCAAAGTTGATTTGTCGAGGTGGTGGTAAGTAGATTTGCCATATTGCTTGTTTTGATAGCCAATTTTTGGCAACCTCGCGTGTTACTGATGCCGCGTTGGCGAGTTTATTAATTGCTGCATTACCTCTCCAGTATCCGGCCGGGGAATAATAAATCGCTTCCATTGTTATTAATTATCCAGCCCCGATTACTAATTTAGATTTCATCGCTGATCTTATTAACCAATTAGCGAGTGACTCCTTAAATGATTTATTTTTTATGGCGCTTAGTGCATGAATTAATTTCACATCCGCGATATGCCTGTCTTGCAGATCTTTACTTCGATAAGCAACATCATGCATGTGACACGCTGCGTCGATAGCGTTTATCGGATACTCTCCCGGTTTTGGTTTAGATTGTTCATCAAGTCTGATATCTAGTCGTGTCCCTGGACCGCAGTAATTGTATCCTGGGAGATGCTTTTCTCCGGGATATTTAGCCCAAGGGGTACCTGGAAGTCGTCCGAGGGTTGCTGCGATGTCACCTCCGCTGACTTTGTCAGGCTTTTTTTTTGAAATCTAAATTTTTTTGTGCCACATCGCGCACACTTACCAGAAAGTGCTTGTCTGTTATTTTTTGTTGTAATGGTTGTTAGATCATTCGTAGGGGTTTGTGCCTTACACTTCACACAATATAGATCCATAATTATTATTCTTTGTATACAAATGGAAATTACAGACTTTTCTGCGACGCGGCGAAGGGAGCCAATCAAGCATAATTCGGTGTTGCCAAATTCTATCAGAATGATTATCATTGGACCGTCAGGATCGGGTAAAACGCAGTTGTTGCTGAACCTGATTATGAAGTGGATGAAGTGGGATAAGCTGTATTTGGTAGCACCATCTGTAGACGATCAGCGATGCTATAATGTTATAAAAGATTTTAATGAGAGTGCAAAAGCGCTGAGTGAAGACGGTGAGGAAGTAGTTGAATTTATCACTGATATCGAAGAAGCTCCCAGCGTTGAGGACCTCGACGGGGAAATAAATAACCTAGTAGTGTATGATGATGTGATGCTGGACAAGCAAAAAAATCCTGCAAGGATATTCTCCCGGGGTCGTCATAAAAACACCGATGTCATTTATGTTACTCAACGTTACACACAAATACCAAAAGTAATCAGGGATAACTGTAATCTTCTTGCGATATTCAATGGAGTTGATGTTCATACGCTGAGAAATATTCATCAAACCTGGTGTGGTGGCGATATGGATTTAAATAAATTTAAAAATTTCTTTAGTCGCGCTCAAAGAACCCCGCATGGATTTGTAACAATAAATTTACACGACCCGCGAACACGATACCGCGTCGGCCTTGATACATTGTATGGTTAACGTGAGAAACTCGAAGAGAGCAGCCCGGGCGGCGACAACAAGTTGAGGGGGGGGGGGTCGCGTTTTTTTGTCTCGTTGCTGTTGTAGGATTAGCTTTTTTTTAAGGCTTATTTTATCATTTGGCGGTCTCTAGACCTTTGTAGGATTCGCCCTCCCTGCTGCTCTGGGACACGTACGTACTCCAGAAAACTACGCCACTCGACAACGTTGTTTCCTTCTCTCAGTCACTTCTACTTTGTCGCTGAATACATTCTACCAACCCTGTTTTAACACACGTTTCTTCATCTGATATTTTTAAAAAATATACTAAACGCATTTTTAAAAGAACTACCCTTTTTCGACAGCAGTGACGGCGTCTCCTCCTACTGTTACCACTGTTGCTGCACAAAGATGATCTTTCCTTAAGATCAAAATATGAGACGGAGCAAGTAAGTTGTGAAGTTGAGCGGAGGTGTCTAAACAACAACTGTCAAGCCCCTATGTTCCATTTCTGTTTGTGATAATAACTTGTGATACTTCACATTTTCTAAAGTGGAAATCTTTACAAACCGTACAAAAGTTATATTACTTTGGCTTCTGACAGTTGTACAGATTCTTCACTTTATAAGTGTCACGAGAAAATAGTGTATCCAAGTTTTACCATTTTCCAAAACACCCACACACTTGCAACGTGACCAGAATCTGTACTTCTTTATTTGTGGATATCCAACAGACCCGTCCCAGCATATATAGCTGGTTAAGAACTGTAGGAATATCACCTCATTTTTTTCAGAAATATCAAAGCTTTTATGTGCATCTTCCCTGTTCCACCCTTTATTAGTGCTTAGGTATATTCCCTAAAAACACAAACAATTTGGAACAAAATTAAATTTTGAATTAAGGTTTCTCTCTGTTTATACGTTTTTTTTTTCAAGTTGTTGGTACATGGCATATGACATCCAAATACTTTCTCAAACTGAGAGGCATTTCTACACGTCATTGCCTTTGTTAAATTCGGTTTTGTTGGTTAGTCATCGTTAATCTTTAATTCTATTTTTATGATGTATTTCTTTTTTGCTAGAAGATTTAATTTATTTATGTTGTTTAGTCTGTTGCTGCAAAAAAGAAAATGCATGTATCTATAGCAAAGTGTTTAAGTTTGTTCAGTTTTTTATTTCAAGCTCTACAAAAGGTACCAAGTTTGTCTTGCAAGGGGATTGAAACTTTAAGTTACGCGGACGTGAAGGAAAACATACCTTTGTTACTACAATTTGCTGTCTGTGTTCGTTCTAATCATGCTTGCCTTATATCTTTTTGTTTTAGGATCATATTTCTTCTGATGTAAATACATACATCAGTGGATAGACAGCTTGGGTTATCATCCTTGAGGTTCACTGTATTTTTAGTTTCTTTAATTCATACAAACCCCAAAATCACTAGCTTGAAGGGAAAAAAAATAACAAAAAACTGACACCTGGTACTGTAACACATCTGTCTCTGTTCATGTGAGTGTGCTTGACAAAGTGTTTGAGTAAGATTAAAAATGTTTGTCAGTTTCAAAACTCGAACCAGTACTGTGGCCGTTTAATATTTTCATGTGGCAAGAAGAAATGGTACAATACGCAACAAAGGGATTGTACATTTACACTCCAATCTGTCTGCACTGCAATGGTAACAACGCTCTTGCGTTGACATTATTTTGCCACACTACCTAAGAAAAAACAATTCATCACTCATCATAAACGATTTCATTGGTTATACATATTTTCTTACCGCTTTCGCTTCGAATTGACTTCAGTACCTTTTCGTACAGTGACAAGATCGGACGTGTTTTTTTTTTTTTTTTTTTTTTTCTTCTGCGGCTGGTCGCTACACTACTTGCTCTGAATTTACAACCAAACATTGTGTTACGCATTGTAAGTGATTTCAGTGGTCAGTCGATATTTTCCACCGCCTTAGCTTCAAATTGGTTTCACTTGTTATTCGTACCGCGAGATGATCAGACGCGTTTTTCTGTACAATTCTGGTATCTTTTTTCAGAAAAAATGTAACAATGTTCGTCCTATCCTCCTAAGACGAACATTGTTGCAATTTTTTCTGAACCCATGTTTTGACTTTAGAATTCAGAGTTAATCATAGGCAGGGTTATACAGTGCAATGTCGCTTGCTTCATTCTTGAAAAAGCCGTGTGATTGTCTTTTTTTCTGAAAAACTGTAAATCTAATGTTAGAAGAAAAAAAAATTCCGTGACATGTTGCAGTTCCAAAATAGGATAAAGTTAAGATACCAGAATTGTGCAAACTCAAGCTTTTATTTTATCCAAAGATTTACTGATGGAAGAAAAAAAAATCGTTCTACAATTTTTTAGAGTGTAAACTTTTGAAAAAAATAAGATGACAAACGGAACAGTTCGCGTAATTATGGTGACCACTGATCACAATTTTGGAGAGGTAGCTTCAAACGGGAACATATTTCATTAGGGTATAAATCAAAACCACAGAGAGAGAGAGAGAGAGAGAGCATGTATTCCCACTTTAAAAATATCACGACACGTACGTTTGTTTTTTTTTCACGGTATATTTTCCTTATGAAAGTTTCAAAGAAACACTCATTCCACTTATATAAGATAAGATAAGAATTCTTTATTTCAGACTACATAGTCTAT
The DNA here is from genome assembly GCA_028554795.2 of Sinohyriopsis cumingii. Lineage (NCBI taxonomy): Eukaryota > Metazoa > Mollusca > Bivalvia > Unionida > Unionidae > Sinohyriopsis > Sinohyriopsis cumingii. The sequence continues at coordinate 57,137 of JAPYKE020000304.1, read as the reverse complement.
ACATCTAAATTAAAATACAGATATATAATAAAATCACTGAAAACATGAAAGAACATATAGAACATAACAATTACATCCATAGAAAAAATACACCCTTTAAAAAATATCACAAGAGTGAACTGAAGACGCATGTGATTAAAGAGTGACCACAGAAAAGTACATCCAAACAAGTCGTGATATATTTCGTAACATGACTAACATAATTTCCACGAGTCGCCCATGGCGTGATCATTTGTGTGTTAGTTTATTGTTTGTGAAGTGACTAATGGTCAGGTACAGAAAAACGCGTCTGATCATCTCGCGGTGCGAATAACAAGTGAAACCAATTTGAAGCTAAGGCGGTGGAAAATATCGACTGACCAATGAAGTCACTTACAATGTGCAACACATTGTTTGGTTGTAAATTCAGGGCAAGTAGAGTAGCGACCAGCCGCAGAATAAAAAAAAAAAAAAAAAAAAAAAAACACGTCTGATCTTGTCACTGTGCGAAACGGTACTGAAGTCAATTCGAAACGAAAGCGGTAAGAAAATAAGTATAGCCAATGAAATCGTTTATGATGAGTGATGCATTGTTTTTTTTCTTAGGTAGTGTGGCAAAATAATGCCAACGCAAGAGCGTTGTTACCACTGCAGTGCAGACAGATTGGACAGTGTAAACGTACAAACCCTTTGTTGCGTATTGTACCATTTCTTCTTGCCAGATCAAATACTAAACGGCCACAGTACTGGTTCGCGTTTTGAAATTGACAAACATTTTTAATCTTACTCAAACATTTTGACAAGCACACTCACATGAATAGAGACAGAAGTGTAAAATATCGGTTGGCCAATGAAATCACTTACAATGCGTAACACAATGTTTGGTTGTAAATTCAGAGCAAGTAGTGTAGCGACCAGCCGCAGAAGAAAAAAAAAACAAAAAAAAACACGTCCGATCTTGTCACTGTACGAAAAGGTACTGAAGTCAATTCGAAGCGAAAGCGGTAAGAAAATATGTATAACCAATGAAATCGTTTATGATGAGTGATGAATTGTTTTTTCTTAGGTAGTGTGGCAAAATAATGTCAACGCAAGAGCGTTGTTACCATTGCAGTGCAGACAGATTGGAGTGTAAATGTACAATCCCTTTGTTGCGTATTGTACCATTTCTTCTTGCCACATGAAAATATTAAACGGCCACAGTACTGGTTCGAGTTTTGAAACTGACAAACATTTTTAATCTTACTCAAACACTTTGTCAAGCACACTCACATGAACAGAGACAGATGTGTTACAGTACCAGGTGTCAGTTTTTTGTTATTTTTTTTCCCTTCAAGCTAGTGATTTTGGGGTTTGTATGAAGTAAAGAAACTAAAAATACAGTGAACCTCAAGGATGATAACCCAAGCTGTCTATCCATTGATGTATGTATTTACATCAGAAGAAATATGATCCTAAAACAAAAAGATATAAGGCAAGCATGATTAGAACGAACACAGACAGCAAATTGTAGTAACAAAGGTATGTTTTCCTTCACGTCCGCGTAACTTAAAGTTTCAATCCCCTTGCAAGACAAACTTGGTACCTTTTGTAGAGCTTGAAATAAAAAACTGAACAAACTTAAACACTTTGCTATAGATACATGCATTTTCTTTTTTGCAGCAACAGACTAAACAACATAAATAAATTAAATCTTCTAGCAAAAAAGAAATACATCATAAAAATAGAATTAAAGATTAACGATGACTAACCAACAAAACCGAATTTAACAAAGGCAATGACGTGTAGAAATGCCTCTCAGTTTGAGAAAGTATTTGGATGTCATATGCCATGTACCAACAACTTGAAAAAAAAAACGTATAAACAGAGAGAAACCTTAATTCAAAATTTAATTTTGTTCCAAATTGTTTGTGTTTTTAGGGAATATACCTAAGCACTAATAAAGGGTGGAACAGGGAAGATGCACATAAAAGCTTTGATATTTCTGAAAAAAATGAGGTGATATTCCTACAGTTCTTAACCAGCTATATATGCTGGGACGGGTCTGTTGGATATCCACAAATAAAGAAGTACAGATTCTGGTCACGTTGCAAGTGTGTGGGTGTTTTGGAAAATGGTAAAACTTGGATACACTATTTTCTCGTGACACTTATAAAGTGAAGAATCTGTACAACTGTCAGAAGCCAAAGTAATATAACTTTTGTACGGTTTGTAAAGATTTCCACTTTAGAAAATGTGAAGTATCACAAGTTATTATCACAAACAGAAATGGAACATAGGGGCTTGACAGTTGTTGTTTAGACACCTCCGCTCAACTTCACAACTTACTTGCTCCGTCTCATATTTTGATCTTAAGGAAAGATCATCTTTGTGCAGCAACAGTGGTAACAGTAGGAGGAGACGCCGTCACTGCTGTCGAAAAAGGGTAGTTCTTTTAAAAATGCGTTTAGTATATTTTTTAAAAATATCAGATGAAGAAACGTGTGTTAAAACAGGGTTGGTAGAATGTATTCAGCGACAAAGTAGAAGTGACTGAGAGAAGGAAACAACGTTGTCGAGTGGCGTAGTTTTCTGGAGTACGTACGTGTCCCAGCGACACAGTGCCGGCGTCTCTAGCTCTCTTGAAGACACCAACTGTCTGGGTTTTTTTTCTTGCAACTTTTTTCTTTCGTGGTAGGGTTTGAATCGAAGGGTCATCAAGATGCATGAGGTGTTTAAGACGCACCGCTGTCGTTGGGCTCCTATATGTTTGGCTTTCACTTGCCCTTGTGAAATATACCAAGTCATTGTGACAACAAGTAGTAGAGAGGGTATATATGGAAAGAATGAACTTGGTTAAATCATTTCTGAATCAGCAATCGAGATGAAACGATCGCACGATTTCAGTGAGAGAGAAGAAGAACGTAAGAGGCAGCGAAGTGACGTATCGCCTCACACACGAAAAGAAGTGTTCGCTCAAAACGAAGACATGAGCAAATCTGAACCAACACCTTCCACGTCTGCGACCAGACATAGAGAGCCCACTCCAAACCAAAGTCCACCAGTTAACCCTGAAAAGTACTATCACATTCGAGAGACGGAAAAGCGACCCTCTAGAAAATTTAGAACCACGACTTACACCTACACGGTAAAGTTTAAAGATTTCAAGTCCGACGTACCATTGGAGAAAGCAGAAGGGTTTATCACCGAGATGTGGGATTCTTTGCTCACCACACTAAAGCGACAATGTCAACCCAAAGAAGACGATTTCTTGACACTATCCATAGATCACGACAGCTTGAAATCCCCTGTTTGGATCGAGTTTAGCAGACCCGCAGAACTAACCCCATCCAAAGTCATGGACAAGATTCAACACGTACAACAATCTAATGATCAGTTTGACATCACCGATGGTAAAGCCACACTGAAAATGGCCCACGTCTCTCCTCCTCAAGGGACTGGACGCAAAAAGGTCTTATTGGTGGACGACCTTCGCAACACCAAAACAAGTCTCGTCCGAATTAACAACCCTCAAGACCAGATGTGTTTAGCCCGTGCCATCGTGGTGGGACGAACCTATGCCAACAAGAACGACACGGTAGAATGGAAAAGAACCTGGAAAACTATTCAACGATCCGATCGAGCCAAACAACGAAATGAAGCAGAACTCCTGTTACAACAAGCCGGACTGTCCAAAGACACACCCTGTGGCATTCCTGAGATGCAAAAATTGCAAGATGCCCTAGCTCCACGATACACCTTGAAAGTGCACCCTCAAGAAGTGCGCGGACCTCTGTTGTTTCGAGGCCAAGACTTTAAGGACGGAAAATACATTCATGTCTATTATCACGATGAACATTTCGATACCATTACTGCCATCCCCGGATTCCTGGGATACAGATATTACTGTGAGAAATGTGACCGTGGTTATAATAATCGAGAGCAACACAAACATTGTGGATCGAAATGCCCAGGATGTTTAGCCTCTCCACCCTGTCTGAGCGAAAGGCAAAAACCATTGCATTCTCCTGCTTGTCTGCGCACGTTTGTCAGCCCTGCCTGTTACCAACAACATCTGAAGACGCAAGGTTCACAGCAGAAATGTGCTTGTCAACTCCTGAGATTGTGCCCTACGTGTAGACAAGGCATACGTACCAATAGTACCAAGGCACACGTATGTTCAGGAAAAAAAAAATGTCACATTTGTCATCACATCGTGGACTTGAAACACCAATGCTACGTGCAAAAATACCAACCCCAACCAGAGAAAGAGGATGGTCACAAGAAGAAAAGCAATTTCATCTTTTTCGATTTCGAATGCATGCAAGAGACTGGCATTCACATTCCTAATTTCTGCGTGGCTCATCGAGCGTGCGAGAAGTGCATTCAAGAACCTATCTTCAGTCATTGCCCTCACTGCAGCAAGATTCCTGGAGGACGTGAAAAAATCTTTCGGGGACCGAACACGATAGCCGATTTCGCTCGATGGGTCTTAGACCCCATCGACAAGACGTGGAGCCAAGAGGACATCGAACGTTACGGAGATTGTCATCGTCATGCCACGGTGATGGCTCACAATTTCTCCGGATACGATGGACAGTTTCTTTTGAGGTACTATACGGAACAAGGCACCGAGCGTCCTAAAGTGACTTTGAACGGAGCCAAAATCATTTTCATGCAAGTGGGACAAGTACAGTTTAAAGATTCGATGAGCTATTTGGCCATGCCTTTGAGTCGAATGCCTAAAACGTTTGGAATGACAGAAATGGCTAAAGGGTACTTTCCACACTTTTTCAATACGGAAGCCAATCAACATGCCGTTCTACCCCATTTGCCTGAGGCTCACTATTACGACCCCGACAACATGCGTACCGAACAACGAGAAGCTTTTTACGCTTGGTACCAGGCTCACGCCTCGGACCCTTTCGACTTTCAGGAAGAAATGCTAAAGTATTGTCGTTCCGACGTGGACATTTTACGGCGTTGCTGTGGAAAATTTCGAGAACTGTTCATGGAACACGGAGGGGTCGATCCTTTGAAAGAAGCTTGCACCATTGCCAAAGCGTGTTCCTTAGTGTATCGACAACGATTCATGCCTGAAAACACCGTGGCTGTCATCAGTCCTCAAACGACCAACTTTGTCAAACGTCAATACTCGGTCAAAGCCCTACGTTGGTTACATTACTTGTGCGACAAGGAAAACAAATGGATTCAGCATGCCCGCAACGGAGGGGGTGAAAAGACCATCGGAACGTATTCGGTCGATGGCTGGGACTTAGAAAACTCAAAGATCGTGTACGAGTTTAACGGTTGCTTATTTCACGGATGTCCCGTCTGTTACCCTGACCGTAGCACTAAAAATCAGTTTTTGCAACGAACCATGGAAGACTTGTACCAGGACACTTGTCAGCGGCGCATAAAGTTGGAACAGGAAGGATACCAAGTGGTGGAAATGTGGGAACACGAGTACGATCACCGTATGAAAACCGATCCCGAGTTTAAACGCCTCGTGGAAAGTTACCAGTTCATGGACCCGCTGAACCCGAGGGATAGTTTGTACGGAGGAAGGACCAATGCCACCTGTTTGCTGTACCAAGCCGACGAAGAGAAAGGAGAAGAAATCAAATACTTGGACGTGTGTTCGCTGTATCCCTACGTGTGCAAATATTGTCGCTTTCCTGTAGGGCACCCGCAATTGTTAACGGAACACATCGACCTGAAAAACATTCGACAATACGAAGGCTTGATCAAGTGTAAAGTTTTGCCTCCCACGAACCTATACCATCCCGTCTTACCTCACCATTGTCAAGGCAAACTGATGTTTCCATTGTGCCGTACTTGTGCCGAAACGTGCAACCAAGACCAACCTTGTCATCACACCCAGGAAGAACGTGCCTTGACAGGAACCTGGGTCAGCGTAGAATTGTTCAAAGCTCTGGACATGGGATACCAACTGTTAGAAGTGTACGAAATTTGTCACTTTCCCAAGACACAACAATACCACAAGGGTGACCCCAGTCAGAAAGGCATTTTCGCTGACTACGTGGATGCCTTTTTGAAACTGAAACAAGAAGCCAGCGGCTATCCTTCCTGGTGTCACACTCCCGAAGACCAAATACAATTCAAAGAGAAATACTATGAACAAGAAGGCATCTCTTTAGACCACATCGAGAAAAACGAAGGCAGGCGATCGTTTGCCAAAGTGATGTTAAATTGCTTGTGGGGTAAAATGGCACAACGACCGTGTTTACCCAAGACGGACTATTTGACAGAACCTTCCCGCTACTTCCAGATGATTCACGACAAAACCAAATACAAGAAACACGTGGACGTCGTTGGAGAGAATTTGATCTTGGTCAATTACGAAGAAGATCTGGACTTTGTACAAGACGACCCTTTTGGAAATGTCATCATTGCTGCTTACGTGACAGCTCATGCTCGCTTAAAATTGTACGAAGCTTTAGAACTGTTAGGGGAACGCGTCCTGTACTTTGACACGGACAGTTGCATCTACATCGATCGACCGGGTCAGCAACACCCTGACATCGAAGAAAACCGTTTAGGAGCCTGGACAGACGAACACCCCGACGACAAGATTCTAAGTTTCGCGAGTGGCGGTCCTAAAAATTACGGCTACCAATACCGGGACAAACAAGGAGAAGTGCACACAGAGTGTAAAGTGAAAGGACTGACTCTGAATTATCGTACCAGTCGTGTGGTCAACTTTGGGGTATTGAAAGAAGCCTTGCAATCGGGAGAGGATGGAAACTTTAAAGTGACCACTCACCAACCGAACAAGATTGTACGTTTACCCACTCACCACATCGTCAGTCGACCCCTGGAAAAAAATCTATCAAATCGTGTACCAGAAGCGAGTGAGACTTCCCAATCACTTTACGTTGCCGTACGGTCACATCGATATTAGTCAGCATATAAAAATGGACAACGTCCAAGACCAATAGTTCATTGTCACTACCAAGACCAATCGACAAAAATGAATCCTTTCAAACAGCAAGTATAGAGCGTAAGACTCAAGTCCAACGAGAAACTCGGGTGTGATTCTATGCCTCACGATCACATCACCAATACAATACCACATCTTAGTTGTTATGTACTAATGCCATGACAAACTACGTGCAACCAGTGAAACTTCCAGACCACAAAACTTTACCTTATGGACATGCTGATATCACCCAGTATAAAAAGAGACGACTTCCAAGAACGACACTTAATTGCAAGGACAAGCGACGAGAAAGATGAATAACTCTACGCAGAAGAAAAAAGAGAAGGAACAAACATCATTGACCTCTTTCACCACCATACCGTCACAGCAAAGTGCGTTCAAGAAGGGAAAGGATTCAATAGACCTAAAGGAGTATTTTAGCATCCAAATGACCCAGACAGCGACCTCGAGAAAATTTAGAACGACAACTTACACCTACAACGTGAAATTTAAAGACTTCGCGTCTGACGTTCAAGCCGAAGAAGTATCAGGTTTCGTTACGGATCTACTTGACTCACTGTTAGAGGAACTCAAATGTCATTGCCAAGTCAAAGATGAAGGTCGTTTGAGCCTATCTATGTATCACGACAGTTTGAACTCGCCTGTATGTCTCGGATTTAGCACACCTGCAGAAATAACTTCTTCCAAACTTTTGAGGGCTATTGAAGACGTGCGGTCGGTGAGAGAAAAACTTGACATCACCGATGGAAAAGTGACTATTCATATGGCATATGTTGTACCTCCATGGGAAGAAGACGATCACTGCTCTTGATCTGCTTACCGATAAGTGTACCTAGCACGATGGACGTAACAGCAGATTTACGACTGACAGGGAATACGAGATCGGAAACATCTATGCTGGGACACAAGTGGTAGCTGACCAGATTTTAAACAACGTGTGTAACGGATAGAGAGACAAACACGAACTTTCTCTTATTTGATTGTTTGTTACTTGTTTTGTTTTAACTTTTTCTTATAAACGAACATTTAATGTAAATTCGTTGCATATGAAGTGATTTTAGAAAGGAGTGAACGTTAATTTTAAACATTAGTTTACTAGAGTCAATAACTAAACAACTCGTAAATATGTTTCTTTTATGTTCAAATGTTTATGTATTTAATGGATAGTGTTTAGACCAAAGCACAGGCCAGAGAGCCCATGTATATATGTACTTGAATAAATGTTTTGAACCCATACAACAGACTTTTCTTTATCGAGTCTCTATTCTATCTGTGAGTCTTTCTTTAGAATATTTCTGTCCTCTTTTCTGTGTGTTTCAATGTGTATTTGTTTGTTTCTGTATGTCTATGTTTGTCCCTATCAACCCTTTGTCCCTACAAATACATTTCACCCTATAAAAGGTTTTGACCCTATAAACCTATGACGTTACCAATGTTTAATTCCCACTGATCCCCAGGTGACATTCCCATGTTCAATTTCCATGTTCAATTCCCCTTGTTGCTAGAGTGACCCAGGGTTTTTCTCCATGTTAAATTTCCCTTGTCGCTAGAGTGGCCCAAGGGGTTTTGTAATGCTAATTCCCATTGTCGCTAGGGTGGTCCCATATACTACTTACGTACGGTACGGGTGAAGCGACCTCTACACGTCAGTCGTTTAGAAATGACGGCTGTCATCAACAACCTTTCTCTTTTGGAATGATAGCCTGTCAAAGAAAATGGTCCTCATTATGTCTGACATCTATGGTGGTGACCGTCTTCCTCAAACGGGGTGGGGTGGGGTGGTACCAAATCACCTGATCCGCGTGTTCTTTATTTGGAAATTTCTACGTTGGTGCGATAATATCCATATCAATGTACAAGTCAGACACATTCTCGGCAGACTTAATGCCTTGGTGGACACTGTCCAGGCAAGGCAAAATCCTTCATACGGAAAGGTCTCTCTTTCAATCAGTCATTACTCGGATCTGTGCCCTCAGGGGGTTCCCGATCGATCCTTTTGCGACAAGGTGAAACCACAAGTTAAACACCGACTCTCTAATCACAGACCCAGAGGCTTGGGCCGTGAATGCACTGTCAATCAGTTGGGAGGAGTTGTGGGCCTTTAGCACCCCCTCAAAGTACTGATTCAAAAATAATCCAGAAGTTACGGGGTCAGATGTCAAGATGATTCTGATAGTTTCTCTCAGATGGTACAAGTCCTGGATTACCGATCTATTCAGTCTAGCGATAGATCAACCGAAGATGATTCCGGCCAACCCAAATGTTCTCAAGTAATCACTGTTAGGTGTGTTCCATCCCTGCGCGGACCATTTTCTTCTGCAAGCTTGGTTTTATCTGGACGGTCTTACGAGGAAAACAATTTAACCTTTCGACTTTGGAGAGAACCTCGAGAGCAGGAAGGCTCTCCATTCTGAAGGCTTACGAGATAAAGTGGTGCGTTTTTATGGACTGGTGCCATCTTAATAACATCGTCACTCTGAGTGCCTGATTAACTCAGCAGGCCAACCTTTTTCTCTGGCTCTTCCAAGAGAAACAGTTGTACCCAATTGCTATCAAAGGCTACCGCTCCACGGTCTCGGACACATTTCGGCATCATGAAAGATGCAATATTGGGCATGATAAAGACTTTTCGATTCTTTTAACCAACTTTGATCTCAATCGACCAAAATACCTCACCTTGATTCCAAAATGGAATCTGTCATGGGTTTTAACATGGCTCACTTCGCCAAAGTTACCATTATACAAAACATAGCATTAGCTGCAGCATGCATGGTCAGTGAGCAAACATGACCTATCATTCGACCCGAACTATCTTCACTCCAGATCGGATGGTTCGGGGGTCTTCTTGACATAGCCAGGCTTTGTAGCCAAAAAGTAGGTTACCGTCTGTCGGTAACTAAAGAGTAGCCATTCGCTCGCTATGTTTCATCGGCAGATCGGAGCAGCAACCATGATATATCTTTTTTGCGCACTCAAGCATTACTTGAAATGCAAAGAGATAGGTCGTGGCACGCAAAAACGCCTGTTCTGGTGAAAGGCTGAAAATAGGATAACACCCTTCAAGCCCTTGCCTCGCGGCTAAAATGGGTTATAAGCTCGGTGTACTCTAAGGTTTCACAAGATCAGATACGCCTCATGAAGATTTCCACTAATGAGATTCGAGACATCGCGTTCGAACGTAACGTTTCGATCCGAGATATAATTGGAGCTGTTGGCTGACATGCAGAGGCAACTTCTCGAGTTTTATCTCAGAGATGTAGCAGTAGTGAATGGGGTGAGATTAGCGACAATGGGAATTAGCATTAAAAACACCCCCTGGGTAAGATTAGCGACAATGGAAATTTAACATTAACCACCCTGGGTAAGATTAGCGACAATGGAAATTTAACATGGGCAAAAAACCCTGGGTAAGATTAGCGACAATGGAATTTAACATTAGAGAAAGGAAAAAAAAGGAAATATCCATTTTAGCGACAAAGGCATTCGAACAATGGAAAAAAAATATCGATTCTAGGGACAAAGGCAATTGAACATGGGGAATAGAGTTTGGGTCTGTCTAGGGACAAGGGGAATTGAACATGGGAATAGAGTTTGGGTTTGTCTAGGGACAAAGGGGAATTGAACATGTTAGAAAAAAAAACTACTTTAGGGACAAGGGGAATTGAACATGGGATTTAAAAAAAAAATTAAAAAAGGGGTAGGCAATCGAAAGGCTATCTCTTTTCGAAAAATGTGGGTGGCCCTGAAAAGGGCCTTTGGTTTTATGTTAATATTAATATTAACATAGACGGCATCTGTCACATCTTCTTCTTCTTAAACTCCTTCTAACTGCAGGTCCATACACAAGTACCCTCTTGAGGCATCCATGTCTTTCTATGTAAACTCTTCTCATCCATAGACTAGTATCTGTCCTATCAACAACAGTCCACTTGGATCGGACATACATGGGTATGTCCGTCCTAAACATCATTGAAGACACAAGGGTGGATGATTCAACTGTGGTCCACATTGTGAGGCTCCGAGAACAGGTGAATCAATGCACTGAACTGCGTTTATTTATAGGGAGAGGAAGGATTGAAATGGATTGAGTTCATTGACCAATCCAAACACGCGTGACAAAATTCAGTCAGCCCGCATCCAATCCGAAGAGAGCAGTCTGTGACGTCATGTGGTCTATATAGATTCGCTAGCGCCTGTGTGCAGTCAATCGATGCGAGACAGTGATTCAACATGACGGAAACTCAGAAAACGATTCACTGGGGTGCACCAGCAGTGGAGACCGCCCAAGGGAACCCGGACTTACTTTCAGAAGAGGTATATTGGGATTTTATGGATTTTCTTACCTCGCAAGAATTTGTTCCGGAACCTTCGTCTCATTCTTCGTTACCGCAAGTGGAGAATTTTAGACAGAGACAGAAAGAAGAATTGGAGAAATTTATGCAACGACAAAAGGAAGCGGAACAAGCTTTTCTTCTACAGCAACAGCAACAGCAACAAGAAGAGGTAAGAAAAAAACAACAACAAGAAGAAGTAGCAGCAAAGAAACAAGAGGGTGAAAATTAAACGGCCACGGTACTGTTGGACATTTTAGCGGAGTTAAGAAGTCTGAAACAAATGTATCAGACTTCTTTATCACGACCGAAGAGAATACGACCTTCCCGAGCTAAACACGCCAACCCTGTGACTAAGCCTATCGTACCACCCTTAGTGATTTCAACCCAATCATCATCATCAGAAGTAGGCCTCGGCCGTGGCAAAGGCTTAAGGCAGTTAAAGTTGATTGCTTAAACTCACCCCTACACCAAAAAGGCCCTTTTTAGGGCCACCCACTTCTCTCGAAAAGAGATAGCCTTTCAATTTGCCAATAACTCAAAAATCAACAACAAAAAAAAATAACCCATTTTACCCTTATAGTACATGTCTGTGTATGAGTGCGTGAGTGTAGCTTCTTATTTAAAATCAAAACTCAAAGACACTTACCTTATATAATTAATGTATTCTTTTCTCCATAGTTACAATCCAATTCACAATTCACAACAGAACACTTTATAAATTACATTCACTTCTTCTGTTTCTTTTTTTTTACTCTCTCTTTTTTTTCAATTTCTTCACCGTCACAATCTTTTCCTCCTCTTCCTCCTCACTTTCTTCCCTTCTTCTTTTCTTCTCCTGTTTCTTTTTCTTCACCTGGCTGCTTTCTTCCTCTGAAGAACCTCTCTCTTCTTCTGAAGAATCCCTCTTTTCTTCCGACTCCTCTTGTTTCTTTTTTGGGCAATCTGGAGACCAATGTCCTTTCTCTTGACAATAATAACAGGTATCTTGACTTTTGTCTTTTTTAGCCCCTGTTTTTGTTCTTTTTTGACGGTCTGGACACTCTGAAGACCAATGCCCTTTCTTCTGACAGATATAGCAAGTATCTTGACTTTTATCTCGAAAGGAAGGAGAGTAGTCCGTCGGCTGGTCTGAAGAGAATTTTCTAATGACCCCTCGCAAAGCTCTGATGAAACCTTCCATCTGGGTAGTCTCTTCCATCGTTGTGCTCGGTTTGAGAGTGAAATGAATAGTGAAAGGACAAGACACACACCCTTTTTATATATGCTGGTTTGCCATGACTATAAATTAGTCTATGGTGTTTAAACTTGAGTCATTTGACGTTTTGCACTCAAGTTGAAACGATCCTATTCATTCGAGAAGAAAGAAGAAGAAAGTAAGAGGCAGAAACGTGATCTATCGCCTCGTACCAGAGCTGAAGTCTTGGCACAAATTCATGCCAGTGATTTTGAAGAGGACATGAGTGAACCAGAATCCAAACCCTCTAAACAAAGTTCACCACCCTTAGTCAACCCTGAAAAGTACTATTCCATTCGAGAGACGGAAAAGCGCTCCTCTAGAAAATTTAGAACCACGGCTGACACCTACACAGTGAAGTTTAAAGATTTCAAGTCCGACGTACCATTGGAGAAAGAAGAAGGGTTTATCACCGAGATGTGGGATTCTTTGCTCACCGCACCCAAGCGACAATGTCAACCCAAAGAAGACGATCGCTTGACACTATCCATAGATCACGACAGCTTGAAATCCCCTGTTTGGATCGAGTTTAGCAGATCCGCAGAACTAACCCCTTCCAAAGTCATGGACAAGATTCAACACGTACAACAATCTAATGACCAGTTTGACATCACCGATGGTAAAGCCACACTGAAAATGGCCCACGTCTCTCCTCCTCAAGGGACCGGACAACGCAATAAGGTGTTATTGGTGAACGACCTTCGCAACACCAAAAAGAGTCTCGTCCAAATTCACAATTCTCAAGACCAGATGTGTTTAGCCCGAGCCATCGTTGTAGGACGAACCTATGCCAACAAGAACGACACGGTAGAATGGAAAAGAGCCTGGAAAACTATTCAACGATCCGACCGAGCCAAACAACGAAACGAAGCAGAACTCCTGTTACAACAAGCCGGATTGTCCAAAGACACACCCTGTGGCATTCCTGAGATTCAGAAATTGCAAGATGTCCTAGCTCCACTCTACATCTTGAAAGTGCACCCTCAAGAAATGTGCGGACCTCTGTTGTTTCGAGGGAAAGACTTTAAGGACGGAAAATACATTCATGTCTATTATCATGATGACCATTTCGATACCATTACCACTATCACTGGATTCCTGGGATACAGTTATTACTGTGAGAAATGTGACTATGGCTGTAACAATCGAGAGCAACACAAACATTGCGGATGGAAATGCCCAGGATGTTTGGCCTCTCCACCCTGTCTGAGCGAAGGACAAGAAAGAGTACATTGTCCTGCTTGTCTGCGCACGTTTGTCAGCCCTGCCTGTTACCAACAACATCTGAAGACGCAAGGTTCACAGCAGAAATGTGCTTGTCAACTGCTGCGATTGTGCCCTACGTGTCGACAAGGCCTACGTACCAACAGTACCAAGACACACGTATGTTCAGGAAAAAAAATGTCACATTTGTCACCACATCGTGGACCTGCAACACGAATGCTACGTGCAAAAATACCATCCCCCACCAGAGAAAGAGGACGGTCACAAGAAGAAAGGCAATTTCATCTTTTTCGATTTCGAATGCATGCAAGAGACTGGCATTCACATTTCTAATTTCTGCGTGGCTCATCGAGCGTGCGAGAAGTGCATTCAAGAACCTATCTTCAGTCATTGCCCTCACTGCAGCAAGATTCCCGGAGGGCGTGAAAAAATCTTACGAGGACCGAACACGTTCGCCGATTTTGCCCAATGGGTCTTAGATTCCATCGACAAGACGTGGAGGCAAGAGGACATCGAACGTTACGGAGATTGTCATCGTCATGCCACAGTGATGGCTCACAATTTCTCCGGATACGATGGACAGTTTCTTCTCAGATACTATACGGAACAAGGCACCGAACGTCCTAAAGTCACATTGAACGGAGCCAAAATCATTTTCATGCAAGTGGGACAAGTGCAGTTTAAAGATTCGATGAGCTATTTGGCCATGCCTTTGAGTCGAATGCCTAAAACGTTTGGAATGACAGAAATGGCTAAAGGGTACTTTCCACACTTTTTCAATACGGAAGCCAATCAACACGCCGTTCTACCCCATTTGCCTGAGGCTCACTATTACGACCCCGACAACATGCCTAAAGAACAACGAGAAGCTTTCTGCGCTTGGTACCAGAGTCACGCCTCCGACCCTTTCGACTTTCAGGAAGAAATGCTAAAGTATTGTCGTTCCGACGTGGACATTTTACGGCGTTGCTGTGGAAAATTTCGAGAACTGTTCATGGAACACGGGGGGGTCGATCCTTTGAAAGAAGCTTGCACCATTGCCAAAGCGTGTTCCTTAGTGTATCGACAACGATTCATGCCTGAAAACACCGTGGCTGTCATCAGTCCTCAAACGACCCAGTATGTCAAACGTCAATACTCAGTCAAAGCCCTACGTTGGTTACATTACTTGTGCGACAAGGAAGATAAATGGATTCAGCATGCCCGCAACGGAGGAGGCGAAAAGACCATCGGAACGTATTCGGTCGATGGCTGGGACTTAGAAAACTCAAAGATCGTGTACGAGTTTAACGGTTGCTTATTTCACGGATGTCCCGTCTGTTACCCTGACCGTAGCACTAAAATCAGTTTTTGCAACGAACCATGGAAGACTTGTACCAGGACACTTGTCAGCGGCGCCTAAAGTTGGAACAGGAAGGATACCAAGTGGTGGAAATGTGGGAACACGAGTACGATCACCGTATGAAAACCGATCCCGAGTTTAAACGCCTCGTGGAAAGTTACCAGTTCATGGACCCGCTGAACCCGAGGGATAGTTTGTACGGAGGAAGGACCAATGCCACCTGTTTGCTGTACCAAGCCGACGAAGAGAAAGGAGAAGAAATCAAATACTTGGACGTGTGTTCGCTGTATCCCTACGTGTGCAAATATTGTCGCTTTCCTGTAGGGCACCCGCAATTGTTAACGGAACACATCGACCTGAAAAACATTCGACAATACGAAGGCTTGATCAAGTGTAAAGTTTTGCCTCCCACGAACCTATACCATCCCGTCTTACCTCACCATTGTCAAGGCAAACTGATGTTTCCATTGTGCCGTACTTGTGCCGAAACGTGCAACCAAGACCAACCTTGTCATCACACCCAGGAAGAACGTGCCTTGACAGGAACCTGGGTCAGCGTAGAATTGTTCAAAGCTCTGGACATGGGATACCAACTGTTAGAAGTGTACGAAATTTGTCACTTTCCCAAGACACAACAATACCACAAGGGTGACCCCAGTCAGAAAGGCATTTTCGCTGACTACGTGGATGCCTTTTTGAAACTGAAACAAGAAGCCAGCGGCTATCCTTCCTGGTGTCACACTCCCGAAGACCAAATACAATTCAAAGAGAAATACTATGAACAAGAAGGCATCTCTTTAGACCACATCGAGAAAAACGAAGGCAGGCGATCGTTTGCCAAAGTGATGTTAAATTGCTTGTGGGGTAAAATGGCACAACGACCGTGTTTACCCAAGACGGACTATTTGACAGAACCTTCCCGCTACTTCCAGATGATTCACGACAAAACCAAATACAAGAAACACGTGGACGTCGTTGGAGAGAATTTGATCTTGGTCAATTACGAAGAAGATCTGGACTTTGTACAAGACGACCCTTTTGGAAATGTCATCATTGCTGCTTACGTGACAGCTCATGCTCGCTTAAAATTGTACGAAGCTTTAGAACTGTTAGGGGAACGCGTCCTGTACTTTGACACGGACAGTTGCATCTACATCGATCGACCGGGTCAGCAACACCCTGACATCGAAGAAAACCGTTTAGGAGCCTGGACAGACGAACACCCCGACGACAAGATTCTAAGTTTCGCGAGTGGCGGTCCTAAAAATTACGGCTACCAATACCGGGACAAACAAGGAGAAGTGCACACAGAGTGTAAAGTGAAAGGACTGACTCTGAATTATCGTACCAGTCGTGTGGTCAACTTTGGGGTATTGAAAGAAGCCTTGCAATCGGGAGAGGATGGAAACTTTAAAGTGACCACTCACCAACCGAACAAGATTGTACGTTTACCCACTCACCACATCGTCAGTCGACCTCTGGAAAAAATCTATCAAATCGTGTACCAGAAGCGAGTGAGACTTCCCAATCACTTTACGTTGCCGTACGGTCACATCGATATTAGTCAGCATATAAAAATGGACAACGTCCAAGACCAATAGTTCATTGTCACTACCAAGACCAATCGACAAAAATGAATCCTTTCAAACAGCAAGTATAGAGCGTAAGACTCAAGTCCAACGAGAAACTCGGGTGTGATTCTATGCCTCACGATCACATCACCAATACAATACCACATCTTAGTTGTTATGTACTAATGCCATGACAAACTACGTGCAACCAGTGAAACTTCCAGACCACAAAACTTTACCTTATGGACATGCTGATATCACCCAGTATAAAAAGAGACGACTTCCAAGAACGACACTTAATTGCAAGGACAAGCGACGAGAAAGATGAATAACTCTACGCAGAAGAAAAAAGAGAAGGAACAAACATCATTGACCTCTTTCACCACCATACCGTCACAGCAAAGTGCGTTCAAGAAGGGAAAGGATTCAATAGACCTAAAGGAGTATTTTAGCATCCAAATGACCCAGACAGCGACCTCGAGAAAATTTAGAACGACAACTTACACCTACAACGTGAAATTTAAAGACTTCGCGTCTGACGTTCAAGCCGAAGAAGTATCAGGTTTCGTTACGGATCTACTTGACTCACTGTTAGAGGAACTCAAATGTCATTGCCAAGTCAAAGATGAAGGTCGTTTGAGCCTATCTATGTATCACGACAGTTTGAACTCGCCTGTATGTCTCGGATTTAGCACACCTGCAGAAATAACTTCTTCCAAACTTTTGAGGGCTATTGAAGACGTGCGGTCGGTGAGAGAAAAACTTGACATCACCGATGGAAAAGTGACTATTCATATGGCATATGTTGTACCTCCATGGGAAGAAGACGATCACTGCTCTTGATCTGCTTACCGATAAGTGTACCTAGCACGATGGACGTAACAGCAGATTTACGACTGACAGGGAATACGAGATCGGAAACATCTATGCTGGGACACAAGTGGTAGCTGACCAGATTTTAAACAACGTGTGTAACGGATAGAGAGACAAACACGAACTTTCTCTTATTTGATTGTTTGTTACTTGTTTTGTTTTAACTTTTTCTTATAAACGAACATTTAATGTAAATTCGTTGCATATGAAGTGATTTTAGAAAGGAGTGAACGTTAATTTTAAACATTAGTTTACTAGAGTCAATAACTAAACAACTCGTAGATATGTTTCTTTTATGTTCAAATGTTTATGTATTTAATGGATAGTGTTTAGACCAAAGCACAGGCCAGAGAGCCCATGTATATATGTACTTGAATAAATGTTTTGAACCCATACAACAGACTTTTCTTTATCGAGTCTCTATTCTATCTGTGAGTCTTTCTTTAGAATATTTCTGTCCTCTTTTCTGTGTGTTTCAATGTGTATTTGTTTGTTTCTGTATGTCTATGTTTGTCCCTATCAACCCTTTGTCCCTACAAATACATTTCACCCTATAAAAGGTTTTGACCCTATAAACCTATGACGTTACCAATGTTTAATTCCCACTGATCCCCAGGTGACATTCCCATGTTCAATTTCCATGTTCAATTCCCCTTGTTGCTAGAGTGACCCAGGGTTTTTCTCCATGTTAAATTTCCCTTGTCGCTAGAGTGGCCCAAGGGGTTTTGTAATGCTAATTCCCATTGTCGCTAGGGTGGTCCCATATACTACTTACGTACGGTACGGGTGAAGCGACCTCTACACGTCAGTCGTTTAGAAATGACGGCTGTCATCAACAACCTTTCTCTTTTGGAATGATAGCCTGTCAAAGAAAATGGTCCTCATTATGTCTGACATCTATGGTGGTGACCGTCTTCCTCAAACGGGGTGGGGTGGGGTGGTACCAAATCACCTGATCCGCGTGTTCTTTATTTGGAAATTTCTACGTTGGTGCGATAATATCCATATCAATGTACAAGTCAGACACATTCTCGGCAGACTTAATGCCTTGGTGGACACTGTCCAGGCAAGGCAAAATCCTTCATACGGAAAGGTCTCTCTTTCAATCAGTCATTACTCGGATCTGTGCCCTCAGGGGGTTCCCGATCGATCCTTTTGCGACAAGGTGAAACCACAAGTTAAACACCGACTCTCTAATCACAGACCCAGAGGCTTGGGCCGTGAATGCACTGTCAATCAGTTGGGAGGAGTTGTGGGCCTTTAGCACCCCCTCAAAGTACTGATTCAAAAATAATCCAGAAGTTACGGGGTCAGATGTCAAGATGATTCTGATAGTTTCTCTCAGATGGTACAAGTCCTGGATTACCGATCTATTCAGTCTAGCGATAGATCAACCGAAGATGATTCCGGCCAACCCAAATGTTCTCAAGTAATCACTGTTAGGTGTGTTCCATCCCTGCGCGGACCATTTTCTTCTGCAAGCTTGGTTTTATCTGGACGGTCTTACGAGGAAAACAATTTAACCTTTCGACTTTGGAGAGAACCTCGAGAGCAGGAAGGCTCTCCATTCTGAAGGCTTACGAGATAAAGTGGTGCGTTTTTATGGACTGGTGCCATCTTAATAACATCGTCACTCTGAGTGCCTGATTAACTCAGCAGGCCAACCTTTTTCTCTGGCTCTTCCAAGAGAAACAGTTGTACCCAATTGCTATCAAAGGCTACCGCTCCACGGTCTCGGACACATTTCGGCATCATGAAAGATGCAATATTGGGCATGATAAAGACCTTTCGATTCTTTTAACCAACTTTGATCTCAATCGACCAAAATACCTCACCTTGATTCCAAAATGGAATCTGTCATGGGTTTTAACATGGCTCACTTCGCCAAAGTTACCATTATACAAAACATAGCATTAGCTGCAGCATGCATGGTCAGTGAGCAAACATGACCTATCATTCGACCCGAACTATCTTCACTCCAGATCGGATGGTTCGGGGGTCTTCTTGACATAGCCAGGCTTTGTAGCCAAAAAGTAGGTTACCGTCTGTCGGTAACTAAAGAGTAGCCATTCGCTCGCTATGTTTCATCGGCAGATCGGAGCAGCAACCATGATATATCTTTTTTGCGCACTCAAGCATTACTTGAAATGCAAAGAGATAGGTCGTGGCACGCAAAAACGCCTGTTCTGGTGAAAGGCTGAAAATAGGATAACACCCTTCAAGCCCTTGCCTCGCGGCTAAAATGGGTTATAAGCTCGGTGTACTCTAAGGTTTCACAAGATCAGATACGCCTCATGAAGATTTCCACTAATGAGATTCGAGACATCGCGTTCGAACGTAACGTTTCGATCCGAGATATAATTGGAGCTGTTGGCTGACATGCAGAGGCAACTTCTCGAGTTTTATCTCAGAGATGTAGCAGTAGTGAATGGGGTGAGATTAGCGACAATGGGAATTAGCATTAAAAACACCCCCTGGGTAAGATTAGCGACAATGGAAATTTAACATTAACCACCCTGGGTAAGATTAGCGACAATGGAAATTTAACATGGGCAAAAAACCCTGGGTAAGATTAGCGACAATGGAATTTAACATTAGAGAAAGGAAAAAAAAGGAAATATCCATTTTAGCGACAAAGGCATTCGAACAATGGAAAAAAAATATCGATTCTAGGGACAAAGGCAATTGAACATGGGGAATAGAGTTTGGGTCTGTCTAGGGACAAGGGGAATTGAACATGGGAATAGAGTTTGGGTTTGTCTAGGGACAAAGGGGAATTGAACATGTTAGAAAAAAAAACTACTTTAGGGACAAGGGGAATTGAACATGGGATTTAAAAAAAAAATTAAAAAAGGGGTAGGCAATCGAAAGGCTATCTCTTTTCGAAAAATGTGGGTGGCCCTGAAAAGGGCCTTTGGTTTTATGTTAATATTAATATTAACATAGACGGCATCTGTCACATCTTCTTCTTCTTAAACTCCTTCTAACTGCAGGTCCATACACAAGTACCCTCTTGAGGCATCCATGTCTTTCTATGTAAACTCTTCTCATCCATAGACTAGTATCTGTCCTATCAACAACAGTCCACTTGGATCGGACATACATGGGTATGTCCGTCCTAAACATCATTGAAGACACAAGGGTGGATGATTCAACTGTGGTCCACATTGTGAGGCTCCGAGAACAGGTGAATCAATGCACTGAACTGCGTTTATTTATAGGGAGAGGAAGGATTGAAATGGATTGAGTTCATTGACCAATCCAAACACGCGTGACAAAATTCAGTCAGCCCGCATCCAATCCGAAGAGAGCAGTCTGTGACGTCATGTGGTCTATATAGATTCGCTAGCGCCTGTGTGCAGTCAATCGATGCGAGACAGTGATTCAACATGACGGAAACTCAGAAAACGATTCACTGGGGTGCACCAGCAGTGGAGACCGCCCAAGGGAACCCGGACTTACTTTCAGAAGAGGTATATTGGGATTTTGTGGATTTTCTTACCTCGCAAGAATTTGTTCCGGAACCTTCGTCTCATTCTTCGTTACCGCAAGTGGAGAATTTTAGACAGAGACAGAAAGAAGAATTGGAGAAATTTATGCAACGACAAAAGGAAGCGGAACAAGCTTTTCTTCTACAGCAACAGCAACAGCAACAAGAAGAGGTAAGAAAAAAACAACAACAAGAAGAAGTAGCAGCAAAGAAACAAGAGGGTGAAAATTAAACGGCCACGGTACTGTTGGACATTTTAGCGGAGTTAAGAAGTCTGAAACAAATGTATCAGACTTCTTTATCACGACCGAAGAGAATACGACCTTCCCGAGCTAAACACGCCAACCCTGTGACTAAGCCTATCGTACCACCCTTAGTGATTTCAACCCAATCATCATCATCAGAAGTAGGCCTCGGCCGTGGCAAAGGCTTAAGGCAGTTAAAGTTGATTGCTTAAACTCACCCCTACACCAAAAAGGCCCTTTTTAGGGCCACCCACTTCTCTCGAAAAGAGATAGCCTTTCAATTTGCCAATAACTCAAAAATCAACAACAAAAAAAAATAACCCATTTTACCCTTATAGTACATGTCTGTGTATGAGTGCGTGAGTGTAGCTTCTTATTTAAAATCAAAACTCAAAGACACTTACCTTATATAATTAATGTATTCTTTTCTCCATAGTTACAATCCAATTCACAATTCACAACAGAACACTTTATAAATTACATTCACTTCTTCTGTTTCTTTTTTTTTACTCTCTCTTTTTTTTCAATTTCTTCACCGTCACAATCTTTTCCTCCTCTTCCTCCTCACTTTCTTCCCTTCTTCTTTTCTTCTCCTGTTTCTTTTTCTTCACCTGGCTGCTTTCTTCCTCTGAAGAACCTCTCTCTTCTTCTGAAGAATCCCTCTTTTCTTCCGACTCCTCTTGTTTCTTTTTTGGGCAATCTGGAGACCAATGTCCTTTCTCTTGACAATAATAACAGGTATCTTGACTTTTGTCTTTTTTAGCCCCTGTTTTTGTTCTTTTTTGACGGTCTGGACACTCTGAAGACCAATGCCCTTTCTTCTGACAGATATAGCAAGTATCTTGACTTTTATCTCGAAAGGAAGGAGAGTAGTCCGTCGGCTGGTCTGAAGAGAATTTTCTAATGACCCCTCGCAAAGCTCTGATGAAACCTTCCATCTGGGTAGTCTCTTCCATCGTTGTGCTCGGTTTGAGAGTGAAATGAATAGTGAAAGGACAAGACACACACCCTTTTTATATATGCTGGTTTGCCATGACTATAAATTAGTCTATGGTGTTTAAACTTGAGTCATTTGACGTTTTGCACTCAAGTTGAAACGATCCTATTCATTCGAGAAGAAAGAAGAAGAAAGTAAGAGGCAGAAACGTGATCTATCGCCTCGTACCAGAGCTGAAGTCTTGGCACAAATTCATGCCAGTGATTTTGAAGAGGACATGAGTGAACCAGAATCCAAACCCTCTAAACAAAGTTCACCACCCTTAGTCAACCCTGAAAAGTACTATTCCATTCGAGAGACGGAAAAGCGCTCCTCTAGAAAATTTAGAACCACGGCTGACACCTACACAGTGAAGTTTAAAGATTTCAAGTCCGACGTACCATTGGAGAAAGAAGAAGGGTTTATCACCGAGATGTGGGATTCTTTGCTCACCGCACCCAAGCGACAATGTCAACCCAAAGAAGACGATCGCTTGACACTATCCATAGATCACGACAGCTTGAAATCCCCTGTTTGGATCGAGTTTAGCAGATCCGCAGAACTAACCCCTTCCAAAGTCATGGACAAGATTCAACACGTACAACAATCTAATGACCAGTTTGACATCACCGATGGTAAAGCCACACTGAAAATGGCCCACGTCTCTCCTCCTCAAGGGACCGGACAACGCAATAAGGTGTTATTGGTGAACGACCTTCGCAACACCAAAAAGAGTCTCGTCCAAATTCACAATTCTCAAGACCAGATGTGTTTAGCCCGAGCCATCGTTGTAGGACGAACCTATGCCAACAAGAACGACACGGTAGAATGGAAAAGAGCCTGGAAAACTATTCAACGATCCGACCGAGCCAAACAACGAAACGAAGCAGAACTCCTGTTACAACAAGCCGGATTGTCCAAAGACACACCCTGTGGCATTCCTGAGATTCAGAAATTGCAAGATGTCCTAGCTCCACTCTACATCTTGAAAGTGCACCCTCAAGAAATGTGCGGACCTCTGTTGTTTCGAGGGAAAGACTTTAAGGACGGAAAATACATTCATGTCTATTATCATGATGACCATTTCGATACCATTACCACTATCACTGGATTCCTGGGATACAGTTATTACTGTGAGAAATGTGACTATGGCTGTAACAATCGAGAGCAACACAAACATTGCGGATGGAAATGCCCAGGATGTTTGGCCTCTCCACCCTGTCTGAGCGAAGGACAAGAAAGAGTACATTGTCCTGCTTGTCTGCGCACGTTTGTCAGCCCTGCCTGTTACCAACAACATCTGAAGACGCAAGGTTCACAGCAGAAATGTGCTTGTCAACTGCTGCGATTGTGCCCTACGTGTCGACAAGGCCTACGTACCAACAGTACCAAGACACACGTATGTTCAGGAAAAAAAATGTCACATTTGTCACCACATCGTGGACCTGCAACACGAATGCTACGTGCAAAAATACCATCCCCCACCAGAGAAAGAGGACGGTCACAAGAAGAAAGGCAATTTCATCTTTTTCGATTTCGAATGCATGCAAGAGACTGGCATTCACA
The DNA here is from genome assembly GCA_028554795.2 of Sinohyriopsis cumingii. NCBI lineage: Eukaryota > Metazoa > Mollusca > Bivalvia > Unionida > Unionidae > Sinohyriopsis > Sinohyriopsis cumingii. The sequence goes on along the minus strand of JAPYKE020000304.1, from coordinate 33,360 downwards.
TTTCTAATTTCTGCGTGGCTCATCGAGCGTGCGAGAAGTGCATTCAAGAACCTATCTTCAGTCATTGCCCTCACTGCAGCAAGATTCCCGGAGGGCGTGAAAAAATCTTACGAGGACCGAACACGTTCGCCGATTTTGCCCAATGGGTCTTAGATTCCATCGACAAGACGTGGAGGCAAGAGGACATCGAACGTTACGGAGATTGTCATCGTCATGCCACAGTGATGGCTCACAATTTCTCCGGATACGATGGACAGTTTCTTCTCAGATACTATACGGAACAAGGCACCGAACGTCCTAAAGTCACATTGAACGGAGCCAAAATCATTTTCATGCAAGTGGGACAAGTGCAGTTTAAAGATTCGATGAGCTATTTGGCCATGCCTTTGAGTCGAATGCCTAAAACGTTTGGAATGACAGAAATGGCTAAAGGGTACTTTCCACACTTTTTCAATACGGAAGCCAATCAACACGCCGTTCTACCCCATTTGCCTGAGGCTCACTATTACGACCCCGACAACATGCCTAAAGAACAACGAGAAGCTTTCTACGCTTGGTACCAGAGTCACGCCTCCGACCCTTTCGACTTTCAGGAAGAAATGCTAAAGTATTGTCGTTCCGACGTGGACATTTTACGGCGTTGCTGTGGAAAATTTCGAGAACTGTTCATGGAACACGGGGGGGTCGATCCTTTGAAAGAAGCTTGCACCATTGCCAAAGCGTGTTCCTTAGTGTATCGACAACGATTCATGCCTGAAAACACCGTGGCTGTCATCAGTCCTCAAACGACCCAGTATGTCAAACGTCAATACTCAGTCAAAGCCCTACGTTGGTTACATTACTTGTGCGACAAGGAAGATAAATGGATTCAGCATGCCCGCAACGGAGGAGGCGAAAAGACCATCGGAACGTATTCGGTCGATGGCTGGGACTTAGAAAACTCAAAGATCGTGTACGAGTTTAACGGTTGCTTATTTCACGGATGTCCCGTCTGTTACCCTGACCGTAGCACTAAAATCAGTTTTTGCAACGAACCATGGAAGACTTGTACCAGGACACTTGTCAGCGGCGCCTAAAGTTGGAACAGGAAGGATACCAAGTGGTGGAAATGTGGGAACACGAGTACGATCACCGTATGAAAACCGATCCCGAGTTTAAACGCCTCGTGGAAAGTTACCAGTTCATGGACCCGCTGAACCCGAGGGATAGTTTGTACGGAGGAAGGACCAATGCCACCTGTTTGCTGTACCAAGCCGACGAAGAGAAAGGAGAAGAAATCAAATACTTGGACGTGTGTTCGCTGTATCCCTACGTGTGCAAATATTGTCGCTTTCCTGTAGGGCACCCGCAATTGTTAACGGAACACATCGACCTGAAAAACATTCGACAATACGAAGGCTTGATCAAGTGTAAAGTTTTGCCTCCCACGAACCTATACCATCCCGTCTTACCTCACCATTGTCAAGGCAAACTGATGTTTCCATTGTGCCGTACTTGTGCCGAAACGTGCAACCAAGACCAACCTTGTCATCACACCCAGGAAGAACGTGCCTTGACAGGAACCTGGGTCAGCGTAGAATTGTTCAAAGCTCTGGACATGGGATACCAACTGTTAGAAGTGTACGAAATTTGTCACTTTCCCAAGACACAACAATACCACAAGGGTGACCCCAGTCAGAAAGGCATTTTCGCTGACTACGTGGATGCCTTTTTGAAACTGAAACAAGAAGCCAGCGGCTATCCTTCCTGGTGTCACACTCCCGAAGACCAAATACAATTCAAAGAGAAATACTATGAACAAGAAGGCATCTCTTTAGACCACATCGAGAAAAACGAAGGCAGGCGATCGTTTGCCAAAGTGATGTTAAATTGCTTGTGGGGTAAAATGGCACAACGACCGTGTTTACCCAAGACGGACTATTTGACAGAACCTTCCCGCTACTTCCAGATGATTCACGACAAAACCAAATACAAGAAACACGTGGACGTCGTTGGAGAGAATTTGATCTTGGTCAATTACGAAGAAGATCTGGACTTTGTACAAGACGACCCTTTTGGAAATGTCATCATTGCTGCTTACGTGACAGCTCATGCTCGCTTAAAATTGTACGAAGCTTTAGAACTGTTAGGGGAACGCGTCCTGTACTTTGACACGGACAGTTGCATCTACATCGATCGACCGGGTCAGCAACACCCTGACATCGAAGAAAACCGTTTAGGAGCCTGGACAGACGAACACCCCGACGACAAGATTCTAAGTTTCGCGAGTGGCGGTCCTAAAAATTACGGCTACCAATACCGGGACAAACAAGGAGAAGTGCACACAGAGTGTAAAGTGAAAGGACTGACTCTGAATTATCGTACCAGTCGTGTGGTCAACTTTGGGGTATTGAAAGAAGCCTTGCAATCGGGAGAGGATGGAAACTTTAAAGTGACCACTCACCAACCGAACAAGATTGTACGTTTACCCACTCACCACATCGTCAGTCGACCCCTGGAAAAAATCTATCAAATCGTGTACCAGAAGCGAGTGAGACTTCCCAATCACTTTACGTTGCCGTACGGTCACATCGATATTAGTCAGCATATAAAAATGGACAACGTCCAAGACCAATAGTTCATTGTCACTACCAAGACCAATCGACAAAAATGAATCCTTTCAAACAGCAAGTATAGAGCGTAAGACTCAAGTCCAACGAGAAACTCGGGTGTGATTCTATGCCTCACGATCACATCACCAATACAATACCACATCTTAGTTGTTATGTACTAATGCCATGACAAACTACGTGCAACCAGTGAAACTTCCAGACCACAAAACTTTACCTTATGGACATGCTGATATCACCCAGTATAAAAAGAGACGACTTCCAAGAACGACACTTAATTGCAAGGACAAGCGACGAGAAAGATGAATAACTCTACGCAGAAGAAAAAAGAGAAGGAACAAACATCATTGACCTCTTTCACCACCATACCGTCACAGCAAAGTGCGTTCAAGAAGGGAAAGGATTCAATAGACCTAAAGGAGTATTTTAGCATCCAAATGACCCAGACAGCGACCTCGAGAAAATTTAGAACAACAACTTACACCTACAACGTGAAATTTAAAGACTTCGCGTCTGACGTTCAAGCCGAAGAAGTATCAGGTTTCGTTACGGATCTACTTGACTCACTGTTAGAGGAACTCAAATGTCATTGCCAAGTCAAAGATGAAGGTCGTTTGAGCCTATCTATGTATCACGACAGTTTGAACTCGCCTGTATGTCTCGGATTTAGCACACCTGCAGAAATAACTTCTTCCAAACTTTTGAGGGCTATTGAAGACGTGCGGTCGGTGAGAGAAAAACTTGACATCACCGATGGAAAAGTGACTATTCATATGGCATATGTTGTACCTCCATGGGAAGAAGACGATCACTGCTCTTGATCTGCTTACCGATAAGTGTACCTAGCACGATGGACGTAACAGCAGATTTACGACTGACAGGGAATACGAGATCGGAAACATCTATGCTGGGACACAAGTGGTAGCTGACCAGATTTTAAACAACGTGTGTAACGGATAGAGAGACAAACACGAACTTTCTCTTATTTGATTGTTTGTTACTTGTTTTGTTTTAACTTTTTCTTATAAACGAACATTTAATGTAAATTCGTTGCATATGAAGTGATTTTAGAAAGGAGTGAACGTTAATTTTAAACATTAGTTTACTAGAGTCAATAACTAAACAACTCGTAGATATGTTTCTTTTATGTTCAAATGTTTATGTATTTAATGGATAGTGTTTAGACCAAAGCACAGGCCAGAGAGCCCATGTATATATGTACTTGAATAAATGTTTTGAACCCATACAACAGACTTTTCTTTATCGAGTCTCTATTCTATCTGTGAGTCTTTCTTTAGAATATTTCTGTCCTCTTTTCTGTGTGTTTCAATGTGTATTTGTTTGTTTCTGTATGTCTATGTTTGTCCCTATCAACCCTTTGTCCCTACAAATACATTTCACCCTATAAAAGGTTTTGACCCTATAAACCTATGACGTTACCAATGTTTAATTCCCACTGATCCCCAGGTGACATTCCCATGTTCAATTTCCATGTTCAATTCCCCTTGTTGCTAGAGTGACCCAGGGTTTTTCTCCATGTTAAATTTCCCTTGTCGCTAGAGTGGCCCAAGGGGTTTTGTAATGCTAATTCCCATTGTCGCTAGGGTGGCCCCATATACTACTTACGTACGGTACGGGTGAAGCGACCTCTACACGTCAGTCGTTTAGAAATGACGGCTGTCATCAACAACCTTTCTCTTTTGGAATGATAGCCTGTCAAAGAAAATGGTCCTCATTATGTCTGACATCTATGGTGGTGACCGTCTTCCTCAAACGGGGTGGGGTGGGGTGGTACCAAATCACCTGATCCGCGTGTTCTTTATTTGGAAATTTCTACGTTGGTGCGATAATATCCATATCAATGTACAAGTCAGACACATTCTCGGCAGACTTAATGCCTTGGTGGACACTGTCCAGGCAAGGCAAAATCCTTCATACGGAAAGGTCTCTCTTTCAATCAGTCATTACTCGGATCTGTGCCCTCAGGGGGTTCCCGATCGATCCTTTTGCGACAAGGTGAAACCACAAGTTAAACACCGACTCTCTAATCACAGACCCAGAGGCTTGGGCCGTGAATGCACTGTCAATCAGTTGGGAGGAGTTGTGGGCCTTTAGCACCCCCTCAAAGTACTGATTCAAAAATAATCCAGAAGTTACGGGGTCAGATGTCAAGATGATTCTGATAGTTTCTCTCAGATGGTACAAGTCCTGGATTACCGATCTATTCAGTCTAGCGATAGATCAACCGAAGATGATTCCGGCCAACCCAAATGTTCTCAAGTAATCACTGTTAGGTGTGTTCCATCCCTGCGCGGACCATTTTCTTCTGCAAGCTTGGTTTTATCTGGACGGTCTTACGAGGAAAACAATTTAACCTTTCGACTTTGGAGAGAACCTCGAGAGCAGGAAGGCTCTCCATTCTGAAGGCTTACGAGATAAAGTGGTGCGTTTTTATGGACTGGTGCCATCTTAATAACATCGTCACTCTGAGTGCCTGATTAACTCAGCAGGCCAACCTTTTTCTCTGGCTCTTCCAAGAGAAACAGTTGTACCCAATTGCTATCAAAGGCTACCGCTCCACGGTCTCGGACACATTTCGGCATCATGAAAGATGCAATATTGGGCATGATAAAGACCTTTCGATTCTTTTAACCAACTTTGATCTCAATCGACCAAAATACCTCACCTTGATTCCAAAATGGAATCTGTCATGGGTTTTAACATGGCTCACTTCGCCAAAGTTACCATTATACAAAACATAGCATTAGCTGCAGCATGCATGGTCAGTGAGCAAACATGACCTATCATTCGACCCGAACTATCTTCACTCCAGATCGGATGGTTCGGGGGTCTTCTTGACATAGCCAGGCTTTGTAGCCAAAAAGTAGGTTACCGTCTGTCGGTAACTAAAGAGTAGCCATTCGCTCGCTATGTTTCATCGGCAGATCGGAGCAGCAACCATGATATATCTTTTTTGCGCACTCAAGCATTACTTGAAATGCAAAGAGATAGGTCGTGGCACGCAAAAACGCCTGTTCTGGTGAAAGGCTGAAAATAGGATAACACCCTTCAAGCCCTTGCCTCGCGGCTAAAATGGGTTATAAGCTCGGTGTACTCTAAGGTTTCACAAGATCAGATACGCCTCATGAAGATTTCCACTAATGAGATTCGAGACATCGCGTTCGAACGTAACGTTTCGATCCGAGATATAATTGGAGCTGTTGGCTGACATGCAGAGGCAACTTCTCGAGTTTTATCTCAGAGATGTAGCAGTAGTGAATGGGGTGAGATTAGCGACAATGGGAATTAGCATTAAAAACACCCCCTGGGTAAGATTAGCGACAATGGAAATTTAACATTAACCACCCTGGGTAAGATTAGCGACAATGGAAATTTAACATGGGCAAAAAACCCTGGGTAAGATTAGCGACAATGGAATTTAACATTAGAGAAAGGAAAAAAAAGGAAATATCCATTTTAGCGACAAAGGCATTCGAACAATGGAAAAAAAATATCGATTCTAGGGACAAAGGCAATTGAACATGGGGAATAGAGTTTGGGTCTGTCTAGGGACAAGGGGAATTGAACATGGGAATAGAGTTTGGGTTTGTCTAGGGACAAAGGGGAATTGAACATGTTAGAAAAAAAAACTACTTTAGGGACAAGGGGAATTGAACATGGGATTTAAAAAAAAAATTAAAAAAGGGGTAGGCAATCGAAAGGCTATCTCTTTTCGAAAAATGTGGGTGGCCCTGAAAAGGGCCTTTGGTTTTATGTTAATATTAATATTAACATAGACGGCATCTGTCACATCTTCTTCTTCTTAAACTCCTTCTAACTGCAGGTCCATACACAAGTACCCTCTTGAGGCATCCATGTCTTTCTATGTAAACTCTTCTCATCCATAGACTAGTATCTGTCCTATCAACAACAGTCCACTTGGATCGGACATACATGGGTATGTCCGTCCTAAACATCATTGAAGACACAAGGGTGGATGATTCAACTGTGGTCCACATTGTGAGGCTCCGAGAACAGGTGAATCAATGCACTGAACTGCGTTTATTTATAGGGAGAGGAAGGATTGAAATGGATTGAGTTCATTGACCAATCCAAACACGCGTGACAAAATTCAGTCAGCCCGCATCCAATCCGAAGAGAGCAGTCTGTGACGTCATGTGGTCTATATAGATTCGCTAGCGCCTGTGTGCAGTCAATCGATGCGAGACAGTGATTCAACATGACGGAAACTCAGAAAACGATTCACTGGGGTGCACCAGCAGTGGAGACCGCCCAAGGGAACCCGGACTTACTTTCAGAAGAGGTATATTGGGATTTTGTGGATTTTCTTACCTCGCAAGAATTTGTTCCGGAACCTTCGTCTCATTCTTCGTTACCGCAAGTGGAGAATTTTAGACAGAGACAGAAAGAAGAATTGGAGAAATTTATGCAACGACAAAAGGAAGCGGAACAAGCTTTTCTTCTACAGCAACAGCAACAGCAACAAGAAGAGGTAAGAAAAAAACAACAACAAGAAGAAGTAGCAGCAAAGAAACAAGAGGGTGAAAATTAAACGGCCACGGTACTGTTGGACATTTTAGCGGAGTTAAGAAGTCTGAAACAAATGTATCAGACTTCTTTATCACGACCGAAGAGAATACGACCTTCCCGAGCTAAACACGCCAACCCTGTGACTAAGCCTATCGTACCACCCTTAGTGATTTCAACCCAATCATCATCATCAGAAGTAGGCCTCGGCCGTGGCAAAGGCTTAAGGCAGTTAAAGTTGATTGCTTAAACTCACCCCTACACCAAAAAGGCCCTTTTTAGGGCCACCCACTTCTCTCGAAAAGAGATAGCCTTTCAATTTGCCAATAACTCAAAAATCAACAACAAAAAAAAATAACCCATTTTACCCTTATAGTACATGTCTGTGTATGAGTGCGTGAGTGTAGCTTCTTATTTAAAATCAAAACTCAAAGACACTTACCTTATATAATTAATGTATTCTTTTCTCCATAGTTACAATCCAATTCACAATTCACAACAGAACACTTTATAAATTACATTTACTTCTTCTGTTTCTTTTTTTTTACTCTCTCTTTTTTTTCAATTTCTTCACCGTCACAATCTTTTCCTCCTCTTCCTCCTCACTTTCTTCCCTTCTTCTTTTCTTCTCCTGTTTCTTTTTCTTCACCTGGCTGCTTTCTTCCTCTGAAGAACCTCTCTCTTCTTCTGAAGAATCCCTCTTTTCTTCCGACTCCTCTTGTTTCTTTTTTGGGCAATCTGGAGACCAATGTCCTTTCTCTTGACAATAATAACAGGTATCTTGACTTTTGTCTTTTTTAGCCCCTGTTTTTGTTCTTTTTTGACGGTCTGGACACTCTGAAGACCAATGCCCTTTCTTCTGACAGATATAGCAAGTATCTTGACTTTTATCTCGAAAGGAAGGAGAGTAGTCCGTCGGCTGGTCTGAAGAGAATTTTCTAATGACCCCTCGCAAAGCTCTGATGAAACCTTCCATCTGGGTAGTCTCTTCCATCGTTGTGCTCGGTTTGAGAGTGAAATGAATAGTGAAAGGACAAGACACACACCCTTTTTATATATGCTGGTTTGCCATGACTATAAATTAGTCTATGGTGTTTAAACTTGAGTCATTTGACGTTTTGCACTCAAGTTGAAACGATCCTATTCATTCGAGAAGAAAGAAGAAGAAAGTAAGAGGCAGAAACGTGATCTATCGCCTCGTACCAGAGCTGAAGTCTTGGCACAAATTCATGCCAGTGATTTTGAAGAGGACATGAGTGAACCAGAATCCAAACCCTCTAAACAAAGTTCACCACCCTTAGTCAACCCTGAAAAGTACTATTCCATTCGAGAGACGGAAAAGCGCTCCTCTAGAAAATTTAGAACCACGGCTGACACCTACACAGTGAAGTTTAAAGATTTCAAGTCCGACGTACCATTGGAGAAAGAAGAAGGGTTTATCACCGAGATGTGGGATTCTTTGCTCACCGCACCCAAGCGACAATGTCAACCCAAAGAAGACGATCGCTTGACACTATCCATAGATCACGACAGCTTGAAATCCCCTGTTTGGATCGAGTTTAGCAGATCCGCAGAACTAACCCCTTCCAAAGTCATGGACAAGATTCAACACGTACAACAATCTAATGACCAGTTTGACATCACCGATGGTAAAGCCACACTGAAAATGGCCCACGTCTCTCCTCCTCAAGGGACCGGACAACGCAATAAGGTGTTATTGGTGAACGACCTTCGCAACACCAAAAAGAGTCTCGTCCAAATTCACAATTCTCAAGACCAGATGTGTTTAGCCCGAGCCATCGTTGTAGGACGAACCTATGCCAACAAGAACGACACGGTAGAATGGAAAAGAGCCTGGAAAACTATTCAACGATCCGACCGAGCCAAACAACGAAACGAAGCAGAACTCCTGTTACAACAAGCCGGATTGTCCAAAGACACACCCTGTGGCATTCCTGAGATTCAGAAATTGCAAGATGTCCTAGCTCCACTCTACATCTTGAAAGTGCACCCTCAAGAAATGTGCGGACCTCTGTTGTTTCGAGGGAAAGACTTTAAGGACGGAAAATACATTCATGTCTATTATCATGATGACCATTTCGATACCATTACCACTATCACTGGATTCCTGGGATACAGTTATTACTGTGAGAAATGTGACTATGGCTGTAACAATCGAGAGCAACACAAACATTGCGGATGGAAATGCCCAGGATGTTTGGCCTCTCCACCCTGTCTGAGCGAAGGACAAGAAAGAGTACATTGTCCTGCTTGTCTGCGCACGTTTGTCAGCCCTGCCTGTTACCAACAACATCTGAAGACGCAAGGTTCACAGCAGAAATGTGCTTGTCAACTGCTGCGATTGTGCCCTACGTGTCGACAAGGCCTACGTACCAACAGTACCAAGACACACGTATGTTCAGGAAAAAAAATGTCACATTTGTCACCACATCGTGGACCTGCAACACGAATGCTACGTGCAAAAATACCATCCCCCACCAGAGAAAGAGGACGGTCACAAGAAGAAAGGCAATTTCATCTTTTTCGATTTCGAATGCATGCAAGAGACTGGCATTCACATTTCTAATTTCTGCGTGGCTCATCGAGCGTGCGAGAAGTGCATTCAAGAACCTATCTTCAGTCATTGCCCTCACTGCAGCAAGATTCCCGGAGGGCGTGAAAAAATCTTACGAGGACCGAACACGTTCGCCGATTTTGCCCAATGGGTCTTAGATTCCATCGACAAGACGTGGAGGCAAGAGGACATCGAACGTTACGGAGATTGTCATCGTCATGCCACAGTGATGGCTCACAATTTCTCCGGATACGATGGACAGTTTCTTCTCAGATACTATACGGAACAAGGCACCGAACGTCCTAAAGTCACATTGAACGGAGCCAAAATCATTTTCATGCAAGTGGGACAAGTGCAGTTTAAAGATTCGATGAGCTATTTGGCCATGCCTTTGAGTCGAATGCCTAAAACGTTTGGAATGACAGAAATGGCTAAAGGGTACTTTCCACACTTTTTCAATACGGAAGCCAATCAACACGCCGTTCTACCCCATTTGCCTGAGGCTCACTATTACGACCCCGACAACATGCCTAAAGAACAACGAGAAGCTTTCTACGCTTGGTACCAGAGTCACGCCTCCGACCCTTTCGACTTTCAGGAAGAAATGCTAAAGTATTGTCGTTCCGACGTGGACATTTTACGGCGTTGCTGTGGAAAATTTCGAGAACTGTTCATGGAACACGGGGGGGGTCGATCCTTTGAAAGAAGCTTGCACCATTGCCAAAGCGTGTTCCTTAGTGTATCGACAACGATTCATGCCTGAAAACACCGTGGCTGTCATCAGTCCTCAAACGACCCAGTATGTCAAACGTCAATACTCAGTCAAAGCCCTACGTTGGTTACATTACTTGTGCGACAAGGAAGATAAATGGATTCAGCATGCCCGCAACGGAGGAGGCGAAAAGACCATCGGAACGTATTCGGTCGATGGCTGGGACTTAGAAAACTCAAAGATCGTGTACGAGTTTAACGGTTGCTTATTTCACGGATGTCCCGTCTGTTACCCTGACCGTAGCACTAAAATCAGTTTTTGCAACGAACCATGGAAGACTTGTACCAGGACACTTGTCAGCGGCGCCTAAAGTTGGAACAGGAAGGATACCAAGTGGTGGAAATGTGGGAACACGAGTACGATCACCGTATGAAAACCGATCCCGAGTTTAAACGCCTCGTGGAAAGTTACCAGTTCATGGACCCGCTGAACCCGAGGGATAGTTTGTACGGAGGAAGGACCAATGCCACCTGTTTGCTGTACCAAGCCGACGAAGAGAAAGGAGAAGAAATCAAATACTTGGACGTGTGTTCGCTGTATCCCTACGTGTGCAAATATTGTCGCTTTCCTGTAGGGCACCCGCAATTGTTAACGGAACACATCGACCTGAAAAACATTCGACAATACGAAGGCTTGATCAAGTGTAAAGTTTTGCCTCCCACGAACCTATACCATCCCGTCTTACCTCACCATTGTCAAGGCAAACTGATGTTTCCATTGTGCCGTACTTGTGCCGAAACGTGCAACCAAGACCAACCTTGTCATCACACCCAGGAAGAACGTGCCTTGACAGGAACCTGGGTCAGCGTAGAATTGTTCAAAGCTCTGGACATGGGATACCAACTGTTAGAAGTGTACGAAATTTGTCACTTTCCCAAGACACAACAATACCACAAGGGTGACCCCAGTCAGAAAGGCATTTTCGCTGACTACGTGGATGCCTTTTTGAAACTGAAACAAGAAGCCAGCGGCTATCCTTCCTGGTGTCACACTCCCGAAGACCAAATACAATTCAAAGAGAAATACTATGAACAAGAAGGCATCTCTTTAGACCACATCGAGAAAAACGAAGGCAGGCGATCGTTTGCCAAAGTGATGTTAAATTGCTTGTGGGGTAAAATGGCACAACGACCGTGTTTACCCAAGACGGACTATTTGACAGAACCTTCCCGCTACTTCCAGATGATTCACGACAAAACCAAATACAAGAAACACGTGGACGTCGTTGGAGAGAATTTGATCTTGGTCAATTACGAAGAAGATCTGGACTTTGTACAAGACGACCCTTTTGGAAATGTCATCATTGCTGCTTACGTGACAGCTCATGCTCGCTTAAAATTGTACGAAGCTTTAGAACTGTTAGGGGAACGCGTCCTGTACTTTGACACGGACAGTTGCATCTACATCGATCGACCGGGTCAGCAACACCCTGACATCGAAGAAAACCGTTTAGGAGCCTGGACAGACGAACACCCCGACGACAAGATTCTAAGTTTCGCGAGTGGCGGTCCTAAAAATTACGGCTACCAATACCGGGACAAACAAGGAGAAGTGCACACAGAGTGTAAAGTGAAAGGACTGACTCTGAATTATCGTACCAGTCGTGTGGTCAACTTTGGGGTATTGAAAGAAGCCTTGCAATCGGGAGAGGATGGAAACTTTAAAGTGACCACTCACCAACCGAACAAGATTGTACGTTTACCCACTCACCACATCGTCAGTCGACCTCTGGAAAAAATCTATCAAATCGTGTACCAGAAGCGAGTGAGACTTCCCAATCACTTTACATTGCCGTACGGTCACATCGATATTAGTCAGCATATAAAAATGGACAACGTCCAAGACCAATAGTTCATTGTCACTACCAAGACCAATCGACAAAAATGAATCCTTTCAAACAGCAAGTATAGAGCGTAAGACTCAAGTCCAACGAGAAACTCGGGTGTGATTCTATGCCTCACGATCACATCACCAATACAATACCACATCTTAGTTGTTATGTACTAATGCCATGACAAACTACGTGCAACCAGTGAAACTTCCAGACCACAAAACTTTACCTTATGGACATGCTGATATCACCCAGTATAAAAAGAGACGACTTCCAAGAACGACACTTAATTGCAAGGACAAGCGACGAGAAAGATGAATAACTCTACGCAGAAGAAAAAAGAGAAGGAACAAACATCATTGACCTCTTTCACCACCATACCGTCACAGCAAAGTGCGTTCAAGAAGGGAAAGGATTCAATAGACCTAAAGGAGTATTTTAGCATCCAAATGACCCAGACAGCGACCTCGAGAAAATTTAGAACAACAACTTACACCTACAACGTGAAATTTAAAGACTTCGCGTCTGACGTTCAAGCCGAAGAAGTATCAGGTTTCGTTACGGATCTACTTGACTCACTGTTAGAGGAACTCAAATGTCATTGCCAAGTCAAAGATGAAGGTCGTTTGAGCCTATCTATGTATCACGACAGTTTGAACTCGCCTGTATGTCTCGGATTTAGCACACCTGCAGAAATAACTTCTTCCAAACTTTTGAGGGCTATTGAAGACGTGCGGTCGGTGAGAGAAAAACTTGACATCACCGATGGAAAAGTGACTATTCATATGGCATATGTTGTACCTCCATGGGAAGAAGACGATCACTGCTCTTGATCTGCTTACCGATAAGTGTACCTAGCACGATGGACGTAACAGCAGATTTACGACTGACAGGGAATACGAGATCGGAAACATCTATGCTGGGACACAAGTGGTAGCTGACCAGATTTTAAACAACGTGTGTAACGGATAGAGAGACAAACACGAACTTTCTCTTATTTGATTGTTTGTTACTTGTTTTGTTTTAACTTTTTCTTATAAACGAACATTTAATGTAAATTCGTTGCATATGAAGTGATTTTAGAAAGGAGTGAACGTTAATTTTAAACATTAGTTTACTAGAGTCAATAACTAAACAACTCGTAGATATGTTTCTTTTATGTTCAAATGTTTATGTATTTAATGGATAGTGTTTAGACCAAAGCACAGGCCAGAGAGCCCATGTATATATGTACTTGAATAAATGTTTTGAACCCATACAACAGACTTTTCTTTATCGAGTCTCTATTCTATCTGTGAGTCTTTCTTTAGAATATTTCTGTCCTCTTTTCTGTGTGTTTCAATGTGTATTTGTTTGTTTCTGTATGTCTATGTTTGTCCCTATCAACCCTTTGTCCCTACAAATACATTTCACCCTATAAAAGGTTTTGACCCTATAAACCTATGACGTTACCAATGTTTAATTCCCACTGATCCCCAGGTGACATTCCCATGTTCAATTTCCATGTTCAATTCCCCTTGTTGCTAGAGTGACCCAGGGTTTTTCTCCATGTTAAATTTCCCTTGTCGCTAGAGTGGCCCAAGGGGTTTTGTAATGCTAATTCCCATTGTCGCTAGGGTGGTCCCATATACTACTTACGTACGGTACGGGTGAAGCGACCTCTACACGTCAGTCGTTTAGAAATGACGGCTGTCATCAACAACCTTTCTCTTTTGGAATGATAGCCTGTCAAAGAAAATGGTCCTCATTATGTCTGACATCTATGGTGGTGACCGTCTTCCTCAAACGGGGTGGGGTGGGGTGGTACCAAATCACCTGATCCGCGTGTTCTTTATTTGGAAATTTCTACGTTGGTGCGATAATATCCATATCAATGTACAAGTCAGACACATTCTCGGCAGACTTAATGCCTTGGTGGACACTGTCCAGGCAAGGCAAAATCCTTCATACGGAAAGGTCTCTCTTTCAATCAGTCATTACTCGGATCTGTGCCCTCAGGGGGTTCCCGATCGATCCTTTTGCGACAAGGTGAAACCACAAGTTAAACACCGACTCTCTAATCACAGACCCAGAGGCTTGGGCCGTGAATGCACTGTCAATCAGTTGGGAGGAGTTGTGGGCCTTTAGCACCCCCTCAAAGTACTGATTCAAAAATAATCCAGAAGTTACGGGGTCAGATGTCAAGATGATTCTGATAGTTTCTCTCAGATGGTACAAGTCCTGGATTACCGATCTATTCAGTCTAGCGATAGATCAACCGAAGATGATTCCGGCCAACCCAAATGTTCTCAAGTAATCACTGTTAGGTGTGTTCCATCCCTGCGCGGACCATTTTCTTCTGCAAGCTTGGTTTTATCTGGACGGTCTTACGAGGAAAACAATTTAACCTTTCGACTTTGGAGAGAACCTCGAGAGCAGGAAGGCTCTCCATTCTGAAGGCTTACGAGATAAAGTGGTGCGTTTTTATGGACTGGTGCCATCTTAATAACATCGTCACTCTGAGTGCCTGATTAACTCAGCAGGCCAACCTTTTTCTCTGGCTCTTCCAAGAGAAACAGTTGTACCCAATTGCTATCAAAGGCTACCGCTCCACGGTCTCGGACACATTTCGGCATCATGAAAGATGCAATATTGGGCATGATAAAGACCTTTCGATTCTTTTAACCAACTTTGATCTCAATCGACCAAAATACCTCACCTTGATTCCAAAATGGAATCTGTCATGGGTTTTAACATGGCTCACTTCGCCAAAGTTACCATTATACAAAACATAGCATTAGCTGCAGCATGCATGGTCAGTGAGCAAACATGACCTATCATTCGACCCGAACTATCTTCACTCCAGATCGGATGGTTCGGGGGTCTTCTTGACATAGCCAGGCTTTGTAGCCAAAAAGTAGGTTACCGTCTGTCGGTAACTAAAGAGTAGCCATTCGCTCGCTATGTTTCATCGGCAGATCGGAGCAGCAACCATGATATATCTTTTTTGCGCACTCAAGCATTACTTGAAATGCAAAGAGATAGGTCGTGGCACGCAAAAACGCCTGTTCTGGTGAAAGGCTGAAAATAGGATAACACCCTTCAAGCCCTTGCCTCGCGGCTAAAATGGGTTATAAGCTCGGTGTACTCTAAGGTTTCACAAGATCAGATACGCCTCATGAAGATTTCCACTAATGAGATTCGAGACATCGCGTTCGAACGTAACGTTTCGATCCGAGATATAATTGGAGCTGTTGGCTGACATGCAGAGGCAACTTCTCGAGTTTTATCTCAGAGATGTAGCAGTAGTGAATGGGGTGAGATTAGCGACAATGGGAATTAGCATTAAAAACACCCCCTGGGTAAGATTAGCGACAATGGAAATTTAACATTAACCACCCTGGGTAAGATTAGCGACAATGGAAATTTAACATGGGCAAAAAACCCTGGGTAAGATTAGCGACAATGGAATTTAACATTAGAGAAAGGAAAAAAAAGGAAATATCCATTTTAGCGACAAAGGCATTCGAACAATGGAAAAAAAATATCGATTCTAGGGACAAAGGCAATTGAACATGGGGAATAGAGTTTGGGTCTGTCTAGGGACAAGGGGAATTGAACATGGGAATAGAGTTTGGGTTTGTCTAGGGACAAAGGGGAATTGAACATGTTAGAAAAAAAAACTACTTTAGGGACAAGGGGAATTGAACATGGGATTTAAAAAAAAAAATTAAAAAAGGGGTAGGCAATCGAAAGGCTATCTCTTTTCGAAAAATGTGGGTGGCCCTGAAAAGGGCCTTTGGTTTTATGTTAATATTAATATTAACATAGACGGCATCTGTCACATCTTCTTCTTCTTAAACTCCTTCTAACTGCAGGTCCATACACAAGTACCCTCTTGAGGCATCCATGTCTTTCTATGTAAACTCTTCTCATCCATAGACTAGTATCTGTCCTATCAACAACAGTCCACTTGGATCGGACATACATGGGTATGTCCGTCCTAAACATCATTGAAGACACAAGGGTGGATGATTCAACTGTGGTCCACATTGTGAGGCTCCGAGAACAGGTGAATCAATGCACTGAACTGCGTTTATTTATAGGGAGAGGAAGGATTGAAATGGATTGAGTTCATTGACCAATCCAAACACGCGTGACAAAATTCAGTCAGCCCGCATCCAATCCGAAGAGAGCAGTCTGTGACGTCATGTGGTCTATATAGATTCGCTAGCGCCTGTGTGCAGTCAATCGATGCGAGACAGTGATTCAACATGACGGAAACTCAGAAAACGATTCACTGGGGTGCACCAGCAGTGGAGACCGCCCAAGGGAACCCGGACTTACTTTCAGAAGAGGTATATTGGGATTTTGTGGATTTTCTTACCTCGCAAGAATTTGTTCCGGAACCTTCGTCTCATTCTTCGTTACCGCAAGTGGAGAATTTTAGACAGAGACAGAAAGAAGAATTGGAGAAATTTATGCAACGACAAAAGGAAGCGGAACAAGCTTTTCTCCTACAGCAACAGCAACAGCAACAAGAAGAGGTAAGAAAAAAACAACAACAAGAAGAAGTAGCAGCAAAGAAACAAGAGGGTGAAAATTAAACGGCCACGGTACTGTTGGACATTTTAGCGGAGTTAAGAAGTCTGAAACAAATGTATCAGACTTCTTTATCACGACCGAAGAGAATACGACCTTCCCGAGCTAAACACGCCAACCCTGTGACTAAGCCTATCGTACCACCCTTAGTGATTTCAACCCAATCATCATCATCAGAAGTAGGCCTCGGCCGTGGCAAAGGCTTAAGGCAGTTAAAGTTGATTGCTTAAACTCACCCCTACACCAAAAAGGCCCTTTTTAGGGCCACCCACTTCTCTCGAAAAGAGATAGCCTTTCAATTTGCCAATAACTCAAAAATCAACAACAAAAAAAAATAACCCATTTTACCCTTATAGTACATGTCTGTGTATGAGTGCGTGAGTGTAGCTTCTTATTTAAAATCAAAACTCAAAGACACTTACCTTATATAATTAATGTATTCTTTTCTCCATAGTTACAATCCAATTCACAATTCACAACAGAACACTTTATAAATTACATTTACTTCTTCTGTTTCTTTTTTTTTACTCTCTCTTTTTTTTCAATTTCTTCACCGTCACAATCTTTTCCTCCTCTTCCTCCTCACTTTCTTCCCTTCTTCTTTTCTTCTCCTGTTTCTTTTTCTTCACCTGGCTGCTTTCTTCCTCTGAAGAACCTCTCTCTTCTTCTGAAGAATCCCTCTTTTCTTCCGACTCCTCTTGTTTCTTTTTTGGGCAATCTGGAGACCAATGTCCTTTCTCTTGACAATAATAACAGGTATCTTGACTTTTGTCTTTTTTAGCCCCTGTTTTTGTTCTTTTTTGACGGTCTGGACACTCTGAAGACCAATGCCCTTTCTTCTGACAGATATAGCAAGTATCTTGACTTTTATCTCGAAAGGAAGGAGAGTAGTCCGTCGGCTGGTCTGAAGAGAATTTTCTAATGACCCCTCGCAAAGCTCTGATGAAACCTTCCATCTGGGTAGTCTCTTCCATCGTTGTGCTCGGTTTGAGAGTGAAATGAATAGTGAAAGGACAAGACACACACCCTTTTTATATATGCTGGTTTGCCATGACTATAAATTAGTCTATGGTGTTTAAACTTGAGTCATTTGACGTTTTGCACTCAAGTTGAAACGATCCTATTCATTCGAGAAGAAAGAAGAAGAAAGTAAGAGGCAGAAACGTGATCTATCGCCTCGTACCAGAGCTGAAGTCTTGGCACAAATTCATGCCAGTGATTTTGAAGAGGACATGAGTGAACCAGAATCCAAACCCTCTAAACAAAGTTCACCACCCTTAGTCAACCCTGAAAAGTACTATTCCATTCGAGAGACGGAAAAGCGCTCCTCTAGAAAATTTAGAACCACGGCTGACACCTACACAGTGAAGTTTAAAGATTTCAAGTCCGACGTACCATTGGAGAAAGAAGAAGGGTTTATCACCGAGATGTGGGATTCTTTGCTCACCGCACCCAAGCGACAATGTCAACCCAAAGAAGACGATCGCTTGACACTATCCATAGATCACGACAGCTTGAAATCCCCTGTTTGGATCGAGTTTAGCAGATCCGCAGAACTAACCCCTTCCAAAGTCATGGACAAGATTCAACACGTACAACAATCTAATGACCAGTTTGACATCACCGATGGTAAAGCCACACTGAAAATGGCCCACGTCTCTCCTCCTCAAGGGACCGGACAACGCAATAAGGTGTTATTGGTGAACGACCTTCGCAACACCAAAAAGAGTCTCGTCCAAATTCACAATTCTCAAGACCAGATGTGTTTAGCCCGAGCCATCGTTGTAGGACGAACCTATGCCAACAAGAACGACACGGTAGAATGGAAAAGAGCCTGGAAAACTATTCAACGATCCGACCGAGCCAAACAACGAAACGAAGCAGAACTCCTGTTACAACAAGCCGGATTGTCCAAAGACACACCCTGTGGCATTCCTGAGATTCAGAAATTGCAAGATGTCCTAGCTCCACTCTACATCTTGAAAGTGCACCCTCAAGAAATGTGCGGACCTCTGTTGTTTCGAGGGAAAGACTTTAAGGACGGAAAATACATTCATGTCTATTATCATGATGACCATTTCGATACCATTACCACTATCACTGGATTCCTGGGATACAGTTATTACTGTGAGAAATGTGACTATGGCTGTAACAATCGAGAGCAACACAAACATTGCGGATGGAAATGCCCAGGATGTTTGGCCTCTCCACCCTGTCTGAGCGAAGGACAAGAAAGAGTACATTGTCCTGCTTGTCTGCGCACGTTTGTCAGCCCTGCCTGTTACCAACAACATCTGAAGACGCAAGGTTCACAGCAGAAATGTGCTTGTCAACTGCTGCGATTGTGCCCTACGTGTCGACAAGGCCTACGTACCAACAGTACCAAGACACACGTATGTTCAGGAAAAAAAATGTCACATTTGTCACCACATCGTGGACCTGCAACACGAATGCTACGTGCAAAAATACCATCCCCCACCAGAGAAAGAGGACGGTCACAAGAAGAAAGGCAATTTCATCTTTTTCGATTTCGAATGCATGCAAGAGACTGGCATTCACATTTCTAATTTCTGCGTGGCTCATCGAGCGTGCGAGAAGTGCATTCAAGAACCTATCTTCAGTCATTGCCCTCACTGCAGCAAGATTCCCGGAGGGCGTGAAAAAATCTTACGAGGACCGAACACGTTCGCCGATTTTGCCCAATGGGTCTTAGATTCCATCGACAAGACGTGGAGGCAAGAGGACATCGAACGTTACGGAGATTGTCATCGTCATGCCACAGTGATGGCTCACAATTTCTCCGGATACGATGGACAGTTTCTTCTCAGATACTATACGGAACAAGGCACCGAACGTCCTAAAGTCACATTGAACGGAGCCAAAATCATTTTCATGCAAGTGGGACAAGTGCAGTTTAAAGATTCGATGAGCTATTTGGCCATGCCTTTGAGTCGAATGCCTAAAACGTTTGGAATGACAGAAATGGCTAAAGGGTACTTTCCACACTTTTTCAATACGGAAGCCAATCAACACGCCGTTCTACCCCATTTGCCTGAGGCTCACTATTACGACCCCGACAACATGCCTAAAGAACAACGAGAAGCTTTCTACGCTTGGTACCAGAGTCACGCCTCCGACCCTTTCGACTTTCAGGAAGAAATGCTAAAGTATTGTCGTTCCGACGTGGACATTTTACGGCGTTGCTGTGGAAAATTTCGAGAACTGTTCATGGAACACGGGGGGGTCGATCCTTTGAAAGAAGCTTGCACCATTGCCAAAGCGTGTTCCTTAGTGTATCGACAACGATTCATGCCTGAAAACACCGTGGCTGTCATCAGTCCTCAAACGACCCAGTATGTCAAACGTCAATACTCAGTCAAAGCCCTACGTTGGTTACATTACTTGTGCGACAAGGAAGATAAATGGATTCAGCATGCCCGCAACGGAGGAGGCGAAAAGACCATCGGAACGTATTCGGTCGATGGCTGGGACTTAGAAAACTCAAAGATCGTGTACGAGTTTAACGGTTGCTTATTTCACGGATGTCCCGTCTGTTACCCTGACCGTAGCACTAAAATCAGTTTTTGCAACGAACCATGGAAGACTTGTACCAGGACACTTGTCAGCGGCGCCTAAAGTTGGAACAGGAAGGATACCAAGTGGTGGAAATGTGGGAACACGAGTACGATCACCGTATGAAAACCGATCCCGAGTTTAAACGCCTCGTGGAAAGTTACCAGTTCATGGACCCGCTGAACCCGAGGGATAGTTTGTACGGAGGAAGGACCAATGCCACCTGTTTGCTGTACCAAGCCGACGAAGAGAAAGGAGAAGAAATCAAATACTTGGACGTGTGTTCGCTGTATCCCTACGTGTGCAAATATTGTCGCTTTCCTGTAGGGCACCCGCAATTGTTAACGGAACACATCGACCTGAAAAACATTCGACAATACGAAGGCTTGATCAAGTGTAAAGTTTTGCCTCCCACGAACCTATACCATCCCGTCTTACCTCACCATTGTCAAGGCAAACTGATGTTTCCATTGTGCCGTACTTGTGCCGAAACGTGCAACCAAGACCAACCTTGTCATCACACCCAGGAAGAACGTGCCTTGACAGGAACCTGGGTCAGCGTAGAATTGTTCAAAGCTCTGGACATGGGATACCAACTGTTAGAAGTGTACGAAATTTGTCACTTTCCCAAGACACAACAATACCACAAGGGTGACCCCAGTCAGAAAGGCATTTTCGCTGACTACGTGGATGCCTTTTTGAAACTGAAACAAGAAGCCAGCGGCTATCCTTCCTGGTGTCACACTCCCGAAGACCAAATACAATTCAAAGAGAAATACTATGAACAAGAAGGCATCTCTTTAGACCACATCGAGAAAAACGAAGGCAGGCGATCGTTTGCCAAAGTGATGTTAAATTGCTTGTGGGGTAAAATGGCACAACGACCGTGTTTACCCAAGACGGACTATTTGACAGAACCTTCCCGCTACTTCCAGATGATTCACGACAAAACCAAATACAAGAAACACGTGGACGTCGTTGGAGAGAATTTGATCTTGGTCAATTACGAAGAAGATCTGGACTTTGTACAAGACGACCCTTTTGGAAATGTCATCATTGCTGCTTACGTGACAGCTCATGCTCGCTTAAAATTGTACGAAGCTTTAGAACTGTTAGGGGAACGCGTCCTGTACTTTGACACGGACAGTTGCATCTACATCGATCGACCGGGTCAGCAACACCCTGACATCGAAGAAAACCGTTTAGGAGCCTGGACAGACGAACACCCCGACGACAAGATTCTAAGTTTCGCGAGTGGCGGTCCTAAAAATTACGGCTACCAATACCGGGACAAACAAGGAGAAGTGCACACAGAGTGTAAAGTGAAAGGACTGACTCTGAATTATCGTACCAGTCGTGTGGTCAACTTTGGGGTATTGAAAGAAGCCTTGCAATCGGGAGAGGATGGAAACTTTAAAGTGACCACTCACCAACCGAACAAGATTGTACGTTTACCCACTCACCACATCGTCAGTCGACCCCTGGAAAAAATCTATCAAATCGTGTACCAGAAGCGAGTGAGACTTCCCAATCACTTTACGTTGCCGTACGGTCACATCGATATTAGTCAGCATATAAAAATGGACAACGTCCAAGACCAATAGTTCATTGTCACTACCAAGACCAATCGACAAAAATGAATCCTTTCAAACAGCAAGTATAGAGCGTAAGACTCAAGTCCAACGAGAAACTCGGGTGTGATTCTATGCCTCACGATCACATCACCAATACAATACCACATCTTAGTTGTTATGTACTAATGCCATGACAAACTACGTGCAACCAGTGAAACTTCCAGACCACAAAACTTTACCTTATGGACATGCTGATATCACCCAGTATAAAAAGAGACGACTTCCAAGAACGACACTTAATTGCAAGGACAAGCGACGAGAAAGATGAATAACTCTACGCAGAAGAAAAAAGAGAAGGAACAAACATCATTGACCTCTTTCACCACCATACCGTCACAGCAAAGTGCGTTCAAGAAGGGAAAGGATTCAATAGACCTAAAGGAGTATTTTAGCATCCAAATGACCCAGACAGCGACCTCGAGAAAATTTAGAACGACAACTTACACCTACAACGTGAAATTTAAAGACTTCGCGTCTGACGTTCCAGCCGAGGAAGTATCAGGTTTCGTTACGGATCTACTTGACTCACTGTTAGAGGAACTCAAATGTCATTGCCAAGTCAAAGATGAAGGTCGTTTGAGCCTATCTATGTATCACGACAGTTTGAACTCGCCTGTATGTCTCGGATTTAGCACACCTGCAGAAATAACTTCTTCCAAACTTTTGAGGGCTATTGAAGACGTGCGGTCGGTGAGAGAAAAATTTGACATCACCGATGGAAAAGTGACTATTCATATGGCATATGTTGTACCTCCATGGGAAGAAGACGATCACTGCTCTTGATCTGCTTACCGATAAGTGTACCTAGCACGATGGACGTAACAGCAGATTTACGACTGACAGGGAATACGAGATCGGAAACATCTATGCTGGGACACAAGTGGTAGCT
Organism: Sinohyriopsis cumingii; assembly: GCA_028554795.2. Classification (NCBI taxonomy): domain Eukaryota; kingdom Metazoa; phylum Mollusca; class Bivalvia; order Unionida; family Unionidae; genus Sinohyriopsis; species Sinohyriopsis cumingii. The sequence continues at coordinate 10,348 of JAPYKE020000304.1, read as the reverse complement.
GACCAGATTTTAAACAACGTGTGTAACGGATAGAGAGACAAACACGAACTTTCTCTTATTTGATTGTTTGTTACTTGTTTTGTTTTAACTTTTTCTTATAAACGAACATTTAATGTAAATTCGTTGCATATGAAGTGATTTTAGAAAGGAGTGAACGTTAATTTTAAACATTAGTTTACTAGAGTCAATAACTAAACAACTCGTAAATATGTTTCTTTTATGTTCAAATGTTTATGTATTTAATGGATAGTGTTTAGACCAAAGCACAGGCCAGAGAGCCCATGTATATATGTACTTGAATAAATGTTTTGAACCCATACAACAGACTTTTCTTTATCGAGTCTCTATTCTATCTGTGAGTCTTTCTTTAGAATATTTCTGTCCTCTTTTCTGTGTGTTTCAATGTGTATTTGTTTGTTTCTGTATGTCTATGTTTGTCCCTATCAACCCTTTGTCCCTACAAATACATTTCACCCTATAAAAGGTTTTGACCCTATAAACCTATGACGTTACCAATGTTTAATTCCCACTGATCCCCAGGTGACATTCCCATGTTCAATTTTCATGTTCAATTCCCCTTGTTGCTAGAGTGACCCAGGGTTTTTCTCCATGTTAAATTTCCCTTGTCGCTAGAGTGGCCCAAGGGGTTTTGTAATGCTAATTCCCATTGTCGCTAGGGTGGCCCCATATACTACTTACGTACGGTACGGGTGAAGCGACCTCTACACGTCAGTCGTTTAGAAATGACGGCTGTCATCAACAACCTTTCTCTTTTGGAATGATAGCCTGTCAAAGAAAATGGTCCTCATTATGTCTGACATCTATGGTGGTGACCGTCTTCCTCAAACGGGGTGGGGTGGGGTGGTACCAAATCACCTGATCCGCGTGTTCTTTATTTGGAAATTTCTACGTTGGTGCGATAATATCCATATCAATGTACAAGTCAGACACATTCTCGGCAGACTTAATGCCTTGGTGGACACTGTCCAGGCAAGGCAAAATCCTTCATACGGAAAGGTCTCTCTTTCAATCAGTCATTACTCGGATCTGTGCCCTCAGGGGGTTCCCGATCGATCCTTTTGCGACAAGGTGAAACCACAAGTTAAACACCGACTCTCTAATCACAGACCCAGAGGCTTGGGCCGTGAATGCACTGTCAATCAGTTGGGAGGAGTTGTGGGCCTTTAGCACCCCCTCAAAGTACTGATTCAAAAATAATCCAGAAGTTACGGGGTCAGATGTCAAGATGATTCTGATAGTTTCTCTCAGATGGTACAAGTCCTGGATTACCGATCTATTCAGTCTAGCGATAGATCAACCGAAGATGATTCCGGCCAACCCAAATGTTCTCAAGTAATCACTGTTAGGTGTGTTCCATCCCTGCGCGGACCATTTTCTTCTGCAAGCTTGGTTTTATCTGGACGGTCTTACGAGGAAAACAATTTAACCTTTCGACTTTGGAGAGAACCTCGAGAGCAGGAAGGCTCTCCATTCTGAAGGCTTACGAGATAAAGTGGTGCGTTTTTATGGACTGGTGCCATCTTAATAACATCGTCACTCTGAGTGCCTGATTAACTCAGCAGGCCAACCTTTTTCTCTGGCTCTTCCAAGAGAAACAGTTGTACCCAATTGCTATCAAAGGCTACCGCTCCACGGTCTCGGACACATTTCGGCATCATGAAAGATGCAATATTGGGCATGATAAAGACCTTTCGATTCTTTTAACCAACTTTGATCTCAATCGACCAAAATACCTCACCTTGATTCCAAAATGGAATCTGTCATGGGTTTTAACATGGCTCACTTCGCCAAAGTTACCATTATACAAAACATAGCATTAGCTGCAGCATGCATGGTCAGTGAGCAAACATGACCTATCATTCGACCCGAACTATCTTCACTCCAGATCGGATGGTTCGGGGGTCTTCTTGACATAGCCAGGCTTTGTAGCCAAAAAGTAGGTTACCGTCTGTCGGTAACTAAAGAGTAGCCATTCGCTCGCTATGTTTCATCGGCAGATCGGAGCAGCAACCATGATATATCTTTTTTGCGCACTCAAGCATTACTTGAAATGCAAAGAGATAGGTCGTGGCACGCAAAAACGCCTGTTCTGGTGAAAGGCTGAAAATAGGATAACACCCTTCAAGCCCTTGCCTCGCGGCTAAAATGGGTTATAAGCTCGGTGTACTCTAAGGTTTCACAAGATCAGATACGCCTCATGAAGATTTCCACTAATGAGATTCGAGACATCGCGTTCGAACGTAACGTTTCGATCCGAGATATAATTGGAGCTGTTGGCTGACATGCAGAGGCAACTTCTCGAGTTTTATCTCAGAGATGTAGCAGTAGTGAATGGGGTGAGATTAGCGACAATGGGAATTAGCATTAAAAACACCCCCTGGGTAAGATTAGCGACAATGGAAATTTAACATTAACCACCCTGGGTAAGATTAGCGACAATGGAAATTTAACATGGGCAAAAAGCCCTGGGTAAGATTAGCGACAATGGAATTTAACATTAGAGAAAGGAAAAAAAGGAAATATCCATTTTAGCGACAAAGGCATTCGAACAATGGAAAAAAAATATCGATTCTAGGGACAAAGGCAATTGAACATGGGGAATAGAGTTTGGGTCTGTCTAGGGACAAGGGGAATTGAACATGGGAATAGAGTTTGGGTTTGTCTAGGGACAAAGGGGAATTGAACATGTTAGAAAAAAAAACTACTTTAGGGACAAGGGGAATTGAACATGGGATTTTAAAAAAAAAAATTAAAAAAGGGGTAGGCAATCGAAAGGCTATCTCTTTTCGAAAAATGTGGGTGGCCCTGAAAAGGGCCTTTGGTTTTATGTTAATATTAATATTAACATAGACGGCATCTGTCACATCTTCTTCTTCTTAAACTCCTTCTAACTGCAGGTCCATACACAAGTACCCTCTTGAGGCATCCATGTCTTTCTATGTAAACTCTTCTCATCCATAGACTAGTATCTGTCCTATCAACAACAGTCCACTTGGATCGGACATACATGGGTATGTCCGTCCTAAACATCATTGAAGACACAAGGGTGGATGATTCAACTGTGGTCCACATTGTGAGGCTCCGAGAACAGGTGAATCAATGCACTGAACTGCGTTTATTTATAGGGAGAGGAAGGATTGAAATGGATTGAGTTCATTGACCAATCCAAACACGCGTGACAAAATTCAGTCAGCCCGCATCCAATCCGAAGAGAGCAGTCTGTGACGTCATGTGGTCTATATAGATTCGCTAGCGCCTGTGTGCAGTCAATCGATGCGAGACAGTGATTCAACATGACGGAAACTCAGAAAACGATTCACTGGGGTGCACCAGCAGTGGAGACCGCCCAAGGGAACCCGGACTTACTTTCAGAAGAGGTATATTGGGATTTTGTGGATTTTCTTACCTCGCAAGAATTTGTTCCGGAACCTTCGTCTCATTCTTCGTTACCGCAAGTGGAGAATTTTAGACAGAGACAGAAAGAAGAATTGGAGAAATTTATGCAACGACAAAAGGAAGCGGAACAAGCTTTTCTCCTACAGCAACAGCAACAGCAACAAGAAGAGGTAAGAAAAAAACAACAACAAGAAGAAGTAGCAGCAAAGAAACAAGAGGGTGAAAATTAAACGGCCACGGTACTGTTGGACATTTTAGCGGAGTTAAGAAGTCTGAAACAAATGTATCAGACTTCTTTATCACGACCGAAGAGAATACGACCTTCCCGAGCTAAACACGCCAACCCTGTGACTAAGCCTATCGTACCACCCTTAGTGATTTCAACCCAATCATCATCATCAGAAGTAGGCCTCGGCCGTGGCAAAGGCTTAAGGCAGTTAAAGTTGATTGCTTAAACTCACCCCTACACCAAAAAGGCCCTTTTTAGGGCCACCCACTTCTCTCGAAAAGAGATAGCCTTTCAATTTGCCAATAACTCAAAAATCAACAACAAAAAAAAATAACCCATTTTACCCTTATAGTACATGTCTGTGTATGAGTGCGTGAGTGTAGCTTCTTATTTAAAATCAAAACTCAAAGACACTTACCTTATATAATTAATGTATTCTTTTCTCCATAGTTACAATCCAATTCACAATTCACAACAGAACACTTTATAAATTACATTTACTTCTTCTGTTTCTTTTTTTTTACTCTCTCTTTTTTTTCAATTTCTTCACCGTCACAATCTTTTCCTCCTCTTCCTCCTCACTTTCTTCCCTTCTTCTTTTCTTCTCCTGTTTCTTTTTCTTCACCTGGCTGCTTTCTTCCTCTGAAGAACCTCTCTCTTCTTCTGAAGAATCCCTCTTTTCTTCCGACTCCTCTTGTTTCTTTTTTGGGCAATCTGGAGACCAATGTCCTTTCTCTTGACAATAATAACAGGTATCTTGACTTTTGTCTTTTTTAGCCCCTGTTTTTGTTCTTTTTTGACGGTCTGGACACTCTGAAGACCAATGCCCTTTCTTCTGACAGATATAGCAAGTATCTTGACTTTTATCTCGAAAGGAAGGAGAGTAGTCCGTCGGCTGGTCTGAAGAGAATTTTCTAATGACCCCTCGCAAAGCTCTGATGAAACCTTCCATCTGGGTAGTCTCTTCCATCGTTGTGCTCGGTTTGAGAGTGAAATGAATAGTGAAAGGACAAGACACACACCCTTTTTATATATGCTGGTTTGCCATGACTATAAATTAGTCTATGGTGTTTAAACTTGAGTCATTTGACGTTTTGCACTCAAGTTGAAACGATCCTATTCATTCGAGAAGAAAGAAGAAGAAAGTAAGAGGCAGAAACGTGATCTATCGCCTCGTACCAGAGCTGAAGTCTTGGCACAAATTCATGCCAGTGATTTTGAAGAGGACATGAGTGAACCAGAATCCAAACCCTCTAAACAAAGTTCACCACCCTTAGTCAACCCTGAAAAGTACTATTCCATTCGAGAGACGGAAAAGCGCTCCTCTAGAAAATTTAGAACCACGGCTGACACCTACACAGTGAAGTTTAAAGATTTCAAGTCCGACGTACCATTGGAGAAAGAAGAAGGGTTTATCACCGAGATGTGGGATTCTTTGCTCACCGCACCCAAGCGACAATGTCAACCCAAAGAAGACGATCGCTTGACACTATCCATAGATCACGACAGCTTGAAATCCCCTGTTTGGATCGAGTTTAGCAGATCCGCAGAACTAACCCCTTCCAAAGTCATGGACAAGATTCAACACGTACAACAATCTAATGACCAGTTTGACATCACCGATGGTAAAGCCACACTGAAAATGGCCCACGTCTCTCCTCCTCAAGGGACCGGACAACGCAATAAGGTGTTATTGGTGAACGACCTTCGCAACACCAAAAAGAGTCTCGTCCAAATTCACAATTCTCAAGACCAGATGTGTTTAGCCCGAGCCATCGTTGTAGGACGAACCTATGCCAACAAGAACGACACGGTAGAATGGAAAAGAGCCTGGAAAACTATTCAACGATCCGACCGAGCCAAACAACGAAACGAAGCAGAACTCCTGTTACAACAAGCCGGATTGTCCAAAGACACACCCTGTGGCATTCCTGAGATTCAGAAATTGCAAGATGTCCTAGCTCCACTCTACATCTTGAAAGTGCACCCTCAAGAAATGTGCGGACCTCTGTTGTTTCGAGGGAAAGACTTTAAGGACGGAAAATACATTCATGTCTATTATCATGATGACCATTTCGATACCATTACCACTATCACTGGATTCCTGGGATACAGTTATTACTGTGAGAAATGTGACTATGGCTGTAACAATCGAGAGCAACACAAACATTGCGGATGGAAATGCCCAGGATGTTTGGCCTCTCCACCCTGTCTGAGCGAAGGACAAGAAAGAGTACATTGTCCTGCTTGTCTGCGCACGTTTGTCAGCCCTGCCTGTTACCAACAACATCTGAAGACGCAAGGTTCACAGCAGAAATGTGCTTGTCAACTGCTGCGATTGTGCCCTACGTGTCGACAAGGCCTACGTACCAACAGTACCAAGACACACGTATGTTCAGGAAAAAAAATGTCACATTTGTCACCACATCGTGGACCTGCAACACGAATGCTACGTGCAAAAATACCATCCCCCACCAGAGAAAGAGGACGGTCACAAGAAGAAAGGCAATTTCATCTTTTTCGATTTCGAATGCATGCAAGAGACTGGCATTCACATTTCTAATTTCTGCGTGGCTCATCGAGCGTGCGAGAAGTGCATTCAAGAACCTATCTTCAGTCATTGCCCTCACTGCAGCAAGATTCCCGGAGGGCGTGAAAAAATCTTACGAGGACCGAACACGTTCGCCGATTTTGCCCAATGGGTCTTAGATTCCATCGACAAGACGTGGAGGCAAGAGGACATCGAACGTTACGGAGATTGTCATCGTCATGCCACAGTGATGGCTCACAATTTCTCCGGATACGATGGACAGTTTCTTCTCAGATACTATACGGAACAAGGCACCGAACGTCCTAAAGTCACATTGAACGGAGCCAAAATCATTTTCATGCAAGTGGGACAAGTGCAGTTTAAAGATTCGATGAGCTATTTGGCCATGCCTTTGAGTCGAATGCCTAAAACGTTTGGAATGACAGAAATGGCTAAAGGGTACTTTCCACACTTTTTCAATACGGAAGCCAATCAACACGCCGTTCTACCCCATTTGCCTGAGGCTCACTATTACGACCCCGACAACATGCCTAAAGAACAACGAGAAGCTTTCTACGCTTGGTACCAGAGTCACGCCTCCGACCCTTTCGACTTTCAGGAAGAAATGCTAAAGTATTGTCGTTCCGACGTGGACATTTTACGGCGTTGCTGTGGAAAATTTCGAGAACTGTTCATGGAACACGGGGGGGTCGATCCTTTGAAAGAAGCTTGCACCATTGCCAAAGCGTGTTCCTTAGTGTATCGACAACGATTCATGCCTGAAAACACCGTGGCTGTCATCAGTCCTCAAACGACCCAGTATGTCAAACGTCAATACTCAGTCAAAGCCCTACGTTGGTTACATTACTTGTGCGACAAGGAAGATAAATGGATTCAGCATGCCCGCAACGGAGGAGGCGAAAAGACCATCGGAACGTATTCGGTCGATGGCTGGGACTTAGAAAACTCAAAGATCGTGTACGAGTTTAACGGTTGCTTATTTCACGGATGTCCCGTCTGTTACCCTGACCGTAGCACTAAAATCAGTTTTTGCAACGAACCATGGAAGACTTGTACCAGGACACTTGTCAGCGGCGCCTAAAGTTGGAACAGGAAGGATACCAAGTGGTGGAAATGTGGGAACACGAGTACGATCACCGTATGAAAACCGATCCCGAGTTTAAACGCCTCGTGGAAAGTTACCAGTTCATGGACCCGCTGAACCCGAGGGATAGTTTGTACGGAGGAAGGACCAATGCCACCTGTTTGCTGTACCAAGCCGACGAAGAGAAAGGAGAAGAAATCAAATACTTGGACGTGTGTTCGCTGTATCCCTACGTGTGCAAATATTGTCGCTTTCCTGTAGGGCACCCGCAATTGTTAACGGAACACATCGACCTGAAAAACATTCGACAATACGAAGGCTTGATCAAGTGTAAAGTTTTGCCTCCCACGAACCTATACCATCCCGTCTTACCTCACCATTGTCAAGGCAAACTGATGTTTCCATTGTGCCGTACTTGTGCCGAAACGTGCAACCAAGACCAACCTTGTCATCACACCCAGGAAGAACGTGCCTTGACAGGAACCTGGGTCAGCGTAGAATTGTTCAAAGCTCTGGACATGGGATACCAACTGTTAGAAGTGTACGAAATTTGTCACTTTCCCAAGACACAACAATACCACAAGGGTGACCCCAGTCAGAAAGGCATTTTCGCTGACTACGTGGATGCCTTTTTGAAACTGAAACAAGAAGCCAGCGGCTATCCTTCCTGGTGTCACACTCCCGAAGACCAAATACAATTCAAAGAGAAATACTATGAACAAGAAGGCATCTCTTTAGACCACATCGAGAAAAACGAAGGCAGGCGATCGTTTGCCAAAGTGATGTTAAATTGCTTGTGGGGTAAAATGGCACAACGACCGTGTTTACCCAAGACGGACTATTTGACAGAACCTTCCCGCTACTTCCAGATGATTCACGACAAAACCAAATACAAGAAACACGTGGACGTCGTTGGAGAGAATTTGATCTTGGTCAATTACGAAGAAGATCTGGACTTTGTACAAGACGACCCTTTTGGAAATGTCATCATTGCTGCTTACGTGACAGCTCATGCTCGCTTAAAATTGTACGAAGCTTTAGAACTGTTAGGGGAACGCGTCCTGTACTTTGACACGGACAGTTGCATCTACATCGATCGACCGGGTCAGCAACACCCTGACATCGAAGAAAACCGTTTAGGAGCCTGGACAGACGAACACCCCGACGACAAGATTCTAAGTTTCGCGAGTGGCGGTCCTAAAAATTACGGCTACCAATACCGGGACAAACAAGGAGAAGTGCACACAGAGTGTAAAGTGAAAGGACTGACTCTGAATTATCGTACCAGTCGTGTGGTCAACTTTGGGGTATTGAAAGAAGCCTTGCAATCGGGAGAGGATGGAAACTTTAAAGTGACCACTCACCAACCGAACAAGATTGTACGTTTACCCACTCACCACATCGTCAGTCGACCCCTGGAAAAAATCTATCAAATCGTGTACCAGAAGCGAGTGAGACTTCCCAATCACTTTACGTTGCCGTACGGTCACATCGATATTAGTCAGCATATAAAAATGGACAACGTCCAAGACCAATAGTTCATTGTCACTACCAAGACCAATCGACAAAAATGAATCCTTTCAAACAGCAAGTATAGAGCGTAAGACTCAAGTCCAACGAGAAACTCGGGTGTGATTCTATGCCTCACGATCACATCACCAATACAATACCACATCTTAGTTGTTATGTACTAATGCCATGACAAACTACGTGCAACCAGTGAAACTTCCAGACCACAAAACTTTACCTTATGGACATGCTGATATCACCCAGTATAAAAAGAGACGACTTCCAAGAACGACACTTAATTGCAAGGACAAGCGACGAGAAAGATGAATAACTCTACGCAGAAGAAAAAAGAGAAGGAACAAACATCATTGACCTCTTTCACCACCATACCGTCACAGCAAAGTGCGTTCAAGAAGGGAAAGGATTCAATAGACCTAAAGGAGTATTTTAGCATCCAAATGACCCAGACAGCGACCTCGAGAAAATTTAGAACGACAACTTACACCTACAACGTGAAATTTAAAGACTTCGCGTCTGACGTTCCAGCCGAAGAAGTATCAGGTTTCGTTACGGATCTACTTGACTCACTGTTAGAGGAACTCAAATGTCATTGCCAAGTCAAAGATGAAGGTCGTTTGAGCCTATCTATGTATCACGACAGTTTGAACTCGCCTGTATGTCTCGGATTTAGCACACCTGCAGAAATAACTTCTTCCAAACTTTTGAGGGCTATTGAAGACGTGCGGTCGGTGAGAGAAAAATTTGACATCACCGATGGAAAAGTGACTATTCATATGGCATATGTTGTACCTCCATGGGAAGAAGACGATCACTGCTCTTGATCTGCTTACCGATAAGTGTACCTAGCACGATGGACGTAACAGCAGATTTACGACTGACAGGGAATACGAGATCGGAAACATCTATGCTGGGACACAAGTGGTAGCTGACCAGATTTTAAACAACGTGTGTAACGGATAGAGAGACAAACACGAACTTTCTCTTATTTGATTGTTTGTTACTTGTTTTGTTTTAACTTTTTCTTATAAACGAACATTTAATGTAAATTCGTTGCATATGAAGTGATTTTAGAAAGGAGTGAACGTTAATTTTAAACATTAGTTTACTAGAGTCAATAACTAAACAACTCGTAAATATGTTTCTTTTATGTTCAAATGTTTATGTATTTAATGGATAGTGTTTAGACCAAAGCACAGGCCAGAGAGCCCATGTATATATGTACTTGAATAAATGTTTTGAACCCATACAACAGACTTTTCTTTATCGAGTCTCTATTCTATCTGTGAGTCTTTCTTTAGAATATTTCTGTCCTCTTTTCTGTGTGTTTCAATGTGTATTTGTTTGTTTCTGTATGTCTATGTTTGTCCCTATCAACCCTTTGTCCCTACAAATACATTTCACCCTATAAAAGGTTTTGACCCTATAAACCTATGACGTTACCAATGTTTAATTCCCACTGATCCCCAGGTGACATTCCCATGTTCAATTTTCATGTTCAATTCCCCTTGTTGCTAGAGTGACCCAGGGTTTTTCTCCA